>JAOTOL010001538.1:0-170000 GCA_034440575.1 Imbricaverruca yamaguchii
GTGGTGCCGTGGTGGTGCTGTGTGATGACGCTTTGATGATGCTGAGATGACGCTGCGATGGTACTGTGGTGACGCTGCGGTGACAGATGACGCCGTGTGGTGCTGTGGTGACGCTGTGGTAATGCTGTGGTGGTGCTGTGGTACAGCTATCGTCGTACTCTGGTGGTGATGCATTGGTGCATGGTGGTGCTGTGATGACGCTTTGATGATGCTGGTGACGCTGCGGTGATGCTGGTGGTGACGCTGCGGTGATGCTGAGGTGACGCTGTGGTAATGCTCCGGTGGTGCTGGGGTACAGTTATATTGGTACTGGTGGTAATGCAGTGGTGCAATGGTTGTGCTGTGATGACGCTTGAGGTGACGCTGTGGTGACGCTGAAGGGTGACGCTGTGGTAATGCTCCGTCGGTGCAGGGGTACAGCTATGTGGTACTGTGGTGGTGATGCGGTGGTGCCGCAGTCCGCCGGCACTGCCCCTACCGAACACCGCCGCCTGGCCGGGGTACAGGACCGTTACGATGGTGTGTGCCTTCAGTCCGCCTCCAACACACCGAACGTCACCAGGAGGTGGTGACCGTGGTGTGGCAGCGTGCCCCCTCCCATGGTGCACGGTGTTACCCAGATTGATGCTGCAGGTCGCACTGCGGCGGTGCAGTCGCTGATCGGCGTGTTAGTCAAGCGCGTCACTCTCGAGTCGGGACGATCAATTTGGCTTAGTTGACGCAATCGTTTTTCAGGCGCGACGTTGTCATACAACTGCCTCGGCAAGGCTTCAGGCACTGAAGCAAGGCCGCGACTCCGAATCCTGTCCTCAGGACAAGATGTTCCCGGAACGAGGCGACTTGCCTAATGATGGATGACAGCCACCATCGTCCCGACCCCACTCACTGTGCAGGCTGGAAGTGCTAAGCGTTTTAAGGTGATATACAAGCATTCCACGCCCGACGGTGAGAGGACTGCTCGTTGGCTGCACGGCGCTGCTTTTGTGTGGACAGGCTGTGAGCGGTTGTAACATTCCAACAAGGCGTATTACTCCTAAGCATGGAACGAAAGAAACGCACATGGGCAAATTGCACACCAATCCAGTTCTCCCACAAAATTACCAGGCCGTCACAAGGGCGACTCGGGCAGACAATGGTCGCCCAGTGACGGGTTTCGCGGCTTGTGAAACAACACCCGTCGTATGAATATCAAAGCGGTTAGTCCGCATGCCTAAGCCGCGATGGCCACTGATAAGCCGACGATCGTCTAAAAACAAACGTCGATGCATGGACTCGGGCGTGGGCATTGTTCCCGGGCGACGCCGAGACACAATCGCAGACGAGACGCGGTCCGACAGGCCGGCGGCGGGAGACACAAGGGGTGGGAGACGCCGACGGTGGGGAGACGACTGTGGTAGGAGACGGTGGTGGTGGGAAACGCATGTGGTGGGAGACGCCTGGGGTGGGAGACACCAGGATGGGAGACGCCTGGGGTGAGATATTCCGGGGCGGGGGAGACGCCTGTGGTGGCAGACGCTGGGGTGGGAGACGCAGGTGGTGGAAGACGTCGGCTCGGGAGACGCCGGTGGTGGGAGACACCTATGTGGGAGACGTCCGGGTGGGAGACGTCTGGGATGGAAGACGCCGGAGATGGGAGACGCCGGAGGTGGGAGACGTCGGCTTGGGAGACGCGGGCGGTAGCAGACCCCTATGTAGGAGACGCCCGTGGTGGGAGACGCCGGCGTATCAGAGCCGCCAGCGTGTCGGTCGGCCGACCAGCGCGTGCGCTGCTGACCCACTGACTGCGGAGCGTGATGCTGGGCCGCTGATGAGATGCGCACCCGTCCACACAAACAACGCCGCAGGTGCGCACTGCCATAGGCGGCCGCCGATTTCCGTGGCGAGGGGTCGGGGGAAGTGAGTTGATGCGTTACACCGCCGTAGAGCTAGTGCGCTATTCCGCTATAACGTCCGTGTGCTGCCCGCCCGTAAAAAAACAGTACACTATCTCTCTCCGTAACGGCCGTGCTACCCCTCCGTGATGGTCGTTCGTTGACCCTTTAACGGCCGTGCGCCCCTCCGTGATGGTCGTTCGTTGACCCTTCGTAACGGCGTGCGCTCCCCGTGCGCTACCCCTCCGTGATGGTCGTTCGTTGACCCTTCGTAACGGCCGTGCGCTACCCCTCCGTGATGGTCGTTCGTTGACCCTTCGTAACGGCCGTGCGCTACCCCTCCGTGATGGTCGTTCGTTGACCCTTCGTAACGGCCGTGCGCTACCCCGCGCTCTGTAAGGGCCCTGCGTGCTTCACCGTAACAGCAGCGCCGCACGCGATTCGAAGACTCAGTCAGTGCCGTAATGAGCCGTAATTGCATTGATTTGACCGCGGGCGCACACCAGGAACCGGCGACTGCGTGGTTTTGTCCCCGAGATCGTGCGACCCAGCAGGCGGGCCAGCATCGTTGCCGGTGGCCAGTAGTGGCCAGATATACGCTCACGGATGGCCAGTACTAGCCAGATATCCACCCAAGGGTGGCCAGTAGTCGTCAGATATACATCTACGGGTAGCCAGTAGTTGCTAGATATACACGCATGGGTGGCCAGTAGAGGCCAGATATCCGCCCCCGGATGACTAGCAATGGCTAGATATATGGCCACGGATGGCCAGTAGAGGCCAAATACACGCCCACGGGTGGCCAGTAGCGGCTAGATATATGGCCACGGATGACCAGTAGAGGCCAGATACACGCCCACAGGTGGCCGGGTTGTCCTAGAAGCAGGCGTTCATAGAAACCACAGGGGGCGCAGCAGATAACCGGTCAGCTCATCGGACAGCCTGAATATCACGTGTCGAGTCAGCGCAGGCCAGGACAGGCCGTCAGACATCTGAGCACAGCCCGGACACCGCACAACAGACCACCCAACAGGTGACGGCCGGCGCGGCGGCCCGACAGCCGGCGCGGCCAATTACGCATGCAAAGCGATCGGTTACGACCGGAAACTGGATCACTGAAGCACCCGGCCGCCGAGGACCGGACCCAGGATGAAGCCAGGATGAAGTTTTCCAATGTTCCATCCAACTTTGCGCGAGGACTGCACCTAGGATGGTGGTGGGGCCATTTTCCACGGCTCTCTCCGAAATCCGCCGCCCAAATAGCCATCCTCTACTTGTGTATGTGTGTAGAGATTTGTGGCGACGTCACAGCACGTTGAGTGTTATAAATAGCACTACTCATTATGCACTAAGGTAGACATTTATGGTAGTGGTGCAAAAGTAGGAATAGCGCGATTAACTTGATGACATTGGATCGTAAAATGTTCGTAAGGCAGATTAAATCGGAGGATGTTCTTTTCAATGCGCTGTGCATGAGTAGCACGAATATTAAGTGAGACTTGGTTTGGCTGAAGCTTGACTGATGGTGATGATAAGTATTAGAATTGTCGAGATCTGAACACGCGGATAACTCCGATTGCATAGAGTCCCTAAAGGAAAAACTTCCAACAATATTTATGGATAAGGTCGCTAGGAAATTACAATACCAATGACACCAGGAAACTCTGCCAGTAACAATTTCTATGAGAAGTCAACTGCGAGCCGTCCCTGGAATATTCTTGCAACTAGCGGACAAAAACGTCATTCAGCGGCCCGGCCGCCAATCATTCTTTTCCAGAGCTTTTCAGAAGCATGAAAACTACAAAAGGACACTATACCACATCATTGGTATGAACGTCAGAGCTTCACGATCCATGAGCCGTATATAATAATTTACGAGGTTCTTACTTGCCAGAATATTTAACAATTTCTACACCCTATTTTACACGCGTAAGACCTTCGAGTTTCGACGGTGCGATCCAGTGACTTTTTAACCTCGAAGCGTTAGCAGTGAGTAATATTTGACATCGCGCATAACGTAGCGTCAATTCCTCTGGAATTAGATCAGTTATAATAATATTTGCTGCCTTATTCATTTGGTTTGAAGCATACGTTGCATAATTTAGGACCAACTTTTAAATATCTAGACAAATATATTGCACTGGCAAGAATGTCCCGAGGTGAACTGAATATACCAGAGCAATTGTTGAAATCCATCACAAGTTGAAGAGATTAGACTTACTAAGTATCGCTTCTGATCCATCAACCACAGCCTTACTGGCAAAACTAATGTAGCAATTAAAGTGGGTATAGCATGAAAGTTGGTGGCATACTACGTCACGTGTTACTTCGCATACTACGGTACATACTATGCCACACCATACTCTGTATGGCGTACTCTAACTCAATTGTGGAGCTTACATTTAGGCATACTAAGAAATATATGTGCAGTATCAGAAAAGGGAATGGGGTCGTTAGTTCAGTTAGCTACAACGTATTCAATGCATTCAAGGGATTCAGCACAGGCACCACCAAGGCATCACCAAGAAATTGTACGGATAAAGCAGGATCTCGTCTAATAAAATGTTGCTGGGGTGGAGGGGGTAATAATTTACTTCAATGAGGCAATAACCCATCCTTTCGAGTTCCCCTCTCCCAGCAATGATTAAGCTATGGAAAATACGACTCGACCGAGGGTGCGGGCATGAGTGAATGGGAAGGACATGGTCCTAGCAGTTAACACTCTGAAGAGGCTCTGGAGCAATGTGTCTAGTCTACATAAAATGTATTTTTAAAGTAACCTCAAAATAAAGAACAACAAAATGAGTAATGTACACATAAAAAACATACGTGCTTAATGTGTTTCAGCTTGTGCGCCAAATATAGTATCTGCTAGCTGCAGCTTCCTGGTATCAAAGACATCATCGAAGAAGCTTGGAACCCAACTGCCTGATGTACGTCGAAATTCGGAAATTAAGTTCCGAAGTTACATCTAGCGACTAAGGAGGCAAATGGTCACGCCTAGTTATTTTCTACTTCAAGTTAATTTGTTTACATCTCCGATGGTACATGACAAATTATTTCCACTTGTCCTTGCATAATATAGGACATATTACGTATTCTTTGACTTCTAGCCATTTGATACTACTTACTGGATGCTATCCAAATAAAAAGTATATTTTGCAACTTGTTCTAACTTTCGTGCAAAAGTCGCCTCCTTATTTGTATCTTCCATTGTTCTTTGGTTGGTTATTGACTTTGCAAAGCATCGACTGACTTTGCAATATAAATTGGAAGCAATCTTCTTAATAATCACATAACATACGATAACCATAATCACAAGTCTTCTTGAGTTTAACCAAAAACTCTATTACTTCCTCGCAAAATGTCGTTCACTATTCTGCTTTTCAACCACTACTTACTTATCTATCTCCTCCTGGAGCGACGATAAGGGAAGTCGGTTGTTGTTTTTGTCTTCACAAACTCTCAGCACGTATCTGATACAGCTTCCCAGGCCGGTGACACGGTGGTACGCATATCATGAGTGTCAGCCCGAGGATGAGATAGATACTCTAGATAGATACATGCCTGGTCATTATCAATACCAACTCAGGCCACTGTGCAGTCCAAGACTCGCTGCTCCAGCTGTATCTACGTCTACTTATGGCCAGGGCACACATATCAGGGGTGTCAGCCCGGGAAGGAAATAGGTGCAGATCACGCCTGGCCAGCTGTAACACCAAGTTAGGCCATTGTGCAGTCCACAACTCACTCGTCCGCCCGTATTCACGTCCACTTATGGTGAGGGAGTGGCAATCGTGCGCCGTGGCAGACGGCAACAGATTGGCAACTTAACCACATAAATGGGTGACAGTACCGTCCATCATGTGATGCCGCCTGGAACAAACGACAAACAGACCGACAGCTTGTCACGTGCGTGGGTGATAGTGTTGAGGAGTTCCCACAGCGGGTGTGGCTGACGAGGGCCTTCCTCAATACATTCCTTATGCTGTAAATTGCTGTGCATTTCACCGGAACGTCAAAGTCGTGCCAACATGAGAGGAAGACGCTCTCTCTCTCTCTCTCCTCTTCTCTCTGGTGGAGTCTACGGTAGACACATTTGGTCATTCGGCCACACAAATAGGTTGGCATTGATATTATCCCTATGCAGGGGTGTCGTTTTATCAAAATGATTACGGTGGTTCAAATACTCCGAGGTATTGTGCGATGCATGTGAACGGGAACCTTAAAATGGAAAACCGTACTGAGTACATAAACAAGGAAGATATTTTGTCTTCATCGCGTATAACGCGCATTACTTGACCGCGGCAGATGTCGAGTACGCACAATATGAATGTTATTTCGGCATCAAAAGACCAAAACTAGCAGACAGGCCATGTTCTTTACTTTGCATTTCCAAGCATGTCTCTTCTTGCGCAAGCCACAAGCTGAACTTCTTGGCTGACTACACAACCTCTTAGCTAAATACAAAGGCGTCATCACCGTTGGGTATGCGGCAGACGAATCCCACTCAGTCGTGTTCTTGTGAGGATCGTCCCCCGTCGTCCAGGAAGATGGCCCTTCTCGGAATTTAGCCGAACCGAACCTATGTGCCCTGCATAACCAGAAGACGAACGATCCGTTGGTATATGACGAGCGAGGATTGCTAATTTCAAAGAATCTAAGGGTAGATGCATCGTGTGGAACGTGATGTGAATGTGGAACGTGACTCAATAATTGCGATGGATGACACAAACCAAGTGTTTTGTGGCACGCCATTCATTTGCATCATGATGGCTATTAATATAGCTAAAGGTAAGTATGCGCATGCTGTTTAAGAAAAATATGAACGGGCCACGTAGATGCTTTTAATTCACAAATAGTGTTTAACTTCATCACTCGGGTGAACAGGACTTTCGAACATGGAATTCCAACAATTATTTTTGGGAGACTGGGGGGGCTTTAGGGCGCATCGACTACATTGGTCATGTAGCTTGGGGGACTGGGAGTAACTGTCATTATTACTCGCCTTAGTAATGTTAGCTGAGGTACCAACCCAGCAATGAGAGCACACCAGGAGTTAAAGGAATAATATGTAAGATGTTCGATGTACCCGTAGTCTGTATAGGGTACGCAAGAAAACAATAGCTTTTATCATCTATTGACATGCTTGTAATGTGCACTGTTTGTCTAATGGTGTGCTTTTATTCTTAAAAAACCATTGGAGTGCCCAAATCCTTATTCAGGTGGCTAAAATTAAAGTTGGAATGGCTTCAGCCATCCTAGAAATGTACAAAATAACACCTTTGTCCCTATGCTTAAAACGTTGACACAAAGAAGTGTTTAAGTAGCAGCTTTCCATTGGTGTATCCTTTTTCTTGATAGTAGCAGCACCAGCTATGTTACTATGAGACCGGTAGTCTTCAATTGTTCCACGTTAGAATTGATGTGGAGTCGATGACGACAGCCTGGCACGTTCTTGCACACATACAGCGGTTCGCCGCCTTGGGGAACACCTCGTGAGTAACTGTTGCGACAGTAACGAGTCACATCAGAGGATCACCAAGCACTACAACCGGGCCTATCATAGATGAAACTCCAACGCTTCAACAGGCATTCCAATCATTTACGCTCGGCATTCACTCATTCGAACCGTCCCTGTATGCGTGCAGCATGCAGGACATTAGTCGCACAGGTCACTTACCTGAACGTTGCCGGTGAAGCGGTTCGAGTCGCGTCGTGATGGGTTGCTGACGGTATCCCGATCTGGGCCAGGCCGGCGCCTCACGCACCACCGCCACGCACTCGACGCACCCGCCCCCAACTGTCTGCTCCGCCGCCGAGCCAGCTGACTGAGGGGGGCGGGGCGCCGTCTCTCGCCGCGCACGCGCACTGCTGGCCGATCTACCGCCACGCAACATGGAGCAATGCTGTATCCACCGCTGACCAGATGAGCGCCTTTTTTACCAGCCGACATCACCACACGGTGGCAGGCTGGCTAAATTCAACTACACACACAAGCACACCATTTTTTTCTGGGGGAGGTGGGTGGGGTGGAGGGTACAGGAGTTTTTCATAAAGGAGGACATCTATTGTGGTTGTTAACACTTTTTCGCCGGTATTAGAGTTCTGAGGGCCACTTAATTTCAAGGTTATTCCCATCATGCTATGGGATCTTGTCCAAAGCTATCAAAATATTTATGGACTGCAACCATAAGTAGAGCTTTGTATAGTTCTGGGGGCGAGAGCTCGCTCAAAGCTATCGCGCTCCTCCAAATACTTCAAACTTTTTGTATAGAACCCTATGGACTGGGTCACAAACCAAGTTGGTCTTGTAATTTCATCGATGTATTACTCCCCCTCCCCAAATAATGGTGGTGAATCTTTGTTCCGGCCTGCAATATATATATATATATATATATATATATATATATATATATATATATATATATATATATATATATATATATATATATATATATATATATATATATATATATATATATATATATATATATATATATATTTTATATATATATATATATATATATATATATATATATATATATATATATATATATATATATATATATATATATATACATATATGCATATTGGTGTACGACAGTCACAGTGGAATTATAAAGAGGGAAACGAAACGGTGCAGGGTAGAAACTCACACTCACTATATCAACTATTCAGGAATCAGGGCCATAATCGCAGTGCATATGGTATCACATGCTATTGTATGTTACGATATGTCTTTTTCTATCATAATCAGCCACCATATGTGCAAGCTCAACGTGACCTAGGTGACACTTCACTTTCAGTGGGTAATACTTCAACATCACTAGATGACCCTTGAACCTCAAATGATAGTCATGGACATCAACGAAGGAGTTATAAATCTCACTGAGGAGGCTTCAACGAGCCCAGCACCCTGTTGGATATCTACATGACCTTACAGGATGGTTCATGCCTCAAGAGACAGACCAGGTGCCCAAATCATATCTTCTTAGTTTGCTTTTTTACTTTTGACCATAGTGCATGCGGTATGCTCTTCCGGGGGAATGATGCAGCATTGGGGAAAATTGTCGGGATCCCAGGCAGACTTCGCTGAGAAGTAGCTCGGTATTCCCTGCACTAGCAAAAACCTCTTCGCACACTTTGAGGCAGGTTGCACAGTGCATTTTTATCCATGCTAGTAAGTGCATGCCATGGACCTAACGTTCAATTTGTTTCGAGCAGTGGATCAAGAGCCCGCTCTCTCAGCCCCCCGGATGCTCCGTCCATGGTATGCACACTCAGTATGCCACTTAGCTTTAGTCACGGGGAACAATGAGGCAGGGCCGTCCGCGGCCCAGCTAAATCTGCTGACTCTGACAGACAAAGACAGCCGTACGTTGTTGCAGAAGATGAAGACGTGAGTTCACGCACATAACATGCGAAGATTGCAGTTGAAGGCGTGCGATGAAACTACCATTTTCTTGACGTGCCAACTTCACGCATGTCATGTAACGATGTAGCCAAAGGCGGAATAGAACCTCCTGACACGAGCCAACGCAGTAGCCAGTGGGCACCGCTTGACAACAGCACCACGTGCATCGCACGTGTGCCGTCGCCGAGGAACTGCTGACACGAGGCGTGTGCGTCACCAACCCAGCACCCAACGGTCGACATCATCACCACTTGCATCGCACGTCTGCCGCTGCTGGAGCGGCACGCTCGGACAAGCTCAGTGTCGCCATTGTGATGCCACCTGCATGGTGTGCCCGGCACGACCATTGTCGTGACGCCCCGCCTGTCTGCTGACCTTCGCACGCCGAATCGGGTCCGCAGCAGAAGTGGTGGACCAGCCAAGTCGGGTCAGACTGGCTGCAGGACGGGCACTTGTCAGGGGCGGCGCTGGTAAGCAAAGACGGGCCCATACCCTTGACTAAGCAACTCCGCTCGAATACATGGCGAAATATGAAATTGGATATGAAGGTAGGCATATATATATATATGTATATGTTTGTTTGTTGAATTTGTTGAATATATATGTCCGACATCTTGCATTAATTTAAGCGGTATGTGACAGGGAATGCATTTAAAAACCAGTGTATCCATGTGACAGGAGGCATTACATTATCTGAAGTGACTACCGTAGACAATTGGCTGTAAATACGGAAATATTCGGTTATGAATGCATTTCGACCAATATTGAGACCATGCATGAAGAAGTACGTGATGCCCCATCCCTTGTGACAAAGGCTGTGGTCCTGAAATCCTGGAAACTTCTCTGAGTCCACTCTGTCGCCACTCTGGAGGAAACTCGCCCGCAACTCGTACCAAATTGATTCCTCCAATGCGCAAAATAAAAACTTTAAATTATCTCAATTCATTGGACATTACCCTACATCAAACCACATCACCTGTTTCGACACAACTTCCTAGTGACATCTCGCGAGTCAGCACTTCTACCATCCGTTACAAATCCTGATGATGATCAAGGGTGTAGCTTTCCATGCTCTTTGAGAGGGTCACTTTCCCTCCCCAATGTTGCTGAGACTCAACAGCGTGGAACCTACGGACGTTGACTGAAACGAACGGCATGACAACCCCATTTGTTCCCGTCACTGCATTACCTTGGAAACGTTCCACTGCTGATGACGCCCCTTTATTCAGAACCTCACCATTCTAGATACATCACCTCGGAAACGACCTTGGATCGGAACTTCCACCATACCGACCAGGAAGATCCCTATTCTTGCTCATAAATTGGTCCTATAATTGGTATATTTATTATCCTTCTCCCATGCACATCAAAGCCCAATCTCCTCGGTACATATTCCGGTGACGTCACTGAATAGGCACCTCCACCATTCGATTCGATGCACACGCTTCCTCTGGCTGACGCTAGCTGCCTCCGGCTGACGCGTTTGCTGACGCTGACGCTTACGTTGGTTGCAATCAGCTGGCTACATTGATATCGGGCAGTATGATAGATAAAATTAATTTTACATACGAATTTGTCGAGAAAAAAGATTCTGTTCGAAAGTCCATGCACAAATACACAATGTCAGCCACACCCACACTCCAATCCTGAATCGCGACACAAAAGTTAAGTTTGAAAAGTTCGGGACATATTCCACTCAGCCTCCCACTCACTGAACTAGTATTTTTCCAGGCAGCATAGCAAAGATCGCCCAGTTACCTGATTCAGACTCATTTTTGTTACTTCAGCCTGACTTGCCTCGAACAATTGTTTTCACAATCGCTCTGCATGCCAGGGGCTCCGCTCCTCTCGCACCATCACCGCCAATTCAAGCAAGCTGATGTTTTGTTTTACTCGCCACAAAATCAGGGACACACTCTAGTTGCTGTAGTTTTGATTAAGCTCCGGTTTGGTCGGACTTCGGTGGTTAGTATATTAGTATAGTTACTTATATTCAGTTGTCTAGTTGTTATATTCAGTCATTCCGTAGATCAAATTAGGAATAGTTACTTGCCTTAAAACATGTTCTAGCCATACAATTACCCAAAAAATGCATGTAGGTACCTTAGTCCATTTTCTGTCATTGTCTGAAATGCATTTACTCTAAATGCTAGCATACACTAGGCAGCATTCCAAATTTGCCACCTCTGCTGGCACTGCGCATGAATTCTGAAATAAAATGTTAATCTAGTTGGTTTTCCAGCAAAGATGGTGAACAATGTAGAGCATGTTTTCTTGTTATCCTGCTTTTTAGTAAGCAATAATGCATCAGGATGAAAGAAGAGGATGTTTATTCCAGGAAGATGTACACATGGGGCATGCTTTATCCTATATTCATTATAAAAGTGTCTGTTCAGTATGGCACTGCTTCCACGCTTGATAACACCTTACCGACCGTTTAAAACCACCCCTCGTACTTCCGGAGCCCCCTCAGGTAATTGAAGAGTTGACCCAGGCGGACGAGCTCCCAAGGTCGAGGAGACCGGTCGGGAAGGTAGGTTAGCAAAACATCAGACACCGCCACCCACGATCCGCCCAAGGCATGGTCGTCACGCATCAATCCGGCACAAGGCCGTCCATCAGAAGGTGACCATATCGAAACACACGCAGGATGCGTTCGCTCTCGCAACTTTGATATTGATCGGAACAAATGCTAGCAATTATTCATTAATTCGTAGGCGTAAGATCGTCTAACCCGGCCGCGTCGATTACTCCACACTTGCACATGACGAAACCAATTCCTCGACAGCTAGCGCTGGAAGTACGATAACGATTAAGACTTGCAATTCAGCTACAGCAGAGGCAGCCACAGTCACCAATCACCGACCGGTGCTGGGTCAAGTTCGACCCTGCATATTCTGAAGAATGCCTCCATTTGTCCGCTACAGCACGATGGAGGCTGAAGCGACGACGTCGGATGTGGTGGACAGGCGTGAGCTTTGCCCGCTGAACGGTGCACCGTAGTCAGCATCAGGATGGTAGTGCGGTCGTGATGACCGGAGCTTCTGCTGACCAGAGAGGTCAGTGCTGAGGGGACAGTGACCAGTGACCAGTGTCAGGCCATAGTCGATCACTGGTGTGCCCTTTCATGCTCCTGAGCTCCTGCAGGCTGGTTATGCGACAATACCACACACAGCGGTAGTGGCACAGATACAGCATAAAAACAACCATGTTGGACCACGGAAGCCTTTGGGTAGAACACCACACCAAGTGGTAGTGGGACGACGAGAGCATGGGGACAGCCACGCCCGACCGCGGAAGCCTTTGGGTGGAGGAGTCCTCACGGTCTGCGGCCAGTGGCAGTGGCGAGTGGCTACCACCCTACCCTGGATGGACACAGAGTCCATTCCGGCGGACCGGGCGGCCAGTGGTCGGCCGACGGCAAACAACTAATTACAGGCCACGGCCTCTCCCAATCGCGGCTCGCGCTAATTATCAGCTGTTCAATCTCGAGAAAGCGTGAAACAACAACGCAGCGGTTGGACAGCGTGAGTTGCGGCAGCCGACACCGGCAATGGGCGGGGCGGCACGACGATGGCCAGAGTCGAACGTCTTCATCCTGAACTCGAGTCAACGGGCGCTCATTCTGCTTCGACCGATACCCAGCTGAATTGCGTCTTTCGTGATAGTGTGGCGCGGTAGGAATAGCCGCCTCGTTTCGAATACACTGCTGGTTATGATGCATTGGTACAATATCTCATTGGGCGCAAGTGATATTCCAGGGGTCACTCAAGGACGCTTCCATTAAGGAGTGGCATTGATTAGGAAACTCGCGTGTTAGGTTACCATCCAGCTTGGTAGCATCTCTCTGGCTCCCTTGACCCATGTCGTTTGTGTCGGCATAGTTTCCATCCATGTCATCTGTGTCCACATATCTCTGCCCGCGTCGTCTGTGTCCACAGATCTTTACCAGCGTCGTCTGTGTCGGCAGACCTTCCAATTTTGGCGTGTACCCGCAAACCTTCATCCTACACCGTCCGAGTCTATAGACTCTCCACCAACGCCGGTCGAGTTGACAGAGCTTCCAACCACGCCAACCGCGCCGACAGACCTGCCCACCCACGGCAACCGTGTCGACAGATCTTAGCCCACGCCGTCGGTGTCGACAGATCTTAACCCATGCCGACCATGTCGACAGATCTTGGCCCACGCCGTCCGTGTCGACAGACCCATGTCGTCCGTGTTCACCAACGTTCACCGACGCCGTCCCCATCGACAGACGTTCCATCCACGCCGTGTGTGTCGGCAGACTCCCCAGCCACGCCGTGTGTGTCGGCAGACTCCCCATCCACGCCGTGTGGGTTGGCAGACTCCCCATCCACGCCGTGTGTGTCGGCAGACTCCCTCCCCCCATCCACGCCGTGTGGGTCGGCAGACTCCCCATCCACGCCGTGTCGGCAGACTCTCCAGCCACGCCGTGTGTGTCGGCAGACTCCCCATCCACGCCGTGTCGGCAGACTCCCCATCCACGCCGTGTGTGTCGGCAGACTCCCCATCCACGCCGTGTGTGTCGGCAGACTCCCCAGCCACGCCGTGTGTGTCGGCAGACTCCCCAGCCACGCCGTGTGGGTCGGCGACTCCCCATCCACGCCGTGTGTCGGGCTCACGCCGTGTGGGTCGGCAGACTCCCGGTTGGGCGACCCCCATCCACGCCGTGTGGGTCGGCAGACTCCCCATCCACGCCGTGTGGGTCGGCAGACTCCCCATCCACGCCGTGTGGGTCGGCAGACTCCCATCCACGCCGTGTGTGTCGGCAGACTCCCCAGCCACCCGGTGTGTGTGTCCCACGCCGTGTGGGTCGGCAGGCTCCCATCCACGCCGTGTGGGTCGGCGACCCCATCCACGCCGGTGTCGGCAGACTCTCCAGCCACCGGTGTGTGTCGGCAGACTCCCCATCCACGCCGTGTGGGTCGGCAGACTCGCCATCCACGCCGTGTGTGTCGGCAGACTCTCCAGCCACGCCGTGTGTCGGCAGACTCCCATCCACGCCGTGTGTGTCGGCAGACTCCCCATCCACGCCGTGTGGGTCGGCAGACTCCCCATCCACGCCGTGTGTGTCGGCAGACTCCCCAGCCACGCCGTGTGGGTCGGCAGACTCCCCATCCACGCCGTGTGTGTCGGCAGACTCCCCATCCACGCCGTGTGTCGGCAGACTTCCAGCCACGCCGGTGGGTCGGCAGACTCCCCCGCCGTGGCGCGCCCGCCGTGGTCGGCAGACTCCCATCCACGCCGTGTGTGTCGGCAGACTCTCCAGCCACCCGGTGTGTGTCGGCAGACTCCCCACCACGCGTCGGTGTGTCGCGACTCGGGGCCCCATCCACGCCGGGGGTCGGCAGACTCCCCATCCACGCCGTGTGGGTCGGCAGACTCCCCACGCGGGGGCTCCCATCCACGCCGTGTGTCGGCAGACTCCCCCACGCCGTGTGGGTCGGCAGACTCGCCATCCACGCCGTGTGGTCGGCAGACTCTCCAGCCACCCGGTGTGTGTCGGCAGACTCCCCAGCCACGCCGTGTGAGTCGGCAGATTCTCCAGCCACCCGGTGTGTGTCGGCAGACTCTACATCCACGCCGTGTGTGTCGATGGACTCTCCACCAATGCCGGCCAGGCCGACAGATCTTCCACCCACGTCCTTCGACAAATACAGACATCTTCTTCCCACGCGATCGGTCCATATTCTCACCAGAACAACGGCCGCCAGCTACGAGCTTAGTCCATCAGTTCCAGTGTTGGAGAGCACTGCCATTTTTGGCAAGCCAGCAGACCTTCACCGAGCGAAAAGGCACGTGGGAGAGGATCAAACACTGAGGGCATGTGATGATTAGACGCAGATTTGATGGGCGCTTTCGAGGCGAGGATGCCCATGGAGCCGGAATGGACAGTTCGATAACCAAATTGAGCCGATTGCCATCAGTGTCATTCAGCACTCCACTCCAGCTTTACTTTTTGTTACTGAATGCGATAATTATGTTCTTTTCATTGCAGGTACGGAAGCAAGAGTATGTGTTCTATTCCACAAACTGGCTGGTTCTAACAGTTTCTGCAGATCATCACGCAAGATCATATACAGACGTAATGTTGCAAACCCATAGAAGCCGTACGTGCGGGAATTCTGGTAGATATGTGTCTAGCATAACTACATAGTGCCTGCTAATGAGTGAATTGGGCTGGATATCACTCTTCAACGAAGCGCCAATTCCAAGACACGCAACTTGGTTAATACAGATAAGGCATATATTTCTTTCTCGCGGTCTTTGCAGAGTAGAGTGATATGAGCGCCGGAAATTGTATTACAATTTATCATGCTCACGAATATGAAAATGGTGGTCTTTATAACTATGTATAAGTCAATGATATGAGTGCATTTAGCAAAAAGCAGGGGTGGAACTTCTCGGTAATATACAAGCAGTTGAACTGCAGGTAAAAGCATCGGTCTCGATATCGTGCACAATGGCTAGATACGGTTCGGGGGAATTATGGCTCGCATGGCTTGCCTACAGGTTCTTGCATGGATTGTGGCGATTTCCATGAGCAATTCGGTGCCTCTATGTCACGCTTCGTCGCTTCGCTCTATGTCGAGTTAAAACTTGGGTTTAGGTTGATGTCGGCAAACTAAAGACATGATGGTAATTCGAGGTACTGTGTTATTCAGCTAAAAGACACCATGCTGAATATGCGTGATTGTAATTTAATATTATGCAATCATATAATATTGCCGTCTACTTGGTTTCTTTCGCACAAATTCAGTAAGTTATCTAGTGACGGTAGTACCGTTGAAATTTAGTATGTGGTGCCTATACTTACGTATTTTATGAGGTCACAGTCAGCTACTTTGATATCGGGGACGTTGTTTCCCACGAAAACGAAACAAATGATATTAGGTAGGTAATTGTACAGGTACGTGCAAGCTATCATTTCGATATCAGAAAGTTACCAAAACTCATCTACTAGGCATAATAGATGTGAATCAGCCGCCATTTTGAAATCATTTCGACAACAGAGCCCGGTAGATTGTGTTACTTGCACGCAGAGAGCATACAATTTGAAAATAAATCCCGCGAGTTAGGTGAATGCACACCATGCAAAAGTACCTTGGGAAATGTGAACAACAACATTACTGTGATGTTGCTGTTTTGATGACTGAAATTAACAGCTATCCAGTGACTATACCATGATCGTGGAATACCATTTTGTCATGTCACTTCAACATTGGCCTTCCGGCCATCCACATCCACAACCCATCCCCCCCACCAACCACCACGAACCATCCACAACCCAGCAACCACCACCCACCACCCATCAGCAACCTAAGCTGGACAGTAGCTGACATATCTTGGAACCTCGCCAATCACAACTATTCTCAGCTTCCCTAGCGCAGGAGAGCTACTGCGACTCTCTTGAAGTTTCCAAACGGAGGGTGCTAGCAAAACGAAGCAAAGTCGGAGTTGTTGGTTTTAATGAAACATCACGGTTGACATCAAAGACATCAACTATGTATACTCTACTTTGCAAGCTGCATTTATGTACATGGGATACGGCCTAGGTCAATTGATGTAGTTGACCTAGTTCCTTGAGACGTATGGGAGCTTGCCAATAATGTTATTGCCAAGCGCCGTGAGATACCGAGCGAGTATTAGTCGAATTTAGAACTCAAAGGAGTTTCAGAATCCATTAAAACTGTAATAAGGTCATCAGAGCCACCTAAAGCCAGTGCTCCAAATTTTGTGCAGAACGCCAAACCACTATTCGCATGTTATTATAGTCGCCAATTACCTCCAGATATTTAGCGGTAGCCGTTCGGAATCGCTATGATGCGGTCGTTAAGCTGGGATAGGGCGTTCATTCGTTGAAAGGTGACCAGAGGTAGCTCTCTATAATATAAAGCCCATTGTTCCGTGACCTGATACTATCGAAAAAAATAAGAAATGGCAAGCGATGTTCAAGAGAATATGTTCCCATAACCAAGAAAAATGTCCTGGGGTTGGCCGTGCAAATTGCAACTAACTTCCTTTTACAACATTCAGGGCTCTTATCAGGCTCCCACTCGCTGCACTGGCGATCGATAGCGTCCAAATAAATCCTGCCACGAACTGCAACTTCCTGAATCGATTCTTTTTTATTTATGGGAGCTAGTCACCTGCTGGCTATTCCGTACCATACTTCCCACGGGCGGCGGTCCGTTAGTTTCGGACAGTCACACCGAAATGTCAATAGGGGTGCGTAGAATGGCGACACTGATTGGTGAAGCAGATTGCCCTGGAACAGATGATCCGTATGTGTGGTTAACCTTGTGAGTTGTGACCTTGACTTGTACTTTTCTGCAACACACGTGTGCCACACATTAGGACAATTTTCGGACTGTGCTGGCTTTCGATGGTAGCACCAACAGATAACTTACAGTGCTCTTGACATAAAGCCAATGTTCAAAAGCCCATTCAATTCTCCAAACGCGAACAACTGCATTGGTGTAGTGGTCGCATCTCCTGTTCCCAGACAAGGAGCACCACTCTGATGCGCTCGCAAGTGCCCGGAAAATTCCTCTCCGTAGTTGCGAGGAGTGAGAGGGGCGAATCTCGTATCCCGAATATTTCGAGCATACGACAGCTGTTATCACATGCAAAAGTAGTTTTACTTTGAAATAGGTCTGGAAAATAGTCTTACAAATGTGCATAGAAGCGATTGTGCCCTGGTTCTTGTGTCAATATTGAGGATTCCAGAGCCATTGAGGTTTCAAAGTATTCAAAGTATGCCGACTTAAGTATTCAAAGTATGGTGCGTATTATGCCGACGGCCTACGGTCCACCACCTATACTGTATTAGTCTGCGACATTGTTTGCGGAGTTTCACGTCAAGGATGCTTCAATTTGGTTTTCATTGTGCATCGTGGTAATATATTCATGGCCATATTACTCCTCTAGGTTCGACGACACACGGGCAGCACACAAGACCGCCAACACACACTGCATGCGCGCGCTATCACTTGTAGTAATGAGGTAATAATCGTCTGCCGCTGACGTAGGACGTAGACCCATGAGCCACTTTTCCTTGCCACTTGATGTACATTCTCAAGGAATGACTTTCGCCAAACATGAGCCGACTTGTAAGTAAGCTGCATGGATAAACTGCAGACGCAATTAGTGGTTACCCAATGACAACATTAGACGTAGATAGACTCCATTTGCGCTTCCCAAACATCATGCTGGCCCTACGCATAACACCTTACGAACTGCCCCTTGGTGCTAGCATGTTCCGGTCTGACAATAACAGACCCGCGGTGCGGGAAACTTCCTAGATACACATGAAGGATGTCTTCATCCGGATGCCTTAACCCGCCACGCCTCTCCGGTCAGATCCTCACACCCCGCCTCGGGGGGGGGGGGGGAGGTAGTAAACCCCCTCTAAAATCCAAACTAAGGGTCGCACAAAAATGAAAGGGATGTTACCGCAAAGCGCTCGACGAGTATGGTCGGGTCCACCCCCAAAGCAATTTCCACCCAAAAGTGAAGTCACTAGGATGGCAAGGTTTTCACGATTTTCACGACTTATATTGTGTTGTTGGCTCTGAGGAGTTCATTTTGGGTAATATTTCAGAAAAAAATGGAATCAGAAAATGACAGAGAAATCGACCAGGACCATATAATTTGTTGCTCCCCCCCCCCGAAGAATGAAATGTTAAAATTTTGAGTTTTCAAATTTTCTTAATTTTCCTTTTCTAATGGGTAGACCAGACTAAGAAACGTTGTTGGAAATCAACTTGCTTTAATAAAAATGCTAAAATAAAAATTGCTAAAATAAAAAACTTGCTTTAATTTACTTTAGCCCACATCTTCGATTTGAACTCTAATAGTGAAATATGCAAACTTTATATATTTATTATTTATATCATTATGTTTCTTAATATATTTATTAATTAGTAGTCAAAAACTGGAAAAATGGAAACTTCCTCTGGTACGTTTTCTTGCATCCCTAAAGATAAGCAAACACTGAAAGTTGCATTAAAATAGTTGTATCCGTTAAAGCGTGACGGCTGGTTGAACTTTTTTGAGGTGACCTCCCTTGACTTTATTAACCCTAGATGACCTGACTTCAAAGGTTTGACATAACATGCCAAATTGATGGGGAAAAAGTATGCCAAATTTCGGTGCGCTACCCCGCGCCATTCGTTCACTATCCCCGAAAAGCCTGAGGGGGTGACGGTTGAAGATCCACCTCCCGGTACGGCGCGAGTTAGCATACTGAATTCGGAAAGCTATCACAAAAGGATAATTATTTCTGTGTTCGACCATTATCCAAGTGAATTTCACTCAGACAGCCTATCTTTATATGCTGAATAGTTAATCTCAGATACTAATGATCATCTATGGGATGTAAGGCCGCATGAGCAAGAAAGACCATGTATCCGCATCGTACACCACATACCACTTATATTGCATCCATGTGTTGGTAGGTAATGCATTGGAGGTGTAACGTCTCGTTACTACATACACCATTATCTTAGGCATCTGAACTACATGAACACTGCTGATTCTATACCATCGTTCAGCTTGCAGCACCACCGATATATTAATGATCAAGGCATCTAATATTATTTATAAAGTTGCACGTTGCACAATAACCGGTGTCAGGTCATCGACACACCATCGCCCGCCACACCACTTCCCTTCTCCCAGGAGCAGAGCCAGGCGAGTGAACTACAGCCAGCCGCCGCAATAACCAGTGTCAGGTCATCGACACACCATCGCCCGCCACACCACTTCCCTTCTCCCAGGAGCAGAGCCAGGCGAGTGAACTACAACCAGCCGCCG
This sequence comes from Imbricaverruca yamaguchii, assembly GCA_034440575.1. Classification (NCBI taxonomy): domain Eukaryota; kingdom Metazoa; phylum Arthropoda; class Thecostraca; family Neoverrucidae; genus Imbricaverruca; species Imbricaverruca yamaguchii. Next base: position 20,131 of record JAOTOL010001538.1, read on the forward strand.
CAATAACCAGTGTCAGGTCATCGACACACCATCGCCCGCCACACCACTTCCCTTCTCCCAGGAGCAGAGCCAGGCGAGTGAACTACAGCCAGCTGCCGCAATAACCAGTGTCAGGTCATCGACACACCATCGCCCGCCACACCACTTCCCTTCTCCCAGGAGCAGAGCCAGGCGAGTGAACTACAACCAGCCGCCGCAATAACCAGTGTCAGGTCATCGACACACCATCGCCCGCCACACCACTTCCCTTCTCCCAGGAGCAGAGCCAGGCGAGTGAACTACAGCCAGCTGCCGCAATAACCAGTGTCAGGTCATCGACACACCATCGCCCGCCACACCACTTCCCTTCTCCCAGGAGCAGAGCCAGGCGAGTGAACTACAACCAGGCGCCGCAATAACCAGTGTCAGGTCATCGACACACCATCGCCCCCCACACCACTTCCCTCCTCCCAGGAGCAGAGCCAGGCGAGCGAACTACAGCCAGCTGCCGCAATAACCAGTGTCAGGTCATTGACACACCATCGGCCGCCACACCACTTCCCTTCTCCCAGGAGCAGAGCCAGGCGAGTGAATTACAGCCAGCCGCCACAATAACCAGTGTCAGGTCATCGACACACCATCGCCCGCCACACCACTTCCCACCTCACAGTCGGGGGGGCGAGGCGAGTGAACTACGACCAGCCGCCGACTGCCGACCGTCGCGGAATGCCGCCATTGGCAGCTGCCTGGCCAGATTGGCAGGCGACAGTCCGCCAATTTCTGGCTCATCTGTCTTCTCAGACAGCTTCCGACCGAAAACGCCTACTTCTTTTGTTGATTTTATGATGTCTTTGACTTGGCGGTGACTTTGTGATGTTTATCTGTCGTGGTCATTGCCTCATATGGACGCGACATTTGACATCTATTTCCCGGACTCCACCCTGGGCGGACTGGCGATGCATTGGCTGGTAGGTGTCCAGCCAGCGACATTTGAGCTGGGGACCGAGATTAGCCGGTCGATGTGGTGAAGTGAATGATGCATAACGCCACAATCTGCGTTTCTCAATGAGGTTGTATTCCATATAAGAGTTACGGAATCAGCTGAAAGCAGCTCAGCTCGTCAAATTGTTTCTAGCTTTGCCCGTGTTTGGTGTGAGGCTATGACAGCATTTCCGCTACCTGTCTCTCACAGCCGCATGTTTCGCAGCCGGCCACACCGGCCATATGCACCTGCTGACCCCGTAGCTCCAGCCCAGTCGGTATGCTCGTCTCTTGTTGTATATTACTTTCGTGTTGCAGATATCTTCTCCTCGAATGTATTGCAGAAATTGTGAATGATGACTTAAGAAACAGATATTAGTTGAGTTAGCAACACGTTGTGCCATCTTATCATTTTAGCTAGGATGCACGCATTAGGATGTTGGCGAAATGCTACAACCCTACAGCTATTTCAAGCTGATGGGTGAGACTTGGCGGGCCGGAATGATTCGAACTCGGATAAGTTCGATTTCCACGAACTGGAGCACGGACTGAATCGTGCTGAGCGCCATTCCGTCGACAGTCCTGCACCTTGTACGGTGAACGGGGTACGCATTAATATTTACCAGCATCGTGTTGTTGCTATGGTAACCGCTCTGCGACGTGATAAATGTATGCTAGAGGTCGCCTTCAATGCAAATGACGCGTCCCGGGCGTCAAATGACGCGTCCCGGGCGTCAAATGACGCGTCCCGGGCGTCCCAACCAAACCTGGTCGATGCGTCCTAAAACTCAAATAACCAATCAACCAACCTTCGATGCAAAAATAGCCATCTTCCACCCACACCCTCAATACAAACTTAGGGTGTGTCTTCTTCCGCCTACGCCTTCGGTGCTTGCAGACCTTCTATCGACGCCCTCGATACTGCCGGAGATGTTTCCCATTCGTTGTTAGCCTCCACCAGTGCGGGATAATTGTCTGCTCCTCGCAGTGTGGCGGGGTTAACTTGACCCCATCTCCTATAAACGTTTGTTTTAAGCAAGCCATAGAGATGCAGTAAACAGCATGGCATAGGTATGTCTTTGCACTTTTATCGTTATTCGGTACATTTCTTCGCAACCTCTTTTGATTGGTCTTCCAGGTCAGGTCAGGCAGGGTAATGTCGGGGTGCAGTCAGTCACCCGTTTTTCGAACCTTGGCCATACAACAAATGCGATGTTGTGCTTTAATCTTGACGATGTGCAAGATTAAGGTTTCATCTAACACAAGTGGTGCGTGCAAAGGTCAATGTCGCCGATCCTGTCCGGGTCAAATGTTTGGAAACATGTGATGAACTGTTGAAGATGCCCATTCTCGAAACAGACGGCACACAGGCCAACAGAATGCGTGCCACATATCCACACCATATGCCATGTGTTGTAAAGTCATGAAGCGACCAGGCTTATTAAAAGTCACAGGGACACATATGAGAAAAGTCTATGCAGGAGAGATGCTATAAGACGAGAAAAAAATGATTCCAACACATCCCAATCAATGCCACACCCCAGTCCCAAGGAAACCATCTAATCCAACGTATCTGGCACCATTCATTTGACATTTTTGACATTGCATGCCACACTCTTCCATCCCCATGCCAAATTAATAATTTTCTAACTCCTTCACCGATATTCTTACTATAGGACTATACAGTGCACACATACCATAATAAATATCTCCTAATCTACCGCCAATGATTTCCCTTCTGCTGCACAAGCTAGAATTAAGAACTAGAGTATCGAAACTAAACAAAATTGTTCACCCTATGTTTAAATTCATTAAATATGTAACTGTCCAGTGCATCAGTAGGCAGCCTATTATATTGAGCAACCACCCCTTGATTGAAGACCTGTTTGCGTTCAACAGTCCTGCACCTCGAGTTGTCCAACCTGAACGTATGACTCCTACGTGGTACTCGAAATAGAACAGCATCGTTCAGATTGATATTACCTGACCCATTAACGACTTTAAAGCTTTAAATATACCGTGGCGCAGCCAAGGGGGAGGCGAAGAAGAAACCTTCCCCATGGATGGCCGAAGGAAGCCCTCCAGGCGGCTGCCATGATGGTCCCTTCAGAGCCCCTCAAGACGTCAGTACAGGGTTCCGTGATCGACGTGAAGGGCCTCTGGACCGACGAAAGGGGCTCCGAACTGACGGGAAGGGTTCCGGGTCCATGAAGAGAGCACCGAATCAACGGAGAGTGTCCTCTGGAGGATGTTGAAGGCCCTTGGTTGGGCTAACGTGAAAGGCTTCTAGATCGATGTGCGGGGCCTCGGATTGTTGGAATAGCCTATGGGCTGACGGAGAGGGCCTCAGTTAATATGAAGGACCCTGGATTGACGGCAGAGCCCAAGCCGAAGAAAAGGCCCCTGACATGATGGCCAAGCTGCCGAGAAGGACCTCGGGCCGTCAACAAGGGCTCTTGTGTCGAAGGATGGGGCCTAAGCCATACGAGGGCCCCTGACTTGATGGAAGGAGCCCAAGCTGTTGAAAGAGGGCCTCGGCCTGACGGAGAAGGTCCTGGATCGCTACCCCTGTGCCGATGGAAAGGGCACCTAGCCGCGGGAGGACCCCAGACCGTAGAAGAGGGCCCAGAGGAGGTGTGAATGGCCCCTGGGCCAGGGGCGAACCCTCACAGGGAGAACCCAGGTCATGCCGATCACTAGGAAGGGCGCCTGGCAGCTTCAGAGGGCCATCAAGGGCAAACAAAGCCCTAGGAGAGCTAAGGATATTTTTCAAAGGCTAACGATAGTGGTGAGAAATACCGAGGACCAGCGACAGAGCTAGGAGCTAGACAGACTGTAAATGGCTGGGAAGGCCCCAATCAGCTGGAGAGGACCCCTGACGATTGCAAATGGCACTGGGCGCCAGAGAAGACCTGACTGGGATGCCAAAGTGGCTTGGAAGATGTCTTATCGGAAGAGCAGGACTCCTTGCGATCTAAGCAGAGTCCCTAAGGGCTAGCAATAGTTTTGAGGAATACTAAAAGACAGCTACAAAGCTCGAATGTCCTTGAAGGCCAGAAAAAGCTGTGGAGGACTGGGGAAGTCTCCTCAGAGGTAGCCCAGACTGGACTGTGATGATCCCGAGGCTTGACAGGAACACTGAGTGATGAACAAAGCTGCATAAGAGCTAAGGAGATTTCCGAGAACTGGTGATGATTGCTAGAAATTGTGAGTCCTGTCAGGGAGCTGCAGGATTCCCCTGAAAGATAGACAGGTCTGTCGAGGACTGGGAATTGTCCATGCAAGTTGGGAAGGCCTCCTGATGAGTGAATAGGCCACCCTGAGAGCCAGAGAGGACTGGACTGGGATGCCCCTGAGCTTTGGAATGGGCATCTGAGGGATTGGGGCCCCTGGAGCCAATAGTCCCTGAAATCTGGCGATGGTTGCGAGGAATACTAAGGATGAGCCTTAGAGGAGAAGAAGAAATGTTAATAGTCATTAATGTCGCCACGAACTGGGAAGATCAGCCACTACTTCCTCAGCAGTGATGGGCGCTGCATGACCGACGCAGCTGATGCACCCCTAAACTCGAATAGCCAACCAACCTACCTCAACAGTGGCGGCCGCCCCTCTAGCCACGGTCACCCCGACGGCCACAGCTGCCCTGGCAGTGACGATCGCCCAGGCGACCCAGCTGTCCCGGTAGCCTGACCACAGCCGCTTCAGGAGCTATGATCGCTCCAGCGATGTCGGATCAGACAGCCCCAGCGATAGCTGTGATGACGGCTCCAGCGATGTCGGATCAGACTGCCCCAGCGATAGTTGTGATAGCGGCTCCGGCGATGTCGGATCAGACTGCCCCAGCGACAGCTGTGATGACGGCTCCAGCGATGTCGGATCAGACAGCCCCAGCGATAGCTGTGGTGACGCCGGCTCCAGCGATGCCAACTGCTTCGTCTTGGGCCCGGATGACACCGGTGAAGTGAAAATAAAGAGCGAAATAACTTGCAGGATGCTGTGTGTTGGGTATAGTTGGTTAGAAATGTTGCTAGTCCTTCTCTTGTCCAGTAATCTTGCATTTATTTTTCCTACTGGTATTCACAACTAATTTTGAGAAAGTATGACGGTGTTGAAAACTCATGGCAAATGTGAGCTCTGCTTTTATCATGAACACCCTCCCTATTAATTGTCTGAGCATAGCGAACAACAGGTATAAAGAATTGTGTACAAGGAGAGGAGCAATCGTTTCTTGAAGCTAATACTATTTATATCTGCATTAGAGATATGCTAATGTCCCTTTGTTTTAAAAAATAAGTATATTTTCTTGGTTGTTGTCGGCGGCTAAATGGTTCGTTTTGTCTTGGTTCTTATCGAACTGTTGGATCTTGAATGCATGTATTGTAAGTTTAGTCGCTTTGCGCTGCGCTTGGGATTTGTGCTGCATGTAGCTTGACTGCAGTGAAGCAGTGAGGCCGGATTGACCGCTACAGGATATTTGTTTCATACCTTTAATGTTCCATTCCAGCTTTACTTTTAGGTGGCATAATGGCATACTTGCAGAACGAGCTCGCAAAATGCGAATTTGTCTTTTTGCTGCTTTTGATGCCTTGGTGTGTTATCATTTTGGATTTCTGGGTGTTTAAGCAGCCCTATGGACATATTTAACACCTGTCATTACTGCCATTTACGATAGAAATCCACCAGCCTCAATGGAGCCGATCAGTGTCATCTCTGACTCGTCAGTACTCCTTCCAGTCTCACCTTTCCAGGGAATATCTCCTGCCGAATCACTGTTCCCGACCATAACTTGAATTTCTCACAAGGAACAATTTATATATAAAGATTTTCTTCAGAGGTGTAGTCATGGAGATCATGACCGGGTTTGTCTTACGGCTGACATGAACACATGCTTATCTGGTAAATATTTTCAATGTTCAAGTGAAGCAAAACTTAGCTTTCTAAGAAAAAATCCCTGGTACCGCCTTTGACTGGGCTATGTTCAAACAAACGATGGAAGGTGCTTAGCCTTCCTCACAAAAATTTTGGCAGCTTGCAGATGCCTAAATTTCTGCACCTGAAATCAGTAGAACAAATTATCTTACTCCATGTAGCTGTCCCCGGAAACGGCCATGATGAGCAAATGTATTCATTCGGTTTTGCACCCATGGCCAGCAAACTTCCATACGCTCTGTAGCAAGCGTTTTCTTTTTTGTTCTCAGTAAATGATGACAAGCGTCCGAACATATTATGATAGAGGTGTTCCTTTCCCTGCCTAGCTCCCTAGCCAGGAGCCATCTGTTACCGAAAGAGATAGTTCCTTCCGACATGTGCTGAAGTATCCTTCGTAAGTACAAATGTGAATAAAATGGTAGTATGCACATTCCAAACCAAGCTCAGCCTACTGCAATACTCACTCTGCATCCGCCCTTGGTAAGCACGCACGTTCCACATATTTATATCCTGTGCAGTCTTACAATCGGGGCGGCGAAGCCTACCGCTACCATTTCACATCAGCCGAAGGAAATGATCAGCCGAAGGATAATAGTTGTTGACAAGAAGCAACTATTATCTTCCTTTGCAACCTCCCAAAAAGGGCGCCTGCAGCTGCTCTTGACGAAAGTATTTTCAAAATGTCAACAACTTGTTCAACTGTCTCATAATGATCTGTGTAGCTTCATAGTTGCTCTGCGTCGCGAAATGCATGAACTTTGGCAGCAACCGTTTACTTCCTACACACCCTGGACACACGTAATCTATATATATATATATATATATATATATATATATATATATATATATATATATATATATATATATATATTAATATTCACATGAATAACCACTTGCAGCTTGTAACCACGCTCCCCACGTTTAATCGTTCATTTTCACACCAGATTTCGTCCGGTACGTCTCATTTCGTACGTGAATTACGTCAGAAAATGGCAACCAATTGAATCATTTTCTTTCGAAGCGACACGCTAAGATACTATTTGATGGTGGACAAATCATATCTCGCCAGTTTTTCGTTTCGAAGGTATCAAAAAAATCACGTCCATCCAATTTTCAGTGGGCGTGGCGACCCTTGATCAGGAGCAACGAAATGTAATCAATGTTTCACCAGCCTCGTGTCTTCCAATGTACCTTCAATTCATGGTAATCTTCTGGAAAAATATGGCTTAGGAGTACAATACCGAAGTGTTGGCATGGAGAGACACTCGGCCTTTGTAGCCAATGATGCATGCTATGGCGAATCAGCCGGCGGCTCCATGAAGGTCAAATGTCCGCCATGGCAGCAACCGGCGAGCCGATATGATGAAGCAGCCTTGATGCAGTCGACATTTCCCTCTGTGGAGGGGGGGGGGGGGTACTGTAATGGCGGTTGTGGTGACAGTGTCATCCCCAGGTCAGTTGACATTTATCTGCGTGGGGGAGGGGCTGTAATGGCGAGCATGCTGCCGGGACCGTCAACATGTCAACTGACATGGCAAGGTGGCCGCCTGTTGGAATCATCTGTTAGGATCGACGGTTCTTAACGTGCTCTGTTTGCAGCAAGCAACCAATATGCTGCGTGCAAGTAAATAATATTGCGAAGTTGCATGCTTTCATATACTATACAGCATTTGCATAGTATTCCTAAAAACGCTGATGCGAAATATTGCATGTAATTAGCAAAAGCTGGTAGGCACGTGGCAGTGTTCACGGACTTCTGGAGTAGCAGGCGTCGAAATTACACATATGCGAGGTATTCCAGAAATCCACACGGAGAAGAATAAGTAATTGTGACCCGTAGTTTAATTTAAACCTTCCTTGTTTTATTAATTGTGTGTATTATGTATGTATATTGTTTTAATTAATTTCTACCTTGCACCTTTATACATTTGCATTCGGCTCTTGATGACGAAAAACTGGAGACTTATGATCTTAGGAACATGGATCTTATTACGGTATACATACACATACACATGTACACAAAGCTGCCCACACATACCTGTTATATATATATATATATATATATATATATATATATAGCAATGATGAGGCTGGTGTGGAGTTGGAGGCCCCTGCGCTTCTAACCGGCTTCGTGACATCTAAGCGCCCCCATAATGATTTGCTGCTGGGGGTACCCATTTGCACAGCTCCACCAAGCTCAGTCGTAGACAGCTGGCTGACGGTGACCGGCCACCATCAAAGTGTCATCGCATTGACTCCTTGCTGGGTGCCACTTGCACACCTCCACCCAGCTCGGTCCCAGATAGCCGGCTAATGGCAACCAGCCTCTGGCCGTTCACCATTGGTAGATGGAGTGGGGGTTTAATTCCTTGCTTCATTTATCGGCTTAATTTTTATGTTGGAAACCTTTCATAGCAATATGACGCACGTTGTGCATTTGCGTGGAACGTATGGTAACCCTCCTAACAAGTGCTTCCGCTCTTGAGTCTGGAATATTTGTGGTTGTTTTCATCCTGAAATAATGCTTATGGGAAGTTTTAAGTGAAATAAGTCCAGGCAGGCGAAGTTTCAGGAATTCTCTGGTCATCCAGATGTTTTTTTCCAACCTTGGCCGCCAGCTCACTGATGGAGCATGCTTCCCATATCTGAATAACCTTGGGCTTCGCTAGCGGGCCATAGTGTTGTTCCCGTTTGGGTCCTTTCTTGTTAGACGGCACTGAACACCAAGTGCAATGTCAGTATGCATGCTTCCTGTGCCGATACAGCGCTGTAGTACTGGGTGATGCACCAACATGAACATGGTCGAGGAAACTACAGATCAACTTATGCTTATCGCGTAAGAGTCATTTTCGTCTGCACCTTAATATCCTCTAGTAAGCAACGATCATAGTTCACAATCAAGTCATTGTACGCATTAATGCAGATCATATGTGCAATGTTCTGCTGCTGTTTTTTTTTCGTTTGTGTGATCATATGATGAATGATCCATCCAAGCCACAACAACTGGAGAAACCAGGGTTTGTTGGTAATTATATGTTTGTTTTCTTACAACCCGTGGAACTGGAACGTCACCATCACCCCTTGCAAGCGTCATACAATTAAAACTATGCTATGCAATACCAGCTACTAATGTTGCGACACCTATTTCATTACTCTCCCATGATAGCAATAGTGATACCACTATCGTGGCTCCCGAAGCTACGAAAAGAGTATCGTTCCAAGAACGCTATTGTTTGCACATGCAGCTCGTTATCACGCCAACTTTCTACATTCTACGATACTATATCCGACATCGCGCACCTCACGAAAAACCATTACTTTAACACTGAGATGGCCCATTGGGCTATCCCTTCTATGAGCCACATAGACCAAGTACCACATGTTACCAGCCATCCCACTGGAACGGAAGCCAAGTTTCACACTAAATAAGCAAGTATCTAAACGGAGGCAGAGGACCGATTGTGTCCTATATCAACTCACCACTTCATTCGAACACCCACATCGTGCCACCGAGATTATCTTCACCAACCGCTTCGCAAACACAGCGTCGTCCATGCATGTAAATGCCATCAGCGGTCTGCACACTGTGTGAACATTCATTCCCCTCCCCCAACACACTCCCCGACTAGTCTGCCGACCACCGACCACCGCGTCGCCACAGGTGACACTGCTCTGCAGTCCGATAACCCGCATAGGCCCCTCTAGCTTCGCACCTGGTCCGTTAAACGCGGCACTATCAGTATGACTCTGATGGCAAGACCAGGTTTGGAGAAGAATCTGAGTGCGCCCACGTCTGGGAGCGGATGAGATTGTCGTATCGTTTGGCCACGACACGCGTTCGCCCTCAGTGCCGACAGTTCCACTTATGTCGCGCAAGGAAGAACATTGTAACGGTCTGGAGGTGCTCTTTCGGATGTAAATTCGAGTGTATCGAAGCGAATGCAGTGTCATTTTTGACGAAGGGTATAGGGTGAGGTAAGCGCAGTACCGTTACACCGATGTAGGCATGAGCTGCTGAAAGATATAGTGGCTGGTTTTGGGGACCTCGGTCCGTCGCATCGTCATTGGCGTGGCAGGTGACCCTGAGACAGGAGATGAATAGGAAACTAAAACATCACAACAAAGTACCTAAGTGGCTCCAGGCAGACAGTGTGGGCCAACAACTTGTCGCAAGAATGATTTTCTGCTCAATGCTTTTAAGACTGGCTTAGCCTGTGGTGTAGAGAGTAAGGGTGAATGAATTCATACATCTCCAAACCGCATCACTTCCCTGCAAGCGTTCTCTGATCCGACATGACAAGTACAACTATTCTTAACATCAAAATGGATCTCACGCTGCGTTTTCACCACAGGCAGCGATAATGGTACGACGTACCTCATCTTTCGGTTTATGTTAATCGTACCTGGAATGAACCGCCAGTGGGACCCTTGGTGAGCAGCTCTCGCCTATCAGCCTGAAGACCAGTAGTTGATTTGTCAGAGCCAATGTTAGAACCTCGAGTTCGGTTTACCTCTGGCGCTTCAGTTGTCGCTCAAGACCACACGTGACAATACTAGCGACTCCCAATAATCAGGTCAATCGGGCGCACACCGTGCCAGCCCCCTTCTCCAGCAGCCGGCTCTGATTGCCGGCTGAGTGGAGCGGGCGGCGGAGCGTGACCGGGTCAGGGCAGAGGTCAGCCGGGTGACGGGTGTGCCCACCTCCTGCGATGACCCTCGCCTGCTGACCTCCCCTGTCGAGACCGGTGACAGAGGATCCGTTGGGCCGGCCATTAGCACGTGCAGGCCGTCCGCCCGAGTGGCGCCAGCCGTGCCCGACTGGCGCCTCGTGACGCGGTGGTGATCACTCCTCGTGACGCGGTGGTGATCACTCCTCGTGACGCGGTGGTGATCACTCCTCGTGACGCGGTGGTGATCACTCCTCGTGACGCGGTGGTGATCACTCCTCGTGACGCGGTGGTGAGCACTCCTCGTGACGCGGTGGTGATCACTCCTCGTGACGCGGTAGTGATCACTCCTCGTGACGCGGTGGTGAGCACTCCTCGTGACGCGGTGGTGAGCACTCCTCGTGACGTGGCACCGGAGCGATGAAGACGCTCGGTCGCCCCACAGTCATGATTGCGGCGTCGCGTCGACATAAATATATATCTGCGGCTTTCTGTGGGAACTTCCATTTCATTTGACTGCTCTTTGAGGATGCAAAGGGCAGTGGCATATGGCCGTTTTTCTGGTTTATGCTATCGTTATGCAGATGGAAACCAGATTTTTGTGATAATGCAACTCATTTCAACAGCACATTAACCGAGATGCCCAAGATAAGATAAACCGAAGTTATGTCAATATCGGGCAATGCCGACATAAACCGGTTTTAGCGCAGCATGAGCATCCCTAGAGAAATACAATTACCCGTCTCACCTTCTCAAATGCGAGAAACAACGGAATTTGTATTTAGACTAAACTATCAGAACACAACTTTTGAGGAAGATTTCCTTTCCATCCCATGTCTTCGGCCGAGAGGAGCCTTGTGATGCGATATATTTAGATAATACCAAGGCATTATATATATATATATATATATATATATATATATTTTTTTTTTTTTATATATATATATATATATATATACAATATAGATAATTGAAGAACCAGTGATATACCTTCGTTTGAATTTGGGAGAGGACTTGTTCCCCCTCCAATGTCGGCTTTTCATCCCCAATAATTTAAACCCTTGGCATGGGACACTAGCATGGTATAACCACCCCCACAATCCACTTTGGCCCGCCGATGGCCTTAATGTGTCCTCCCAATAATTTTAAGGAGCCTAAACCTTTGTGCAGAATAGTGAACATAAACTAAAGTTGTCAGACCCACCATAGATCGAAGTGTCTCTGCACTTACGGAACTCGGGCTGGTACATAGACAAGCCCTGCAGAACCGTACGTCCATGCTTATTATAATACCTTCTAATTAGCTGTTCTTCCGTGGCTTCACTTTGTTGCATGGCTTTATGACCATGGAAGATGCAAAGCTTGCCTGAGGCGATACCTCAATAAAAAGGCTTGGTTTGGTCGGACGGGATCACCAACAATCATTCTGCGGACGGCAGCCTCACCACCACCTGCCAACACACGAAGCGTTCTTCACAGCTCCGCCTGCCGGTTTTTACTCGTGTGTATGCCAACGCGTGGTGGATTTTCGTTTAATGTTATCGCAGTCCAAGTCTGTGTGCTGCTGCTTCCAGACACGCTGTCGTCCGTGGCGAACAAACTATTAGGTACTTCAAGGCTGAGGTGCTAATAACAGCGTGTAGTAATCAGTCAAGCCAGGTAGAATCAACATAAACTACCCCGCAGAGATAGAGTTGAATTATTAATTGCGGCAATTTCACTAACAAATCAGAGATGGTGAAAGGGTACTCCGAATGGCCCACTGCATGCAATGAATATATACTTCCGTTAATGCCCATAATTTCCCGGTACGCGCAAAAACGTTGAAATTCCTTGGCATGTTGATTAGATGAGAGATGCGCTGTAATACTGAAGACGCCAATAAAATGCTGTGTCTAGGTGGAGTAAAGAGCTGCAAACCGGACGGCTGCATGGCACAAATGGAGAATGGTAACAGTAGATTATATCCAACACCAAGCATCACTATGCAAGAGATGACCGTCTCAGGCCGATCATATATTTTCCAACATCAGAAAATGATAACAGCTGAGTGTCGAATTAAGTGCACTTCCTAAGTGTAGATGCCTCAGCTAATACTTAATTGAGGTTTACACATAAATGTCGGTCGACAATACATTTTAAAGACTTCTTCCAAAATTTTGGTGCATTCACATTTTGCAATATGTTCAGGATGTCAGCTAAATGTGACAGTAGGCTGAATAAAATGTTCAATCGGTTCGTTTCACGGAACAAGAGGAACCAAACAGATTCCAGTTGGTACACTTTGTCAGTCAATGAATGCCAGTTAATCGAAATCAGAAATAACGGTACTTCTAGAATAGCAATTACCAACTGCCTAAGCTAAATAGCATTAGCCCGTGGATATTTATAATTATAATATGCACGCAGCGTATCACCATTCGCAAATGCAGCGGCCTGCGTATAATACGAACCCAAGGAGTTTAAGCATACGCGTGTGCATACATCATGCTTTTGTCTGGCATGGGTAGGATTCAACAACAAAAATCACCAAGGCGCTATCCTGAAGCTTAATGCTGAGCAAGGAATGACAATTAACGTACAGACAGGTGTGGAATGAACTTCATGCATGCATCATATAAACGGTTTGAAAATGTCGTTGTGCACCGATCTTGGCCTCTCATTACGAAGTGGCAGTAAAGATGAGAGTTAATGAATTAGATGGTAATTTCTATGACATCACTTCATCTGTCTTTCCGAAGTATTTTGCAACCGTTGCTTTGTTGGGCGGGCTGGACTCAGATAGCTTCGTGCTACTTCAGTTTCGGCTGATGTTCTTCAATCAGCTCACCACTATCAAGCATGGTGAGCAGTGCAGCACATAAGCTCAACGGGGAACGTGTTCAGCCGACCTCGTGCAGCAGGACGTGCCTCATGTACTGATAAGTGCACAACTAAGCACGTTTTCCACCGGAGGCTGTCAGTCGGGCCAAGACAGCCGTGCCACAGCATGAACCGACTTCCGTCCATCTTCCAGCCACGGCGGCCGAGGCACGCGGGACACTGCCGGCTGCATGGTAAACGGGCGCGCAGCCCGCTCATTACCACTTTCACCCCTGCCAGAATGGCGTAATTATCAATGCGGCTACAATGAGACCAATACGGCACAGGCGCGCCGGTACTGGAGCCCCGGCCGCCGGCCGCCACCAATGGCCGCGGCTGGGGAAAGTTCCGCCGACAAATAAACCGCCGCAACCGCCGTATCATCGCCGGGCTTATGTCCGGGTGATTGCGGTGTTGATGCCCGACACTCGGTGACCCGAGCTGCACGTGCAGGTAGAAGTAGTGGAATGGTGGTGTGACCAGCGACGGCACCACGAGATGCTGGAAACCTTGCCGTGCGATCATAACTTCGTCCGTTTGTTTTTTTCCGAGGGTTAAGCAGACTAGTATGTCCATGAATTAAAAAAAAAATTGCTTACCTCGCAGGGCTTGGCCATGCTTGCATTTTTACTCACTGGAATGTTTTCCAAATACTGGTTATTTTTTTCTGCGATGCATAGCTTAAATCGCTGACCAGCCTTCTATAAGTTCACATAATAACTTCACAGCAATTATTAAATAAGCTAGCCAATTTCCCTCTCAGAATCAAGAAACTTGCGCAATATGCAATGCAGCATGCTTAATTATCTGAAATTAAATCAAAACAATCAACTTAACGTACTGGATATGACAAGCACGTGAAGTGTGAACGCCATTCCACACGGAATATTTCCTTGCGCGTATCGTTGTAAATGATTTACACGTCAAAGCAACTTATTAGCTCTATGTTTCCTTTTCAACACCTAGTGAAAGCGAGATATTGAATACATGAGTGGTATGTATAGCATACCAGCTATAAGTAGCCTCCCGTGCCTAAATCACATAAATGTTTAATCAGAGCCGTCTCCGGGGGTCGTTGACGACTCCCCCTAAGGGTTTCCGCGGTTGGTGAAAGAACAGCGCGGGACAGCCCGCCAATATTTCGCATGCATTTTCCCACATTAATTTGGCATGTTGTGTCAAGATTTTGAAGTCAGGTCGCCTAGGGTCAACGAGTTAGTCAAGGTCAAGTGAGGTCATCTCCAAAAAGTTCAATCAGTTGTCACGTTTTAACTGATAAAGATATTTTACTGACACTTCCAGCGTTTGCTTATCTTTAGGGATGCAGCAAATCCCACCAGAGGGATCTTTCTTCTTTTTTTGTTTTTGCTTACTTATTAATTTTGTATATTTGCCCCTTGGAGTTACAATAGAATATTCTTGCTAAAGTAAGCATTTTTATTGGGGAAAGTTGACTTTCCATTATGAACATTCGTCGGTCAACTCTATCCATTAGAAAAGGAAAATTACAGAAAACTTGAGAACCAAAAATTTTCCAAATTCCCCACCATTTGATTTTTACTTTTGGGTGGCGAATTTTTTTTCTCGTCCTGGTCGATTTCGCTTTCCTTTTCTGATGCCAAATAATGTTGTTTTTCAAATCTCCATGGAAATGAACACCCAAAACCACAAACATAATGTAAGACTGAAACTCTAGGGCCCATAGTGACGTAATATTCTTGGGGGACACATTTTTTCGGGTGGTGTCTGTCTCTACTTGTCGAGCGCTTTCCGATGACTCGTATTTCGTTTTCGTGCGACAGCTTAATTTGGAGATTATATTGGGTCTCTATCGCCCCCCCGAGACAGGGTGTGATGATCTGACAGGAGAGACAGGGTTAAAAGCGTGCCGCAAATGCATGAGTGTAAGCCGCAATCGATCGAACCGGCGACCATTTATCAGGTACAACATCACTTGACACCGCTCACCGCCCGCCGTGACACTATCTGATCCAGCCCAGTGTCAGTCCTGACATTGTCTGCCTCACCCACATGTCTATCTTGACACTGTCTGATCCAGCACCCGGTGTCTGACCTGACACTGTCTGACTCAGCCCAGTGTCTGTCCTGACACTGATCTAGTCCAGTGTCTGTCCTGACACCGTCTGATCCTGCCCAGTGTCTGCCCGGACACTATCTAATCCAGCCCAGTGTCTGTCCTGACACTGTCTGACTCAGCCCAGTATCACTCCTGACACTGTCTGACCCACCCCAGTGTCTGCCCGGACAGTCTGACCTTGCCTGATCGGTGGCGCCAGTGTCGGTCCTGATAAGTCAGCCAGTTCATGTCAGTCAGCCAGCCAGTTCATACATGTTCGGACATTGCATGAGCCTATGTGATGCTTGTTTGGATCGTGAGGGCCAAAAGTTCCGTGGGTGGGATTATTGAGTATTTCTATCATTACAGTGTCATATGGCGATCAACCTAATGCCGCAAGCATGTTCATTTGCGTGGTGCAGAACAATTGATCACACACCTTTTGCTAAGCAAGTTTGCTGCGCTCACCTGCAAATATAAGAGAAAATTGAAGTGGAAAATTGAATGCATAATTTTAAAACATTCGCATTTTGAAGCGAGTGGGAGGCACCGTGTGGGTTGGAATTGCAGTAGTATCCATCCAGAGACTCATCCAGATATGAAGTAAACGATCATTGGCAAAAGGTGTGCGACGAACGCGTGATCCGCATAGGTGCCATTTGGATGCCGACGGTAGTCTGATCATTTCCAGATGTAGTGCATTCCCAGTGGAAGATGATAAGTTTTGCATTATGGCACTGACCAAAAGTCAAAACACCATAGAATGGATGCCACCTGCAATGTCCCACAAAAAAAACAATGTGCACCACACACACAACAATAACATGAGACCAATGAAATTGTCAGTGACCGCATGACGCATCTATGGTTATGCTGCCTGCGGTGATGGCCATGCGGTTGAATGACTCACGACACGTACCATGCACCCACACTTGTCACCTATTGGCCTGCAGCCAAAGCGAAGGTGTGCGAGCCCCGTCGCCTGTCGATGGCCTATATAAGAGGGTCGCTCACGTGTGAACTTTGGCGACGGGAATCACGATGACAGTGAATACATCGCAACGGTGAATGCCCCTCATTGATGATCGTGTTGGCATGAGGCGTATCACGTGTTCCCACTGGTCACGTGATCATGCATATCGAAGTGGTAGTGCTCGTGGACCTGTGGACGGAAGGTACATAACCGCCCGCACCAAGAGCGTTTCTGCAGTGAAGTGTGCTAAAGGGAGGGATGCTACTGATGGACAGCAGCTCCGGCACAGACAACACTACAATGATACAACAACAACAGGAGAGGTGCTGCTGGTGGACAGTTGCTCCGGCACAGACAACACTACAATGATACAACAACAACAGGCGAAATAAATGAAAAAGAGAGGTGCTGCTGGTGGACAGTAGCTCCGGCACAGACAACACTACAATGATACAACAACAACAGGAGAGGTGCTGCTGGTGGACAACACCCCCAGTACAGATGACACCAGAATGATGCACCCACAACAGGTTAGGTTGCCCCAGTGAATAATGCCCCCTCCCCCCATTACAAACGACAGCGATGCACCCACAACTGGTTAGGTTTCCCAAGTGAATAATGCCCCCCCCCCCAGTACAAACGACAGTGATGCACCCACAACAGGTTAGATTGTCTTGGTGACACTAGAGGGATGCACCCACAGCAGCGTTCTAGATTGTCTAGTACTGGTGACACTAGAGGGATGCACCCACAACAGACGTGCTGCTAGTGAACAATGCCCCCGGTACTGCCGACACTAAAGGGGTGCACCCGCAGCAAGGGAGGTGCCATTAATGGACATTGGCTCCAGTACTGACGACACTAGAGAGGTGCACCCACAACAGACGTGCTGCTAGTGGACAATGCCCCCAGTACAGACGACACTAGAGAGGTGCACCCACAACAGACGTGCTGCTAGTGGACAATGCCCCCAGTACAGACGACACTAGAATGGGTGCCTGAGTCACCCACAATAGACGTGCTGCTAGTGGACAATGCCCCCAGTACAGACGACACTAGAATGGGTGCACCCACAACAGACGTGCTGCTAGTGGACAATGCCCCCAGTACAGACGACACTAGAGAGGTGCACCCACAATAGACGTGCTGCTAGTGGACAATGCCCCCAGTACAGACGACACTAGAATGGGTGCACCCACAATAGACGTGCTGCTAGTGGACAATGCCCCCAGTACAGACGACACTAGAGAGGTGCACCCACAACAGACGTGCTGCTAGTGGACAATGCCCCCAGTACAGACGACACTAGAATGGGTGCACCCACAATAGACGTGTGTAGTGGAAATGCCCCTACTGACGAATAGAGGGGACCCAATCTAGTGGACAATGCCCCCAGTACAGACGACACTAGAGAGGTGCACCCACAACAGACGTGCTGCTAGTGGACAATGCCCCCAGTACAGACGACACTAGAGAGGTGCACCCACAACAGACGTGCTGCTAGTGGACAATGCCCCCAGTACAGACGACACTAGAATGGGTGCACCCACAACAGACGTGCTGCTAGTGGACAATGCCCCCAGTACAGACGACACTAGAATGGGTGCACCCACAATAGACGTGCTGCTAGTGGACAATGCCCCCAGTACAGACGACACTAGAGTGATGCAACGACAATAGGGGAGGTGCTATTAATGAACAATGGCTCCAATACAGACGACACTAGAGTGATGCACCCGCAGCAGAAAATGTGCTATTGATGGGCGATGGCTCCAGTACTGACGACACTAGAGTGATGCACCCACAACAGGGAGGTGCTATCGATCGACAATGGCTCCAGTACTGACGACACCACAGGGGTGCGCCCGCGGCAGGAGAAGTGCTAATGATTGACAATAGCTGCAGTATAGACGACACCAGAGTGACGCACCCGCAGCAGGAGAGGTACTAGTCAGTCACGACGAGTGGCGGGCTGTGTGACGCATTGGCCACACAGGTGGATGTAGGGTGCTATTTGTGTACTATGTTGGCTTACGTCGCCAGTATAAGCTGTCCGCAGGGTTACTGAACGAGCGAGGGCAGCTGGTAAATGTGTAGTACAATCTAACTTCGTGTGTGTCCGGCATAGGTGCCCTTGCCGTCAGTGTTCACACGGCCGCTCGTTTTCAAGCATGCATGACTGAGCTGAAGTAATTGTGGATGCGATACATTTACTAAATCGTATTACTGAGGGCAGACATAAAAGCGCCATCCAGCCCCTGGATTGATACCGAGACCTTAAAAAACTGGCCAGACACGTCACTGCTTCGCCACCGACGACGGTTTCCGAGTGCTGGCTGCGGTACGAGGTGCATGGTAAATTACCCGCGCGCGGGAATACCGCCGTGGGCACCTTTCTTTGAGCAAAGAAAGGTGGACTATGGGCACCCCTCTTCGAGCATTGAATGCACTTCTGAGAACTATTGTGATGAAAGTTGATCCATGTTAAACTGAAAAGAGCAAATGGATGACAAAAGTGGCGCTTCATTGAAATGCTACATTGCAAAGCGAAACGCTGGAAATTCACGTGAACGGAGAGGCCGGCAAGAGCATCTTCCTTGAACGAGGATTAACCCTCCTGTCTCCTGTCCTGTCAGATCCTCACAACCCGTCATTGGGGGTCGTTAGTGGCTCCCCGTCTAATCTCCAAACTAAGCGTTGCACGAAAATGAAATAGGTGTCATCGGAAAGCGCTCGACGAGTAGTCCCAGACGGTACACCCACAGAAAACAAAACAAAATAACGTCACTAGGGGGCCTTCATACACCATCTACAACATGTCTGTGGCTCAGGGGGCTCATTTTGAGTGAAATTTGAAGAAAAAATGGAATCAGAGAAGGAAAGCGAAATCGGCTAAGACCACAATATTTTTAGCCACCCAAAAATCAAAATGATGTTTTTTCAAGTTTAAAGAATTTTGTAACAAAGTTGGTTTTCGGGGCATCCGAATCCTTTAAATGCATCCCCCTACACACTTCGTTCTGGTCCTGACAAGTTTGTGGCACGTACCCTGTATCCCTCCGTCGCATACCTGTCGAGGTCGTCGAGACTGACGCCCCAGACGGGGTCGGCCAGTGGACCTTGCCCGCCCTGGCTTCCGGCCACAGCCACCGACCGTCCCGGTCACAGCCAAGGTGACCCCCAGCACCCCGCGCGCACCGCCGTCGCCGTCAGATGGTGAATGCCATGTGAAGTGACGTGACGTCAGTGGGTGATGTAGGAGCCCTATGGACAGGCGTGTCAATGATGTCTATACCAGCTGTCAGTGGGCTGTGGCGAATTGCACGCCCTAAGTCGCTAGTGTCAGGCGCTGTGTCGCCGGACAGAGGCTACAGTGCCGCCCCTCTGCCAGTCAGGTGATGTTAAGCAACGTCCTGTGAAATGCTGACAGCTCACTGTCCGACCCCGATACAGAGCGAGCCATTGTTCTCGACTCTGGGCCGATGCCCGGGC
Organism: Imbricaverruca yamaguchii; assembly: GCA_034440575.1. NCBI lineage: Eukaryota > Metazoa > Arthropoda > Thecostraca > Neoverrucidae > Imbricaverruca > Imbricaverruca yamaguchii. Next base: position 40,091 of record JAOTOL010001538.1, read on the forward strand.
CACGCGGTCAGAAGTGACGTGATGGTCACATGGTAATGACGTACTGTCGGTTGCTTGGGACGCGCCGCGAGAGGTACTCGATCATTTTCTCGTCGACGGGCGCTTGAGACGGGCGGTCGCCCCCGGGCGGTCGCCCCCGGGCGGTCGCCCGGCCCTCGGGTGGGTCCGGCCTGTCCTGTCCTGCCCTGCCCCACACGTCGTTACTAAACTACGCCTGGACTCTGCCGGACTCGCTATGTCGGTAGAGATATAGAGTTAGGGTGAGATTGTTGACCTGTCAAAATGAAGCTATTGTATTAATACCTGTATCACGCTGCGCTATTGACGTCTCCAACATCATGGCCGCTGTTTAACTAATAGCCCAATATAGAAGTGCTGGCTTTGGAGGTGCGTGTCAAGAGATGTGAGACCAGAGCTATGAAGTTGGAAGCTGCGAGCTGGTGAATTAATTATCCCAGGGTTATCGCAACGCTGAGGTCCATAGTCTATTCCGTGCTTAATGGAAGTAAGCTGGGAGGAACAAAACTACCCTACAATTTTTACTTTTCAAGTTCTTTAACTTTCCTTTTCTAATGAGTACAGCGGATCGACAAATGTTCGAAGCCATCTTGCTCCATTAAAAATGCTTACTTTAGCCAGAATCTTCGATTTTAACTCTAATGGGCATATATAGAAAACTAATGAGTAATCAAAAACGGAAGAACATAATAAAGTCCTCTGGTACGTTTGGTTGCATCCCTAAAGATAAGCAAACGCTCGAAGCTTCATTAAAACATCTTTGTCCGTTAAAGCGTGACGACTGATTGAACTTCTCTAGAGATGACCCCACTTGACCTTGACTAACACTTTGGCCCCAGATAACCTGCCTTCGAATGTTTCACACAGCATCCCAAATTGATTGGGGAAAAGGTATGCTAAATTTAGGCGCGCTATCGCGCTCCTTCTTTCCGTGTCAGCGAAAACCTTATGGGGTCGTCAACTAGCCCCCCAGGAAGGTACGGATTTTAACACTCGCCCTGGAGGGGGGGCGAAAACCGCCCATCCCTCCCGTTTTTCGTAGATAACTCCAGATTTTACCGGCCGATATACGCCATTGTTGGTCTGCCTGCTTAGAAGTGACCGGCGCGTTGTATGAAGTAAAAAAAAACGAAAATTCACCGAAACCTTTTCGGGTTGGGATTCGTTGCATTAAAAAAAATATCAGCGCCAGACCACAAATATTGGCGCTGATGCGCTTCCCTATATTGGCAAAAAGGAAGTCTTCTTGGCAACACCAGCGACTTGTTCGATATATATTGTTATGCTATATTGCTTCAAAGTCATGTCAGGTCACCGATGTCAAGTCAGGTCAAGTTCATGACAGGTAACACACGCCCTAGAGGGGGAGGGCGAAATCCGCCCACCCTCCGATTTTTCGTACATAACTCCATGTTGTACCTGCCGATATACGCCATTTTTGTGTACCTGCTTAGAAATGACCGGCGCATTGCTTAAAGCAAGAAAATTAAAATCGAGCGATTTTTTTCAAGTTAGGGGCCGTTAAAGTAAAAAATCGCAAAGCCAGACTACAAAAACCGGCGCTGATGCGCTTCTCGTATATTGGCAAAGGGGAGGTGTTCATGAAAACACTAACGACTTGTTTGATGCATATTGTTATGCCATGTGATTTAAAACTCATGTTAGGTCGCCGAGGTCAAGTCAGGTCAAGTTCATGACAGGCTAATGGAACCAAACTTGGTCAACTGGAATGTTGTCATAAATGCAAATGACTGTCATGCGATTGATGTCACTTTGCATGCTACTCCCTACACATCCGGAAATATACTGTTTGTCATTGTGTCCCTAAGCGTTTCTATAGTTTATTCATGTAGTTCACTCATTTCTTTGCGAAGCCTATTGTGCCGAGCCGCCACCGGAGCAGTCGGCATGGGAGCCCGGTTCCGGTAACTGGAGCAGGTAATGACCTAATAAAGTGCTCCTATATAGGTGACCTGAGGTCAAATGGCGGATCTGTATTGCATCATTAGTAATGTCCAAAACATCATTAATGCCAATTTTGGAGCATTTAAACACAATCACAGCGATCCATAACAATGACAAGCCAAGCCACGCAAAACCAGAAAATGTTGCTATTTTGACCTCATTTGACCTTGGAGATATTGGCCTAAGGTAATGAAATTTGCACACAATAGAGTTCCCTATCGTGCCCATTCATCCTGCGAAATTCGTTGCTCTAGCCTTAATAGGAACCGAGAGCTTAGGGGGTCGGAATCCGCCCCCCTCCAGTGCGCGTAATTTTCAGAGGCCCTCCAGGGCACGTGTTAAGTTAAAATATACAAAACCCACCGGGAGTGTGGTCCAACCATTCCTCATGCCACACCACACCAGGAGTGCGGTGTGGCATGAGGTATGGTGGGATGTAGGTTGATACACCTCAAAATTAAAAGAGCAATCTAACTCTGAGTAAAGAAATTAGAACGCGAAGCGGTGCAACAGGAAAGTCATTTCGGCTTTCACATCACGAAGTTCGGGCTCGACTGTTCAGGCGAACTTCCGTGTCCTATGTACGGCAGTGCACTAGTTCTCACTTCGCCCTCACTCGTAATCATACTCACGGGAGTAGACTCGCTCGGGCAGCGCTCTCACTCATAACAACGCACCAGGGTGACGGATGGGGGCGGGGAAGGGTGCCACCAGAAGCCTCTGCGCTCGCCGGCCGGCCACTCATCAGGTTCGCGAGTCAACCTCTCCCGGTCACGTGACACACGCCGGCGAGCACACAGCAGAGCTGAGAAGCATCCGTCCGGTCACGTGGCTCCCACTGACGTACACACGGCGGAGCCGACGGACTCAAGTCCGGTGATGTGCGCTTCCGTTACTTACTCGCAGGGTCACGCGCTGCTGACGTACCCATTGTCAGCAGAGCGAGAGCACGCTCACTGGTTACAGACGCGAGTCTCTCGAGTATAGGACCACTTCGGCGGGTAACTCAGCTCCTCATTCCCTCTGTACTTCCCGTAACCTTCCCATCTCTTACACCACGGCAAGTCAGGAGGCCTAGGTATCCGGCAACCCTGGCAATACCTCCGACAATACTGTTGTTCAGAGGGCAGGACATCCTGACAGCCAGAATGAGAAAAGCTGGGGTTTTCTCCATAATTAGCAAATGAAATTTACTTCCACATCAAAATAGCCACGCTTAGTTCTGTTTCGGATCGGTGCAATCCACTGCTGGATGTAGACGTACAGTACATTGCATACAGTACACATGGTAAACCGTGAGTATAATCGCGATTCTAGGGTCTGTTCTGCAACCGATCCAATCGCCCATATCTGGTAGGCATATGTACGAATTTGGTAGGTATATGAAACATTTTGGTTTGCATATGCACTAGTTTGGTAAATACTTGTTCTAGTTTAGTAAATGAATGTGCTATTTTAGTCGATACCTGTACTAGTATAGTAAATACAGGCACTAATTTTGTAAATGTATGTACTTGTTTAATAAATATCAGAACTAGTTTAGTCGACATATATACTAGTTTAGTGTGCATATTAACTAATTTAGCAGATATGTACCAATGTGCAACGGCATGGCGGGTTGTTTCAATGCGGTGTACAGATCTGCTCTGCGGCTGTAGGAAACACCATACAGACAAAGTTTAATGCACATTAAGGAAACAAGCCTCCTCTCCGTGTTTATGAATCGTCTTATTATGGTAATTAAAGCGTGGGTATACACACATTGGGATGGACTTCATGCTAACATTTTACAGGCATGGGGTTTTGACCTGAGACCCACCGCTGCAAGTCCAAACTACTCGTAATATGGAGACGCCGCGTGTGACTTCCTGGTGCGGACAGTTCTCCTCCCAAATATTGCTCCAAACAACGCACCGGCAGGGAAACTCAACAGCTGCCAAAGTTCCCATCAGCACGGGCCAGTTTGCGCTGTTTAGCATTCCGACCTCAGCTCCCATACGGGCAGGTAGGCGGCGACGCCTGGTGTGCGCGTGGGCCAGTTTGCGCTGCCAGCACCCCGAAGTCGGCTCCCATGCGGGCAGGTAGGCGGCGGTGCCCGCCGTGTGCGCGTGAGTAGGCGGTTACCAGGGTAACGGGGTCACCCAGCGGAGGCGACGAAAACAGCTCCATCGTCGGCCGCGCCTCCCCGGAGCTGTTCATTCATTGGCCGGACTTTTTGCCCCGCTTCCAATCAGGTCGGCGATGTCCGGAGCGATGCGGCGCGCCGGGTCGTGCGCGGCGCCGCCGACGCGGTCCGAAGTCGCGCCGAACACCGCCGGTACCGTACAGTGCTCCCACAGAGGTCACAGGTCAGCAGAGAGCCGCGCTGGCCCCGATACCACGCTGCCGCCACACAGGCGAACCGAAGCCGGACGGACGGAAGGCCTGTCGACAGCTCGGTGTCGGTAATATTTTCACTGGTGAATATTCACCCAAAAAAAGGAAACACAGATTTTACCGAAGATTGATCAGCAATTATTTTAACCCGCGCCGTCTTTCCGGTCAAATCCTCACACCCCGTCTCGAGGAGGGGGGGGGGGGCGATTGAAGACCCCTCTATAATCCAAACTAAGCATTGCACGAAAACGGAAGGGGTGTTATCCGAAAGCGCTTGACGAGTGGGGTCCGGGTCCACCCTCCAAAACAATTTCTCCCAAAAAGTGACGTCACCAGGAGGGCTAAATTTTCACGACTTTTCACGACTTGCATTATGTTTTTGACTCTGGGGAGTTCATTTTGGGATATATGAAAAACAACATGTATTTGGAGTGAGAAAAGGACAGCGAAATCGACCAGGGCTATAATTTTTTTGGCTCACCAAAAGTAATTTTTTAAATAAATTTTTTGGGGGTTTTCAAGTTTTCTTCCATTTTCATTTTCCAATGGGTAGAGCAGACTGAGAAACGTTGTTGGAAGTCAACTTTCCCTAAGAAAAAATGCTTACTTTAGCCAGAATCCTGGATTTCAACAGCAATTTGGAAAATACAAAAATTGATATGTAGTCAAAAACGAAAAAGAAAAAGAAAAATTCAACTCGTACGTTTTGTTGCATCCGTAAAGACCCCCTCCCCGAGACCGGACGGGTTAACCCGTCCCATCTCTGGGGGGAGGGGGGTCTTCAACCGCTCCCCTCAGGTTTTTCGCGGATAGCGGACGAACGGCACGCGGCAGCGCGCCCAAATTTGTTGTACCTTTCCCCACATCAATTTGACATGCTGATCAAAAATTTTAGGTTAGGTCATCTGGGGTCAACGAGTTATTCAAGGTCAAGTGAGGTCACCTCCAAAAAAGTGCAACCAATCGTCACGCTTTAACGGATACAGATATTTTAATGAAACTTTCAGCGTTTGCTTATCTTCAGGGATGCAACAAAAGTACGAGTTGAATTTGACATTTTTTTTCGTTTTTTACTACATATAAATTTTACGTGAGTGTGAGGGCAGGGAGGGGGTGACAGTCACCCAACTTTGAACGAGTTTAACCTTGACCCTATTGGCGCTGCATGAAACGAATCAACTTGAGAATGGATCTACTAACTTCGGAACAATTCTACGCACCTGAGATGACTATGTTATAATAGAGCCGATGATTGATTGTGAAACAATGAGCCCTTTCATCGCGTCGTTTTCCAACGCAAATTTCGGAATTCGCTCATTGATGTCCTTCTCACTACGGTCCCTCGTCAAATGTGTGTCCCCTCATCGCATTTTTGTCCACGCCTCGGTCTGTTTACGCGATGTACCGACTGGGTGGGTGGGTGGCATTGGCACGGCAGTGGCACCACCACACTTGCGACTGTGCGCGGCCGAACAGATCAGCGTCGCCGGGAGTGGCCACCACACCGCCCGTGTTGTAACCCGTACAGCTGGCCACCACACCAACCGTGTTGTAACCCGTACAGCCGGCCACCACACCAGCCGTGTTGTAACCCGTACAGCCGGCCACCACACCGGCCGTGTTGTAACCCGTGCAGCCGGCCACCACACCGGCCGTGTTGTAACCCGTACAGCCGGCCACCACACCAGCCGTGTTGTAACCCGTACAGCCGGCCACCACACCGGCCGTGTTGTAACCCGTGCAGCCGGCCACCACACCGGCCGTGTTGTAACCCGTACAGCCGGCCACCACACCAACCGTGTTGTAACCCGTACGGCCGGCCACCACACCGGCCGTGTTGTAACCCGTACAGCCGGCCACCACACCAGCCGTGTTGTAACCCGTACAGCCGGCCACCACACCGGCCGTGTTGTAACCCGTACAGCCGGCCACCACACAGAGACCGTGTTGTAACCCGTACAGCCGGCCACCACACCATGCCGTGGTTGTCACCCGTACGGCCGGCCACAATCCTGCCATGACGTGGTGTCGTGGCCGGTACAATCCTGCCGTGACGTGGTGTCGTGGCCGGTACAATCCTGCCATGACGTGGTGTCGTGGCCGGTACAATCCTGCCGTGACGTGGTGTCGTGGCCGGTACAATCCTGCCGTGACGTGGTGTCGTGGCCGGTACAATCCTGCCGTGACGTGGTGTCGTGGCCGGTACAATCCTGCCGTGACGTGGTGTCGTGGCCGGTACAATCCTGCCGTGACGTGGTGTCGTGGCCGGTACAATCCTGCCGTGACGTGGCGTCACGTCCGCGGCCGCCATCGCCGGCTCCATGTCGGAGGCGGCCGCAGAGACGAGCCGAGCCGCCTGTCGCCGCTGGGCGCACGTCACGGCACGATATGAGAGAGGACCTCACGGCGCGGCTGTCCCTATCCCACGGACTGACAGAGGGGGACAAGACAGCTCCTCTCCCACGGGCTGACCAGGGGGTCAAGACAGCTCCTCTCCCACGGGCTGACCAGGGGGACAAGACATCTGTTCTCCCACGGGCTGACCAGTGGGACAAGACAACTCCTCTCCCACGGGATGACTAAGGGAAACAAGACAGCTCCTCTCCCACGGGCTGACCAGTGGGACAAGACAACTCCTCTCCCACGGGATGACTAAGGGAAACAAGACAGCTCCTCTCCCACGGGATGACTAAGGGAAACAAGACAGCTCGGCTGCTCACCGTTCACACGCACGGTCTGCGCCGCCATTGTCAAGGAACCGGCGATTGAGTTCGCTTGGGGGTGAACTGGGAGCGGTGAGTAGGTCATCTGACCTCGGCTATCAATTACCGAGCTTCAGATAACCTCTCCGGTAATTAGCTGGCGTCGGGACTAAACATGTGGCGTGTTCAGTATAATGAAGTTAACCAATCAAGCTAAGTATAGTTGTTCACCAGTCAACACAATGGAATAGATACAATTGGGTCGAAATGAGGCGAGACGTATTGATTAGGTCATGCGCTTCTAGGCTATGACCAGGAGTGATCACAACAAGACGGGTCTCAGCTCAGTCTCCATCTCCAATGGGTCCAGCTTATGGAACGGGGCTGACCGACAGTGGCGATCTCCCGTGCTGTTCCAATCAGAACCGACCAGCCGAAAGACACCAAATCCGGTGTTAACTTCATTCACCTGTCAGTGCAGCTAACTTATACTACGCCAAGCCACGCAGCAAACCCGAGCATTTTAGCACTAATAGTATTTAGCTGGTTGCTATGTCTTTTTGCATCCGGCTAGCATCACGCGCCATGTGGCGCAGGGAAGCTACATGACGTGGTGTGTCTCGGGCGATATCCATGTCGAAGTAGTGAGCTTACTCACGTGTTCCCAAAAAATATTTCATATAATGCTCTTGTGCCAGTACTTTCTCAATGATGGTAGAACAACCAGTATGAATGCATGTATGCATGCGCTTACGTGTGGGTGCGTATATGTGTGGAACCATAAGGCTTACAAACGAGAGGGGTCAATGGGACCATGGCTTCATGACTTTTCAAGGTGGAGGCAGCAATGCTAACTGCTCTCTCCCTCACACTGTTGCAGAACGTAATGTTCCTATGGCATACTTCTCAGCTATTGAATACATACAGTATATGTGGCAACTGGCATGTTAGCCACCAGGAATCTCCCTGAGTACTAAACATAATTATTTCATATTATAAGGAAATAGTTTGATTCAGTATGCATGAAAACTTCGAGAGAGAAAAAATTTCCTGCAATGTTTTGCTTCAGAAATGCAAAATTTCGCACACTTTTAGAAATTGCGAACGGACAAAACTTTCTGCAATGTTCCCCAAGTTAACCTCCGGCGAAAAATGCACATATGTATCCATGTATCCTTGCCTGATAGCCATCTCGTACCATCTGGTGGCCAATACGAAGCTGTATAATATTGCCTCTTGTCATGCATTTTCATATATAAAGGGATATAAATCCTTTCTAGGAGAAAAAACTGAAAGGAGGGGTCTGAGAACATGTAGATCCTTCTCATGGTCTGTTTATTGGTTCTGCCCGAAAATAGTTTCTTTCAGTGACGTTTCTCTGGTCTTGCTTTCTCTGTAGGAGAAGAACCAGCTTCAGGGCCTTGGTGCATTACTTTAAGCGGACACAGCATTACAAATTGTATTGTTATGTCTGTCTGAAGTGACGTGACACAAATTGGTTCCTTAAAAAAGAATCGCGGTCGAAATCCGGGCACTCCAAATTTTGGAATTATATGGAAACTGCGCATCTTTCGTGGATTCGAAATGCATGGTCACCTTACCTCCTCCCCACACTCAAGCTTTTTGAAACGTTCTTCCGCCTATGTGTGGAACAACACAAATGAATACATCTTCATCGGAACTAATTCGGCATGCATTCTTCTAGTGGCCAATACGAAATTTTCCTTGAGTTTTTTGGGACGAATATTATAGGGGTAAGTTGCCTGTTTCACAACCGAAAGATTGTGGGTTCGAGCCCCGCCTGTCGCTACTCTTCCCCAGCAATCAATCGGCGTGAGATATTTGCGATGCTACATGAATCAATGGTCGAGGTGTCGATAACAACTACATCCTATGATATTGGATGAACTAGTTTTACGACCATAATTTTTTAATGCAAATACAATCACCGTTAAGTTGAGGACATCGTTAGTTTGTAACACCATGATGACACCAAGTATGTTGATGTCATGAGGTGTGTCCGTGAATTTGTGCAAGCTTCCTTTATAGACACCACACAGTATACTTGTAAGATGTTTACTACAGGACACTTGGCATGATGATCGGCTCTTTTTCTAGATGGCCACGCAAATAACATGATAGACTAGCATGAGACAAAACCCGGCCAAATATACTTTAGTGGAATAGGTGCAGGATCCAGGAGGTAGAAATGATACATCACCGCATCTGCCACGTGATGGCTGCTTTCTCTGTCCATGATCGAAGAAGAACAAAAGATTTGGCGCCCATCGATCGTCCCCACCTGACTCACAAAGGGCAAATGCTTCCCTGCACATCTTGTGTGCAGCGAGGTCTGACACGAACATGCCCACAGCTCCATCTTCCCGGAACGTTAGGCAATTGTTCCCTGAATGTCCACAACTGAGGCTATTTATGGCATTCAATTTTCCGAAACAGCGATTGAAATGGAATAAGTTGCAGTATTGCCATTGGAAGCAAGCGCGTCTGCAATTATGGCAGAATAGTGATTACCAGCCCATTTGTTCCATGACCGTTGATGGAGCGGTGCAGGCATGGTAGAAGGCGCCAGATGTTGGTTACCAAGCCAGTATTAATAGTCCGGCATGTTTCCATCCAGTAGAAGCCAGTAGAAGACGTCTACTGGTCTGGTCAGGTCATAACTTGCAAGCTTAAGGTCTGCAAGTAACGTGCCACCATCAGTGCACAGGGAGCAAGTTGTCACAGTGAACAAAGGACCGTACGAAGATGATGAAAGACTGGCTGAGGTGCCCTTGAACCAAAATACTAAACCGCAAGAAAACAATCGAGAACAAAAGATGCAATTGAAGCAATTAATTCATTTTTATTGGGAATGTATTCAGTTGATCGCCAATTTATGATTGTTACTGTCACCTATAATGACAGCCGCAGCCGGCAACTGACGTCCCCACTGGCCAGTGATCACCGTCTACAACGAGCAGTGATCACCGACCACAGTGATGAGCGGCGACCGTCAATCATATTACACGGTGACCACCACCAACCACCACCACCAACCACCATGAACAATGACCGTCATCAACCGTGAGCAGTGACTGTAAACCGCGCACAGTGACTGTAAACCGCGCACAGTGACTGTAACCGCGCACAGTGACTGTAAACCGCGCACAGTGACTGTAAACCGTGAGCAGTGACTGTAAACCGTGAGCAGTGACTGTAAACCGTGAGCAGTGACTGTAAACCGCGCACAGTGACCACGGTCCACGGCGAGCAGTAGACCACAGTCCACAACGAGCAGTGACAGCGGTCCACAACGAGCAGTGACAGCGGTCCACAACGAGCAGTGACAGCGGTCCACAGCGAGCAGTAACAACAGTCCACAACGAGCAGTGACAGCGGTCCACAACGAGCAGTGACAACGGTCCACAACGAGCAGTAACCACAGTCCACAGGGGAGCAGCAACCGCCGTCCACAACGAGCAGTGCCCACAGGGCGGTCCATCAACGAGCAGTGACAGCGGTCCACACGCGAGCAACAGACAGTCCACGACGAGGGCAGTGACAGCGGTCCACAACGAGCAGTGACAGCGGTCCACAGCGAGCAGTAACAACAGTCCACAACGAGCAGTGACAGCGGTCCACAAAGAGCAGTGAGCACGGTCCACAGCGAGCAATAACCACAGTCCACAGGGGACAGCAATCGCCGTTCACGCTAAGTGGACGGTAGTGACCACTGTTTCCACAGTGGACGTGACCACTCGGGGGAAAGGGGTTCGGGAAGACAGTGGACGGTGACCACCCTCCCCGGTAAGCATCAACTGTGGTCTATCGCCGGCCACACGCAGACGTCACGACAGACGGGAAGGGCCGCAGCTGAGAGGGTATCTCTGGCGCGCGCGGTCCGGTCGCTGGCGTTTTTGCACGCCTGATGACGTGCCGCGTACGGTCACAACAAAGGACAAAAACGGGCCGGTGCCGGCCACCGGTGCCGGCCGGCGGTCTCGCAGCAGTCGACCTGACGACGTCGTCAGTCTCCTCCAGATGTGATTGACGAACGATACGGCAGCAATGCTGGCGGTAGCGTTCATTATCGGCACATGTGACACGCCAAACCACTGAAGAAATATCCCAGTGACAAGACGGAAGTGGTGTTAGATGACATTGTAATATGGTTTCAAGCGCATTGTTCATCGTCAGAACGAATAGGAACATACTTAATCGGATATATGAGCACACCTATAATTCAGTTTTGCTGAGACGCACCATGAAATCATCTAATTGACAGCCTATCCTGCACACATCAGTGACAGCCTGACAGCCTGACCTGCACACATCAGTGACAGCCTGACCTGCACACATCAGTGATAGCCTGACAGCCTGACCTGCCACATCAGTGACAGCCTGACAGCCTGACCTGCAACTCAGTGACAGCCTGACAGCCTGACCTGCACACATCAGTGACAGCCTGACAGCCTGACCTGCACACATCAGTGACAGCCTGACAGCCTGACCTGCACACATCAGTGACAGCCTGACAGCCTGACCTGCACACATCAGTGACAGCCTGACAGCCTGACCTGCACACATCAGTGACAGCCTGACAGCCTGACCTGCACACATCAGTGTTGCGGCACAGTTTCTTTCCTATTCAACATTTCGGATAATTAATCAATTACATCGAAATGCAGAAGTTTGTTGCAGGAAAATCAGTACACCAGGACATCCGCCATCTGGTCCATTAAGACTAATGGCTTGTCAAGAGAATGCATCGTTTGCCACTCCGTTACATGGAATGTTGTACAACCGGTAACTGAGATGGTGTGACATGAGCTGTCCATCACAAAAGTCATGAGGCACATAATTACGGGAGGTATCAAAAATGCTTCTTTTTTTTAAACCAGTCTGAGTCATTGCCTTTATGGACTAAAACCATATCGCTAAACAGCTTCTTGTGTGAGCCCTGGTCCCACTACCAAGTCCATGAATTCCAGTTGAACGGCAACATTTCGACAGAGTTTAACGTGTCACCAATGCACCGATGCGGACACCCCATCAGATAGCCCGGCCTTATCGGGCCAGTTGCCAACCGGCACCTCCAGTCGGCAGCCACACGCGAGTGTGTGCAGCGACTCGAACCTAGTATTTCCAAGGCAGGGGAGACCAATGCAGGCCAGCGCGCTAACCAATTGAGCTATACTGACTGCCAGACTCATGCTCGATTCAATTTTTTTGTCGACTCACATGTGATTCAAAGATATTGAGATCTGATTCGACTCGCAACTCAAACAGACTGGCATACATTTTAATCGATTCAGATCCGACTCAGTGGTATCAGACTTATGAGCCATATGATTCATTGTGCACTGCCCACATATGATGCTTGAATGGGTGACTCATGATTCGACTCATTTAAAAAAAAATATGTGACTCAACTCACGACTAAAAATATATTTTGGGGAAAAGAATCGATTCAACTCGTGACTCATCCAAAAACGATGGATTCATGAGTCGATTCTCAATTCAACTCGAGTCTAGCACAAGTCTGCTGGCAGCACAAAATTAGTTATAACTGTCCATGGTTATGTACATCCATCTCTCTTTCTGAATTTTCTCAGTATCATTTCGATTATATTGAAGCACTTACGTCTATGTTTTCTGCCCTCTTTCGTAATCTCTTTATCACTGTCTCCCGATCACATTCTTTCCTCTCCGTTTTTCATATTTCGGCTTCGCTTTTTCTCTCACATTTTGTGTCAGAGAGCAAATGGCCTAGCTTCATTATTTGAACGGAAATACATAAAAGAGGAGCCAAGATATGGCACCTTTACCACCATTGAAAAGATTGTCAAAGTTGTCATCTTTTCAACCGAGGTCATTTTCTAAGTATATTTTCACGGTCGTCATCTCAGCATGAAAATTGACTGGAGCCATTCTTTCATTGAATTCGTCAATCACGCGGCCTATACCAAATAATGAAAACAAAACCCAGGAAGACATAAGCTGGCTACTTTTGTAATTAGAGAGAATAGATATGAAAATTCATATTTTGACACCCGTATTGTGTCACGAATCTCAGAAGCAACGGAGGAAATTGATGGAGGAAAGCGAAGGCAGCTCAAAAGGCACGAAAAGCACAGATAGTAAACAATAGCATAATCAAGACACAGAATTTGGAAAATGCGACGTGACAGGTTTATCAGTTGCATTGAGATGAACATTCTGCAAGCTTAAGGTAAACATATGTACTCGGAAAAGTGTGACAACTCACTCAATTTTTTAAAAGATGGCCTCACTTAACCGGTCGTAGATCAGTGATCTTCAATGACTTAACCACAATAATGTTTAAAGTCACGCGAAATTGATGTAGGAAAAGATGTGCCTAGATTAGACGGGTTGCCACGCGCCCTTTTTCCGCTATTGCAAAAAATTCCTGAGGCGGGCGGATTTCCTCCCCCACCGCCCACCGCTAGGTGAGGATTTCCACCTATTAAATGATATTTCGCATTGTAATCTGGCCAGTGACTAATTTAAAGGTTATATATCTACTCTTTCAACTCTTTCCCTATCTCTACTATCGTGACCCTGTCCACCGTTCCGTGCCTTCCTCCGCCCAGTGTGTCAGGTCGACTTCGGAGACCGACTCATGCAATGACGTCACCATCGCTAATGAACACCAACACCCGTTCACCCGATGTCCGTCGGGTTGCTCGGCGTGTGCGTCCATTTATCGTGCACGCAAATCGGCCGGCCGTTACATCATATTGGCACGTTACGCGGCGGGGAGCGCGCCACACGCTGCGGCGGGGAGTGCGCCAGACGCTGCGGCGGGGAGTGCGCCAGACGCTGCGGCGGGGAGTGCGCCAGACGCTGCGGCGGGGAGCGCGCCAGACGCTGCGGCGGGGAGTGCGCCAGACGCTGCGGCGGGGAGCGCGCCAGACGCTGCGGCGGGGAGTGCGCCAGACGCTGCGGCGGGGAGTGCGCCACACGTGGGCGGGGGAGTGCGCCAGACGCTGCGGCGGGGAGTGCGCCAGACGCGCGGGGGGGGCAGGCTGCGGCGGGGAGTGGACGCTGGGCGGGGAGTGCGCCAGACGCTGTGGCGGGGAATGCGCCAGACGCTGCGGCGGGGAGTGCGCCAGACGCTGCGGCGGGGAGCGCGCCACACGCTGCGGCGGGGAGTGCGCCAGACGCTGCGCCGCTCGCTTCTGCTCGTGCCGACTTTTGACACGTGTGGTATTGGGAGTCTCAGGAGCAGTTAGGCCATCGAGTGAAGCTTCAGGCGCAGTAAGGCCGTCGAGTGAAGCTTCAGGCGCAGTTAGGCCGTCGTGTGAAGCTTCAGGCGCAGTAAGGCCGTCGAGTGAAGCCTCAGGCGCAGTTAGGCCGTCGTGTGAAGCTTCAGGCGCAGTAAGGCCGTCGAGTGAAGCCTCAGGCGCAGTAAGGCCGTCGTGTGAAGCCTCAGGCGCAGTAAGGCCGTCGAGTGAAGCCTCAGGCGCAGTAAGGCCGTCGAGTGAAGCCTCAGACGTAGTTAGGCCGTCGTGTGAAGCTTCAGGCGCAGTAAGGCCGTCGAGTGAAGCCTCAGGCGCAGTAAGGCCGTCGAGTGAAGCCTCAGGCGCAGTTAGGCCGTCGTGTGAAGCTTCAGGCGCAGTAAGGCCGTCGAGTGAAGCCTCAGGCGCAGTAAGGCCGTCGAGTGAAGCCTCAGGCGCAGTTAGGCCGTCGTGTGAAGCCTCAGGCGCAGACTGGATTGTGTCTGCTGCGGTCGGAGCTGCAGGCTGGTCAGTAGCACAGAAGCACTGCTGGATTTTCACTTTTTGGAGGTCTGGGTCAAGAGGTTAGGCATATCTTCCGTCACTTGATTATCGAGGTGTAATGTGTACGCTATTTGGAGCGTTACGGTATTTACGCCCAGTATTCCCTCCAGAACTTAAGTGCAGCCAAGAAATTGTCAATTCAACAGTTGGTAGTGGCATCGTATGCAAGTGCCAACATTAACCGGGCTCAAGAATGAACAATTGTGCCCTTTCTAAATGAGCCTGGTCCTGTCAATGTAATCAGTTGGATTTGCCACCTAGTTGTGTTGAGTACAGGTGCTTACCGAGACATACATTCGTAGTAAGAATCGTTCCAATCCATCATGTCATGCAGCATATATGAAAAGTGACGCTTCTCATACCGAACATCTCATGAACACTAGACAACACCAGTTCACTTTTAGTGTATAATAGTCTGGGTCCACAAAGATTCAGGAATTGTCAATTTTTCAACTCTGCACACGCGGTGGGAGGTCCGGCCAGACCTGGCCGCACCCCCTGTTCTGAGGTGATACCGGCTGGTTCTCAACACCACTGGGGCAGCTAACCTCGGCTCCCGACAGCTCCAGTCTGCACCACAGACCAGCTGGGGCCCCCGAGCTCGTCCATATATGAGCCTTGTCGAACGCCTAATCTGATGTGGATTAGGTTGTTCCCACTTGAGCTGACAGATGAAGACACTCGCTATCCTCCAAAGCCCGAATACCAAAACCCCTCCCCGAGCTAGTATGTTGATGCTCTTCTAAGGGCAGCATACAGGAGGCTCTGCGCCTGACGTGTGATGTAGCGTGACATAGGCTGTTGCGTACGGTCGCTCTTGTTCCTTACCTTTTGACCCCGTCCTTCCCGGCTTTTTCCTGTCCCATCCCAACCCTCTCGACAAGTTTACCTTCCTCTAAGGGCGTCTGTCGAGCACTACCGGCGGCCAGTCTGCGTTTGAGTTTTGTGCTTCATCCCTCACAGTAGGCTAGAGTCGGTCAGGGGTCTCTTGATTAAAGGACAACGCTAAATCCAGTTTCCGGTATATTTGGTCTACAGTTGACCGAGTACCCAAGCCTCAACCTCTGTGACTTTCGCTTATTTGATGCACCATCACTTCTATTTTCTTCCCTTTCCTCACTCTTATGTGTGTCTAATTTCCCGGGCTTCCTTTCTGCATACGTTAGCACAACACACCACACCGTGCTTCACACCTTTATGTCGGGTTTATGGCACCCAAGCACTCAGGACCTTCGGATGGCGAGTCACATATCCTCATGAAGAGGATGGAGGGGATTTTGGAGCGCACTTCCTCTTCGTCATTGCGAATGAGGTAGACAACTGGATGGGTGGAGGATTGGGTAGCTATCACCAATGTGGTGAGGACCGCCGCCCACCAGGTTCGTGTGAGGGAGACATCCCAGGCGCGGGCCCTCCTGAATCTGAGGAGGTTCCTGGACGTGCCGGCTGAGGTGGTCGTAGCCGACCTCTTCAACTGCACCTACACCTCGGCGTGTGCCGCTCAGTTTGCCCACCGTTCCTGAAAAGAGCTCCTGGAGGTCTGCGAGGTGGTCCACTTCGGCCGCCGGTATTTTTTCTTTTTTAATGTCCGCCACCCAAGATCAGGTGACCAGAAGCGCCTCCTCCTCTTAACCAACGACTGCAAGCACCTTACATTAACACCATAAAATAAACAGTAAAGTCGCGGCACTCCCAGCTAAGAGCTGGAAAACATATAAACAAGCATACAATGCATCGTGTATTAGAGGAATAAAACTAAAAATAAAGAATGCTGTTAGTGGTCGTACCCAAAGGAGGCTGACCCTGGATCAAGCCCAACAAGAAATTAGGGTCTAAACTATAATGCTAGCAGCTTGTTTGTGGCCGGATGGTGGTGAGCACTCCTGATTTGTAATATTTTTTTTTCAACTCTGGCTCCTCCCACAACTCCATCCAGCTAAGCATGGGCTTGCTGCCGGGTGTAATGTGGGAGGAACCAGTGGTTGGGTGATTTCAACTTTATATATAGTTAAGTGCAAACACAGACGCACACATACACATACACACACATACACATAGTCACATGACAACATCCCAGCACATACACACATACACCACACACACACATACCTACCTCTGGGCGCGAATGATCCCCTGGTGGGCCTAAAGCCAAATAACTAACTATACACATACACTCACATGCCAGCATCCCTGTACAAGCATACACACAGAGAAGTAATTAATCTGCTAAGTACTTTAATATCTGCTCAAGGAGTATGTCTTAATGTGATTTTTTAGAACAGTCTTGCAATTTGGTATCTCTGAATGCAGAAAATGCTTTGCTATGATGGAATTACAAAGCTTGGGTCCAAAACATTCGATGGTGAAGAGACGATACTTTTTGTTTGAATAGTTGTGCTGGAGGTGGTTTTGTAATCTTGTGGAATATGGCGAATCAAGCAGTTCTGTGAAAAGGGGTCTGATGGAATGAGGTAGCTCATGATGAATGAATTTTTGCGTAATAAACATCATTTGAAGTCTTCCTAGATCATGGACTTTTAAAATTTTGTATTTCTTAAAGATAGGGTTTGCACTCTAGGGGCAAATACACCCTCAATAATACGCATCATACTTTTCTGAAGTAACAATAATTTGTGTGTCTGATTAGCATAGTTTGCACCCCAGAGAAAACAGCAATAATTTATACATTGAAGAATTAATGCATTATACAATATCTGGAGGTGATTTTTCCCAAGGAGATATTTAATTTTTGATATCATTCCTATATTGCGACTTATTATGTTTGAGACACTGCTGATATGGGAAGCAAATTTCACATTTTCATCGACGTATACACCAAGGTATTTTACCGGGTTCTGATGTAAAATAGAAATTCTATTAAATTCAACCTGGATATTAATATCTGTTTTGTCATTGTTATATATCTGGAATACAGTTTTGGACATATTTAATGGCAAAAGATTTGAATGCAGCCATTGCGAAATTTTTGCCAACGAATTTGTGATCTTGTGATGAAGCTCTGTATAATCAGTGCTTTTAAAATAAATGGCAATGTCATCAGCATACAGAAATGTCACATTTTGCATGTAAATTTACAATATCATTTATATATATTATAAAGAGTAAGGGGCCAAAAATTGAGCCTTGTAGCACACCCATTTCAATTTTTCTGAGAGTAGAGTTACTGTTATTTATTATAGTAGCTTGTTTTCTTCATGATAAATATTACTGTATTATTTTGATTGCCTTTCCTTTTACACCATATTTTTTTCATTCTTGCACACAATATTTCTTTGTCAACGGTATCAAACGCCTTTCTCAAGCCAAGGTAAATTCCTACAACATATTCATTATTTTCAAATCCTTTTGTAATCAGGATCTGTATTAAGAGTACAGGCATTTGTATATGGACCTCTCTTCTCTGAAACCAAATTACTTATCAGAAAGTATGTGATGTAGTGTGAAATGTTCCAAGAGTTGGTCGTAGATTATCTTTTCTAATATTTTATATATATATGGAAGATTATATATGGAAGAAATATATATATGGAAGAAATAATTGGTCCGTAGTTACCAAATGTTTGTGGGTCACCTTTTTGTAGATGGACTTCACAACAGCAATTTTGAATGGCTTGGGGAAGATCCCACTACTCAGATATAAGTTGATGATATGGGTTAAGTGTGGTAATATAAGCCTATATGACTGTTTAAATATCCTAGAATTTATTCCATCAATTCCAGACCCAACATTATTAGAGAAACAATTATTGTATCTAAATTGTTTTCTGTTACTGCTAATAGCACCATTGATGGGTTGGTCTGCATACATTCCAGAGCATTGGTGTTGCTTTCATGAATTTGTTCTCTCAATTTTGGTGCAATTTCTGTGAAGTATTTATTAAATCCTTCAGCTATATCTGTCTCATTTTCTAGAGTGATGTCTGCATCGGTGTTCATTTTTTTCAGGGATATCATGCTTTGAAGGAGCTTTCCTGAGTATCTGGTTGAGCATTTTCCAAGTCTCTTTCGGACTATTTTGATGTTTGTCAAATTCCACTTCGTAATGAAGTATTTTTGCTTTCCTGATTATTGTAATCAGTACATTTTTTATACCGGTTATATTTTTGTCCTGCTTTCAGCAGTTTGATATGTAAGTTTTTTATTAAATAATATTTGCTTTTGGTTGATTGAGCATAATATTGCAGGTGAAATCCATGGTGTTACGGAGGCTGTTTTTCTTGATATGACTTGAGTATATGTAAATTTAACAATCCCACTCTTATATGCATTAGTTAAACTACTACATGCTCTCTCAGGATCAATTTTATCAAAAATCCATTCAAGTTCATTGGTTAGATGATCCCTCAACCTGTCAATTTTATGAAAGTCAAAGGTAGTTCTTGTTCTCTTTGCAGTGATTGGTTTTATAACTGAAAATTCTGATGTTGAAAAAATAGAGAAGTGTTCAGAGAAATCGGATTTAATGATGCCAATTTTTCTTGACACATCATTACAGAAAATATTGTCAATTAGTGTGCATGATGTATCACATACACAAGTAGCCTTTGACATTTGGGGAAGAAAACCGTGAGAGCATGTAGACATGAAAAATGAGTCAGCAAAGTGGTTGTTTGGAATTGAAAAAGGTCAGTATTTAGATTACCAATGATGTATGTAGGCATGGTCAGTTTGTTTATTGTTGTAAGACACTCCTCAGTCAGACAAAAATTGTGCATTATGACCAGGTGCACGATATATCTGGCATATCAAAATACTTCGTTCATTATTCAATTCTATTTGGAGAAAAACACCTTCAGCTGCTGCAGCAACAAAATTAAATGGATAAAGCTGTTTTGCTTTTAGTGATTTAAAAGCATAGATAACAGACCTTCCCCCAATTTTGCTTTCTCTGCTTTTGTACAATAGTTAATAATCTTCGTCAAATTTGTGTTCATTTTCTTTTGATAGCCAGGTTTCAGAAATACATATAAGGCTCCCTTTGTGATTCAACTGGTTTAGGAGCATATTGAGATCATGAAATTTATTTACTATGGACCTTGCATTCAAATGGAGAATATTTATGTTTCTTCCTGTGTCAGAACCTATTTCAGCTTGTTTACTGATATCTTTAGCATCATAGAAGATACAATTATTTCGAATGCCTTCAAAATGAGAATACGAAAGGGCAAGGTCACCTGAGATTACATTCAAGGATTAATTAAATGTTTTATTTTCCAGGGTAAGTACATAGGTATTAGAACCTAGTTGTAGGACCTTTCCAGTAGGCTAGTTCAATAATTGTATTATAACAATATACCTACACTCCTCACCGGACTCAGATGATTATATACAGAGACCGGAGGTGCCTAGCGATAAGTGGAGAATATTTACCCGATTGTTGAAGTGATACTAGCAAGTTGAAGAAAGTAATGCAATGGGTGTCTGTAAAAAGAAAGAAAAATTCGTATGAAGGAAGCCATGCATAAATCACATCCAAAAAGCTGCCCGGAAGCAAAACATGAATGTTTATTTTGTGCATGTCTGTGCATTCAAAAGCAATTTCACATTGTAGAACAAAGTTATTTAATGTATTTCAACAATAATTTAATATAAATCTTCTCTAAAGCAAAAAGCTTCATTTGTTACAAAATACTAACAAACAGTTCCTTCTTAATTGCATTCATAAATGTCTAATGAGCGGTAGGTTAACTACACAGAGGAGTACGGCCTTGCATGGAGCATAGTATGGACGTGTTTTGTTTCTTGTTTGTTTAGGTGCTGGGTGGTGGTAGGAGTCAGTGCATGTAAGCATCTTGATCCAAGTATTTGTTCAGCTATTTGCCTATACTGAGTAAATATGCATGAGTTAATTGAGTTAGTATAATCACAGCCGGAATGAATAAGTAGGTAGGTACATGGCACATGCCTGCTATCAACATGAGCAGGTTGAGGTGCTTTTTTAGCTAGTGCGAAATGTGATATAGGTAATGAAAGTGAATGTAACTACCTAGGTAGGTATTACCCACCAAGGCAGACAGGCATGTACCTAAAGACATAAAGACATAAAAGATTAGTGCAACTATGAGCCACAAGGGCCCTTTTGGTTGCACTCTGTACACTGAACCAGTTGCCCACCAAATATGTCAATCAGCCCTCCCTGTAATACTGAAAAGCAAGCCCTCAATTCTTATAATGATTGTCTATGCTGTTTTTAAAGATGTTCAATGTACTGCTACTGACAATGTTTTCTGGCAGCTGGTTCCAGTGTTCTACTACCCTGTTGGTGAAGAAAGTTTGCCTTAACCTTGTTCTGCTGTGGTTAATTTTAATTTTGAATTTATGACCCCTAATTGCATAATTTCTGTTCAATTCAAACATTTCCCCAAGGTATCCCCTCTCCAGACCATGGACAAATTTAAAGACCTCGATGAGATCTCCTCTCAGCCTTATATATCTAAGTGAAAACATATGAAATGTCTTCAATTTTCCTCATATGCCAGGTTGCTTATGCCCTTGACCATTTTGGTAGCCCTTTTTTACTCTCTCTAAAAGCCAACAATCTTTTTCATAGCGAGGAGACCAAGCTTGGATGCAGTATTCCAAATGTGGCCTGACGTATGCACAGTAAAGCTTCCTGATCACTTCCTCACCTCTGTATGATACATTCCTATTTATTGCCCCGGAGCATTCTCAGTGCCTTCTTCCTGGCTTCCTTGGTCTGTTCTGATGCCCCCACTTTTGTGTTTAGAATAACACCTAAATCCTTCTCCTGTTGAGCCACTGATAGCACTTAGCCACCCATCAAGTATGGAGCCTTCATATGCTGCTTACCTACATGCATGATTTTGCACTTATCAAAATTAAATTTAATTTGCCATTCTTCGGACCACTTCACAAGTTCGTCTAAGTCTTTTGCAGCGAGATATGCTTATCTTGACCTGTTATTGCCCTAAAGGCCTTCAAATCATCCGCAAATTTCAAAACTTTACTGCAAAACACCTGTGTGAATTTAAATGTGGTTGCCTACCTACATAGGTAATTATGCATCTGTTACTGACTCCTATCTATCCATTCATCACAGTGCTAAAATATGAATGCACGTCAAGTAGGAATAGTTTGATTTACATCATGTTCATTTGGGAGGTAACCTAGGCAGGTGCCTAATTAGCTGGACAAGTTAAATTCATATGTTTAAAACCAGTTGGTGGCATGTTTTATCAGGTATCTAACAGGAATATCTGCATGGCATCCAGGGAAGCAGCCAGGACCGAATCAGTAAACCAGATCAGTTAATTTTGCATGGTACCAGAAGAACGAAGCATAGGTGCCAAGAAAGGTGGATGCAATTTAATATCACCGAATCAGTCAAATGAATAATAAGTGTTTCTTCCCATCTGTGAGTTTCACATGTTCCAGCAATGTATAACCAGTCAGTCTTACTCCGAGCCATGTCCTGAATTTAGGCTTTCATATCTTCGCCTTGCCTACATTATGACAGGGTATTTCAGGATCCCCATTCCCACCCACACCTCCGCCCTTCCCTCCCCTCCCCCAAGCCCTGCTGCTACTTCTGTCCGAAGTAGTGGCACCACTTTGGTACACTTCTTGGCATCCACAGCATGATCTTCCCAAATGACCCACTAAATGACCGACTCAAGCGCAGTCACTACACTGTGCAACCCATGCGCCATTCATCTCTCTCTCTCTCTCTCTCTCTCTCTTTCTCTTCCTTGGGTGGCTATTTTCCCGTCTTCTCGTGGCACGTCTAGCCCGATTCACTTTCTAGCGACCACTTCTTCTTCACCTTATGCTTGAACGCTCAGCTCAAATAACGACTATTATTTCTTGCCACGCTGAAACGTCCGTAAAGCGAATCTTTCATCCAGGAAATCGGTAATGTTCCCGTTCCCAATCGCACTCTCCAATTTCGACCTGCCTCAATGCTATTTTACTTTCAGTGTGGGAAACGCCTCATATTCCCTACAATCGCCATCTTCCCAATCGCAAGCGCGTGCCTTGGTGAAACGACGAGTGTCGACACGCCGTCGCCCTGCGGCGACCGGCTGGACGACATGTGCAAGAAAGCCTCACTCCACAAAACCAGTCCGGGGACGAGTAGTCTAGGGGTAGGTTGCTCGTCTCACAATCGAAAGGTTGTGGGTTCGAGTCTCACCTGTCGCTACTTTTCGCCCGCGACCAATCGGCGTGAGAGATTGGCGACGCTACATGACTCAACAGTCGATGTGTCGTTAAAAAAAAACAATAACCAACCAACCAACCACAAAATCAGTCCGCTGGCTATTGGGATGTGCAGGGCGCATCGACCACAGTGGTCATGCAGCGCCCATAACATCGCCGGTCATGCCAAAGTATACAAGCGGAAGTTGGTCGAGAATTCCACGAAATCAGGCAGACGTCAAAACAAAATACTGTCGGCAGATTCGCCTCCAGATCAAAACACGAGTCAGACAGCAATATTCAAACTCTTTCAGTCCATTCACTCCTATTGGCCAAACTTCCACAACGTTCGCTCTTTCTCCAATGGCAGAACCACACACCGCGCATTTATGCGGCTCAGCATTCTAACGCAACAACCAACAAATTAGAGAACTAACAGTTTCCCTCAGCACCTCACCACTCACTACACTGTAATTTCATCATCCATCCACTACTCCCAACACACCATCGCATACCTTTGCGACATTCTTGCGAACCGCGAATTCGCCTCCGATAACTCAAGCCACTTTCAACGCCTTGCTTACATTATGCGAACTAAATTTGTCCCACTGAACAGTCCCCAACGCTGCTGTTGATCCCGATCACTTGGCATTCCCTTTCTTAAATATGTATCTCAATTCGGAAAAAGCAGCCTTCTTCCGGTGCTATACAAACTCTGGTTAGACAGGACTTTCCACTCTTGGTTTGCTCGCACTATCGTCATCCTCGTTAAATCTCGCAAACATCGACACATATACTCCACCTATCGCCGAATCATCCTTTCAGGTTGTGCCTCCAAAAATTTCGAAAGAGTGGGCTAATGGGTTTATCAAAGCTTAGCTCCAAGCTAACAATACTATGTATTGTTCTTTCCAAGTGGCTTTCGGCCCAGAAGGAGCACTGCTGATAACCTTTTAGAAATTGTAAATTTTGTACAATGGGATTTCATGAAGCAATAAGACACCCGAATGCAGGACACCCGAATTAAAATTCGGGATTCGGTTTGACGTTAAACAGGCTACAGTTCAACATAATACCGAAATGTGAAAAATTGGACAAATTACACAAAAATAATAAATATATAAACGGACTGCATGGAGAATATTGATGTTGGTGTCAAATATTGCGCCTGGATGCCAATGAATTTCAAATAGTCCAGTTAGGAAAACAGAACGCAGTTTCAAGGAGGTCGAAGCAAATTCGCTTACGTTTTGTTGTTTACTGAAGAGTTATAATCCCGAGGCACTGTCATATTCTCTGCAGCACACTACCAGTTAACTTACAACTAGATAATACCGCCGTGTTGGAGTTGCAGTTAGCTAATGATAGGTGCCGCACCAGTCCGAACTGGCGGCCACCATAGCCTCACGCAGCCATCATATGCCGAGTCCAGCCCGAACTGACGGCTACCATAGCCACACCCAGCCATCATATGTGGAGTCCAGCCCGAACTGACGGCCACCATAGCCACACCCAGCCATCATATGCGGAGTCCAGCCCGAACTGACGGCCACCATAGCCACACCCAGCCATCATATGCGGAGTCCAGCCCGAACTGACGGCCACCATAGCCACACCCAGCCATCATATGCGGAGTCCAGCCCGAACTGACGGCCACCATAGCCACACCCAGCCATCTATGCAGAGTCCAGCCCGAACTGACGGCCACCAGCCCCAGTTGCGGAGCCGCCCGACGCGGCCACCTCCCACACCCACCATGCGGAGCCGCCCGACGACGGCCACCTGCCACACCCGCTGCGGAGCGCCCGACTGACGGCCACCAAGCACCCACCTGCGGAGCGCCCGACGACGGCCACCTGCCCCGCTGGGGGCCCGACTACGGCCACCTGCAGCTGCGGCGCCCGACGACGGCCCCAAGCCACACCCGCCGCGGAGCCGCCCGAACTGACGGCCCCAAGCCACACCACCACTGCGGTGCCCGACGCGGCACCTGCCACCCCGCCTGCGGAGCGCCCGACACGGCCACCTGCCACACCGCCTTGCGGAGCCGCCCGACTGACGGCACCAGCCACACCCACATGCGGAGCCGCCCGAACTGACGGCCACCGCCCCCGCCTTGCGGAGCCGCCGCGACGGCCACCTGCTACACCCGCCACTTGCGGAGCCGCCCGACGCGGCCACCGCTACCGCTGCGGGCGCCCGACGCGGCCACCTGCCCCCACGGGGCGCCCGAACTGACGGCCACCTGCCACACCCGCCGGGAGCCGCCCGACGACGGCCACCTGCCACACCCGCCTGCGGAGTGCCCGAACTGACGGCCACCTGCTACACCGCCTGGGCCGCCCGAACTGACGGCCACCTGCCACACCCACCATGGGGCCGCCCGAACTGACGGCCACCTGCCACCCACCACTGGGAGCCGCCCGAACTGACGGCCACCTGCCCCGCCACTTGCGGGCCGCCCGAACTGCGGCCCCATGCACCCAACCATCTATGGGAGTCCAGCCCGAACTGACGGCCACCATAGCCACACCCAGCCATCATATGCAGAGTCCAGCCCGAACTGACGGCCACCATAGCCAACCAACCATCATATGCGGAGTCCAGCCCGAACTGACGGCCACCATAGCCACACCCAGCCATCATATGCAGAGTCCAGCCCAACGCGGCACCATAGCCACACCCAACCATCATATGCGGAGTCCAGCCCGAACTGACGGCCACCATAGCCACACCCAGCCATCATATGCGGAGTCAGCCCGAACTGACGGCCACCTAGCTACCCCAGCCATCATATGCGGAGTCCAGCCCGAACTGACGGCCACCATAGCCACACCCAACCATCATATGCGGAGTCCAGCCCGAACTGACGGCCACCATTGCCACACCCAGCCATCATATGCGGAGTCCAGCCCGAACTGACGGCCACCATAGCCACACCCAGCCATCATATGCGGAGTCCAGCCCGAACTGACGGCCACCATAGCTACACCCAGCCATCATATGCGGAGTCAGCCCGAACTGACGGCCACCATAGCCACACCCAGCCATAATATGCGGGTCCAGCCCGAACTGACGGCCACCATAGCACACCCAGCCATCATATGCGGGTCAGCCCGAACTGACGGCCCATAGCCACACCCAGCCATCATATGCGGGTCCAGCCCGAACTGACGGCCCCTGCCACCACCATCATATGCGGGTGCCCGACTGCGGCCGGGGCGCCCGAACTGACGGCCACCATAGCCATACCCAGTCATCATATGCGGTCCAGCCCGAACTGACGGCCACCATAGCCACACCCAGCCATCATATGCGGAGCCAGCCCGAACTGACGGCCACCATAGCCACACCCAGCCATCATATGCGGAGTCCAGCCCGAACTGACGGCCACCATAGCCACACCCAGCCATCATATGCGGAGTCCAGCCCGAACTGACGGCCACCATAGCCACACCCAGCCATCATATGCGGAGTCCAGCCCGAACTGACGGCCACCATAGCCACACCCAGCCATCATATGCGGAGTCCAGCCCGAACTGACGGCCACCATAGCCACACCCAGCCATCATATGCGGAGCCAGCCCGAACTGACGGCACCATGCACCCAACCATCAATGCGGAGTCCAGCCCGAACTGCGGCTGCGCGGACTTTTCTGCTGACAGTGGCGGGGTGCCACCCGTGGCGACCGTTCCATCGGACGTTATCCGCTGGTCCGACGGACTTTCTGCAGACAGTGGCGGGGTGCCACCACGTCGGGTGACCGCGCCCCTTCGCCGTGACAATCCCACCCACCACCACACTCAGTGCCGGGCCAATAATCACTCGCTCCCACACACTCAGTATGCCGTCTCTTAGTGCCCCGACCCTTCGCCCACGCCTTGTCGCGGTTCTTCGGCTCACACACTCGGTTAGACTCGTCTGGCGGCTATCAATACTCATCTGCCTTAATTCGCAGAAAACCAACTCTCGTTGCTACTCAACTCCGCTTATTGAATGCTCACTAATACCCGATCCCCTCGGCTACAAACCTCAATACTGGCTGTTCCCCAACAACTGCACTCAAAATGCTCGTCTCTCACCGCCCGTAGTCCCCATTTCCGTCCTGGACAAGTTATCCTTTCCTTCTCCATGCCCAGGATTAACATTGGTGTCATTGGTAAGCTCTGTATACAAATCATCCGATATTCGCCACATGCCTATCCAGGTAGTCGCATTACTAGCTCCGTTCTCAGATATTATATTTTCAGCGGTCACCTCACCAACCACTATTTTTACCCTTCTCCCTGCGTTTTCGATGTCCACTCCGACTTAGTGACAAGCTCGTTAAGCATCAAATTTCGGCTCGTCTTTCTCAGTTGAATTTCCCCATCGCTAAGAGCCAATTAGCACAGCTGTCGTGGCTAATAGCCCAGTTTGAGAGGCTTCCGGTGCGTAGTCTGTATCTATGCCCTGCGGCTCTGTGGCACTATCTGACCGTGTCGGGACTAGTGCCGCGCGCTAGGAGGGCAGCCGGCCGCACCGATCCGGAGGCGACCTTGCCACGGGCGGCCGCCGCCATCTCTGCCGGCGGTGTCAGATCGGCGCTCTCCCGGGAGCAGCGGCCGCTGTGAGGAGGCGGGAGCGTAGATGACAATCTCCCGCCAGTACGTAATGGCGGGAAGGAGTCACGCGCGTCGCCACGGCCGGGCGAAAGTGGACGCGTGCGCCGCCGGCGCCGGCCGCTCGGTGGACACACGTGCAGCGAGGCGCTGGCGCCACGTGCGACAGGCGCGCTGACCGGCCGGGTCTGTCGGCATGTGGGGACGTTCCCACAGCAGCGGTGATGCATGGGCGTTTGCGGGCGGCCGCTTCCGGACATTGCCGCTGTATTCTGTACACCTGACGCCGGTGGAATGTGGATCCCGACACGCCAGACAGAATTACGGAAGCGTCGATCACGTGTACCTCGGAAGTTGTGTGTTCAAGCTTCAATGTGTATGGCGGGTTTTACTTACAATTGAAAATATGGTAGTTGATCGGAAATGCGCACTTCCGCCTGCAAATTGTGGTTCCGTTCTCAAACAACAACCCAGTGGTCACATAGCATAGCTGCACACCAAATATGTACAGTACAGACCAACCTAACCAAAACCTGCTTGCGCCGCAGCAGCGATAAATTCGAACAGTACGACAGGCTATCGAACTATGAGCTATAGCCGTGGAACTGAGCACTAATTGTTTGGTCTCAGACCACCAACTAAATCTGGTGGTTCAGCATAGCCTATTATAGAGAACAATCCGACAAGGACAATGAACACCGCGAAATGATGCGAAAAGGACCATGAAGTATCACCAGAATAAAGTTGCCAAATACTTGGGGAAAATCTACTGATGCGGTGCCACTATCCGTAAGAACGCGCCGGTCCCTGTTAAGGTAATGTCATATAGCATTGTACTAAGCCGACATCAGGATGAGCATTATCATGCATGCTTACGTAAGTGACAGGGAATGTTTTACCCCAATCCACCGCATAGAATACTAGACCTGAAGCTCGACACCACTGGCATGGATCAAGCTAACCCGTGAGTAGCTAAAGCCCACCTGAGCACTGACAATCACCATTACTGCCTCTTGTGTTTGAAATGTCAGCAGCTAAATCCAGTTGTAAACCTGTTAAACATGCTAAACCTGTAATGGTCTCCAGCCTGAATGTAGGTCGGGTTTTAGTGGGTCGGCTCCCATTTATCATGATCCCAAGTGAGGTGAAACATAGTGGAGCAAAAGTAATCCTGCAACTAGAATGTCGTCACATAAGACGCGAGCGTCATCAGTGGTGTTCCAAGTTGGACAGAGCAAGGGAGACAATTTACCCGTCCTTTGGCCCCTCCCGAAAGGATGGTGGACCCTAAGAATTCCACCCGAGTTTGGAAAAATTGCACGGCGGCTCCGACAAATCACCTTGAGGGTCAAACGAAATTTCGCCCGAACCTTCAACATCACACCTGGGGCCTCTAAAATCACGTCAGGGCCCAAAACCTCCCATCGGGCCCCAAACAATTCGTTTCGAAGCAAAACAATCCGCCCAATATACATAAGCACATCAGGGCCCCAAGAACTTGCACTTGCGCTGGGTCCCAAAAACTGCGCAGGTCCCCTCAAAATTCGCGGCGAGGACTCAAGCATTTCATCGGAGCATCAAACCAGTCACGTTGCGGACTCTATAATAATACTTATATAATATAGTACTATAATATTTATATAATAGAGTACTATAATGTTTATTTAGTACTCTATTATATAATATATAATAGAGTACTAAATAAACATATCGGCTCGCCTTTCATCACATCAGCTCGCCTTTGAAGACGAGCTGATCTTTAAAAAAAATACTCCGTGAATCCACAAAAGAGCAAGACGATAAAAAGCGCCTGGGTCTCTAAAACGAAATGTAGCCCTGCTAAAATGCGCTGTAGCACTCATGCACATCACAAAAGGAACACAAGCTCAACGGACCCCAAGAAGAATACCGAATCAACGTCTCTGTTCGATAGCCAATCTGGGAGCATATGAAGAATAGAGCGAAGATATGAGGTGCATCAAGATCCAGAGGGGTATCCGGATTTCTTTTCCACCTGCAATCATGGGAAGATAAATTATCATCTAGTTAGATTCATCTAGTTTTCCCAGCGAACGCCGGTACGAAACACTGTGACCTCAAACATGGCACAAGACCATCATATGGCAGCAGCTACCAAAACGTATGGGGTCTGGCAGAAACCGTAGAATCGCACAAAGTGTGGCGAATGCGCCGAATGTGCAGGGTGGGTATACACCGCACGAACGTGGTGGTACAGTGCATGCCTGTGCTGGTCACCAGTTATACACTGAAATGCATAGCAATGCTAAATTTTCCATTGTGAAGTGATCTATACAGATGCAAATTAAACAGCATTAGGTGTCTTATCAAAGAATACCAGGGAAAATTCCTTTGAACAGAGGGCATGGCTTAAAATCCGGTAGCATAAAATGATAGTGATAGGAGGAATCTCCGCTCACTTTTCTCTAATTATTCACTTCAGTTTTCTCTAATTATTTTGAGTAAACAAGACAAAAATGGCCCATTTGAAGAACAAAAATATTGGTCGAAATCAGATGGTTTTTGAATGGGGTAGGAGAGTTCCCTCGAAATTCGCTTCCCCTCCCTTCCACCCTGTCGCAAATCCTAGGTATGGGACTGCGTGTTCCTCAGGCGCCTTAGGTGGTGTGCAGTATACAAAAGTTCCGTAAAATCCGGCACATCGTATGCACATGTATCGTACACACGTGTACACACCTCGGGTATTGTTGTTATTGTTATTATTATGCATTTATACTATTTATAAGTATAAATATGGCGCTGTCTCAGTATATGGCGAAATCCATCTGTAGTTAGGTCAACTTGGCACAAAAGCCCATCACAAGTCGGGCCACTACCAGCCTATTCGTGGTGTGGCAGGGTGCTGTATAAGACGTGAGCTCGTCGTCGGCTATGTGAACTTCCGTACAGGATAATTATGTACTGATGAGTCATTTCAGTTCTTTTGCTCCTGGTTTAATACAAAACTACTGCGGCGAAAGGCCTCCGTATCATCAACGATCCCGGAATGGAAGTTCCGAGAGGGCGAAGAGGACAGTGGTATGAGATACGCCTTGCCCCACCGATTCGGTCTGGAAGACGCCTCCAAAATGACGATAGCATGGTCAAATAATAGCCGCTATTAAAACGCATCATGGTGTCGAGAGTACGTATGCATCAGCGATGTCCTGCTGTATCGTGGCAAATGTAGCAGAACTGGAATGTTCAACGCTTGACTCATGAAGTGACTGGTAAAAGATATAATGTCGCGTGTGACGTCACGGATTCTTTTGTCGTGGTCACATGTCCCTGATTTCGTTCCATGGCCTACACTTTCCTGCATTGCATCCGTATGCTTTTTGTTGGACAATGCCAGACAATATTCATAGCAATGAGTAAAGAAGCCGAGCAGCAAGCAATGGATGTTCGATAAAGAGCAGATGACCGGGCGATTATTGTCTAAGCTGGCACAAGGTATACGCCACGCTCAGCGGTACTGATATGCTCAGATACTTCCCACTGTAGAGGCCGTCACTGTTAACGGGCACAGCACAGCGCCACGACAATCCTCTGTGCTAAGAGGTGATTGGTGAAGCTCATGACGTGTCGTGAATAACTCGGCATTCCAGCTCAGGATAGGTTCACTATTCCATCAGCCGGCGCTGCCCAGTGTGTGCACGTGTATGCGCCCGCCGCCGGTCGAGTCCTGTTATGTAACCTGTACGCCGGCACAGCTCTGACGTCAGCACGAAACCTGTACAGTAAGGTGCCACTTATTTTGGTGAAATCCGAATTTCTCTCGGGACGTCCCCAAAAATGATGAGGTTAGAAATGAAAAGAAACGTAGTGAAGTTTCAGAGCGATTATAAAATATTTACCACTATCCCCGGGTTGTTAAAAGTCACAGAGTGTACACGCTTCATTGCGTTGAAGTCCCCCATGTGCTAATAGCTGATAAATAACAAGCTAACACCAACATTTAATGAAATGTCACTAACCTTCCTGCTCCCACGCTTTTCGAGAATAGACACTAAGACAGTCGAGAATAGACACGTTTTATGGCGTGTTTATTTAGGAATTGGCATCTGGATTTGCTGGTTGTTACCCAAGCGGGCAACAACACCTCATTAAACGTGTTCCCAGTGCGTGAGGGGACCGTCGCGGCGGCAGGGCGGCTTCAACGTCTCTTCAGTGACAGGTACATTTTGCGTGATGCATGGCTACCGGAAGAAGGAAAGAGGACCGCCAAAAATAGCATTGATTGACTGCGGAGTAGTTTTTAATCAGCGCTTAGTGTCTATTCACGAAAAGCGTGAGAATAGGAAGGTTAGTAGCCTTTCATTCAATGTTGGTGTTAGCCTGCTATTTATCAGTTATTAGCACATGGAGACTTCAACCCAATGAAGCCAATATATACTCTGCGACTTTACAACCCCGGGGCAGTGTTACATTTTTTTTATCGCTCTGAAACTTCACTACGTTTCTTTTTATTCCTAACCTCATCACTTTGGGGGCTTCCCGAGAGAAATTCGGATTTCACCAAAGTAAGTGGCACCAATGTAGCCGAGCAGGGCTGCTACAGCCAGGCTCCGAATCATCAGTGATGACTCGTCGGCGGGTCGCTCGCGAGAGTGGACTTTTTCAGTTGCGATCTGCCAGCTGGCGGCCGCTGCTTCCAGACGGGATCAGGTCAGGTCAGGTCAGGTCAGGTCGGCGGCCGGCGGAATGGGTTCTGCCGACACCTCGAGAGGTGCGCTTCGGCGTGAGTAGTTGTTGCGCCAGACGAATCGCCGTCTGCTTCCGGTTCGACTGTACCAGCTTGTAGTCACAGTGCCCGTCATCTTCACAGTGCGTACAGTGTGGGGGCGGCCAGCGATCACTGCGCCCCTGCCGGCATAATGGAAGCTGCTAAACTTGAGTGCGCAGTCACCCGAGCTCACGGATACACGAGACGGAGGCGGACATTTCCTCCGGCGATGAAGCATATTTGCATACTTGGGCAGAACAATAGGCTCCGCAAGTAATGTCGATTGTTGATGAAGCTGTTTTCTAGCCCGCGCCGTGGTGATGGGGGAGGGCGGAGTTGGAAGCCGATTATCCACCATCTCGTCTTTTCGAGAACATCGAACCAACGAAACGGCACGGTTAGCTGTAAAATGGTGACTTGTTTTTATCAGCTTGGTGTCTTCTGCTAAAATTTTGACCCTAAGTCGCATCACTTTCCTAAGTGAAGTCAAGCATGATTAAAAACAACTTCATAAATATATATCGCTCACAATGTTTTCAGACCGGTACGTATTCCTCTGAATTTACGGTACCAACTGCAAGTCACAGTTCCAGCATTTTACAAAGTTTTAATATGATTGCGGAAGTTAAGGCCATTGGCTTGAGGCAAGGTCAACTTTGAAGAATAAAAAAATCGGCGTTTTCTTCGCATTCTTGGAAGTGAAATTTCGCATATATTGCAACACACAATATAATCGTACCTAATGATGCATGACCTGGGGTAAAGTCGGAACATAGCCGAGCCCAGCTGATAAAAGTGAATAAAGTACAACCAAAATGCATCATACCAAGCAGACAACAGCAGTGCGACTTGGGGTTTTAGTACCTAAAGATGGTCGCTGAAGCATAATTGGTCGTTAAAAATTATCCTCGATTGTCGTCACGGGCAGTTGCTTCAGATGGCACGAGATGCGCTAGATCAATAACGCCACCCTGTGTTTTCAGTCAAACCCAGGGTCACATCTAAATTGTAAGTGTTACTGGGATACCTCTAGAAAGCCAGACTTGACGTATCACTGACACATTACGCCGCTGAGATTCGCCGCAGACCCGCGGCTTTGCTTGGCTCAGCCTAGGTAAACTATGGTGGCCTTAATACTAACCGATTGAAGGAGTTACAATCACATTCTTTCAGTTACCCTCAGGCTTATCGAATGGTAGTTCGTCCCAACAGTTGTTGGTGCACTGACATGTCCTCTATTGTTCAGTCAATGGCTTGGTATTAACATCGGAAGTATATCTGTACACGAAGTGGCTCATTTATATCGTTGACTTTTTACCCCTCCCTCCGGCTATGCTGTTGTCTACCAGGATTGTAGGGCACTGATGCAATCTCCGTGATAGAGGATGCGGTGGCGCGTGTATCCCTTCACACCAACGCAATGGCATTCGCTATATTGCTTTTGGGAAAAGGCGTTTAATGTTGCAGAGAGCTACGCTGAACATTGCTGGATTGAACATGATTAGTCAGTTAGTTACTTGGGCTTCAGGGAGCTTCGACCAGGATTGATCATTTGCACCCATTGGAAGTGATTACAAGGAACTAAATGCACACATTGACTGGAAGGTCACAAACGGTTGCAAAGGTGTGTGGCATTTTCCAGTTCAAATGATCATTTTGTGACTTCTAACCTAACCTAATCATGGTGGGGAAATGTCAAGTTCTAGACTAGCATATTGAAGCATTACTATTTCCCATGTTCGTCAAGCAAATGTCGGTTCTCATCAACCACCAGGCTAAAATGTGTAGCATTCAACAGCTTTAGCGCTATGTCAAGTTCCAAAGGTTCAATTCAATGACGGATGCGTAGCCAGCATCTGGTGCGTTTAGCGACTGGTCGCATTGTTTTGAACTTGATGAGCAGCAACAGCTCTGCAACGTCTAGCTCCGCCGGCGTCCGTCAAACTGAGAGATCGAGGACGCCGAGTCACAGCACAACTGAAGTGTCCAAACTGGCTCTTCTGTACGGGTCATGTGCGTTATCTCTCCGTCGGGTGACCTGTTGCGTGACCCCGGAAACGAGAGAGTCGACGCGGCCTCTCGACAGTGCGTGTTTGTGCCGGCCCAGTTCGTGAGTGGCCGGCGGATGTAACGCGCCGGCTCGCCCGTCGAGCCCAATCAGAGCAAACTATCGGTAATTTGAGAAGAAATATATGCCGATTTGCCAGGCTTGCCCGACTTTTAGTTTCATTGCAATCTAATGGTGGAACTTTGACCTTTGCAGGTCAAAAGTTCTTCAATACGCCGTCTGTAACTTGGTGACGTTAAACTCTCTTCAGTTTTATTGCAAAGCAATCCAGGCCAACATTAGATCTTACTACAGCGACAAGAAAGTAGCGATAGATATTAGCGATAGATAAGAGAGTAGCGATAGATCGACTTCACAGAGTACAGTTTTAGCAGAACAAGTTCGCCATGCCACTCTAAATTGAGGAATGTTGAGCGTAATGGACACCTTAAAGCTTCTATTAGGCATTCAAATTAAAACATTCGTCTGAAGTAACCAGTGCACCTGCACGAATCAATGCTTGAAATTAAGTAATTGGAAGATGTATTCCATCTTTGAACGCCTTCATAGAATAAGGATTGGACAGGAAATCGAGCACAGTCTGCATGAATATTCTGAACTCCCCCATTAAAATTTGTTTTATTGAATTTTGATTGCGCAATCCAATCGTTTGTTAGGTACTATGATCGGTCTGAATTTCATTTTTGTAAAATGTCACTCGCTTCTTTCCCGTTGTCACCTTAACTGTGCTTATTTACCTTAGTCATATACCTCCTGTCGCTAATATTGGACGAAGCGATCAATGTCTATTATCGAAAGTCTTTTGCTTAACCAACTCATTCAATGCGTCCTTCAATGCATAGGATTGTTGAGCATACCGAAAACAATGTGCTTATGTTATATCACCCAGAATGATGCAATATTATGAGACAATTTTGCTTTAATAAGCCGTCACAATCCAAAGGACGCATTGCTACTGCTTTGAACCAAGGCCATCACCGGGCAGCCTTTCCAGTCCGGTCACACCTGACGTACACATCACTGCGTTATTAACCAATAACTGGGGGTCTGGGGGCGTGGGAAGCAAGACCGAGATAACCGGGTTTCGGTCCCCGCGTAGAGCGAGTAATTACATGCGTACCACCGTATAATCAATGGTACAATACCATCAGTTCAGGGTCAAGACCGCCTCATTCTCTCTCTCTCTCTCTCAGGACCACCCAAACTCAGAACCACCTTCTACTGGTGTACATTCAGTTTTCCCTGTCGAGGACAACCTTGTCCTCTCCGCTGAGGATCACTTTACCGTATACCACTGGTGTCCACTCCGTCCTACCGACTGCGGGTCACATCATCCACTCCGCTGAGGATCATTCCTCCATCTCCTATTGTCCACTCCCTCCTCTCCGCTGATGACCATCTCATCATCTCAGCTGAGGACCACCTCGTCATCTCCGCTGAGGACCACCTCGTCATCTCCGCTGAGGACCACCTCGTCATCTCCGCTGAGGACCACCTCGTCATCTCCGCTGAGGACCACCTCGTCATCTCCGCTGAGGACCACCTCGTCATCTCCGCTGAGGACCACCTCGTCATCTCCGCTGAGGACCATCTCGACATCTCCGCTGAGGACCACCACATTTTCTCCGCTGAGGACCACCTCGATGTCTCCACTGAGGACAATATCGTCATCTCCGCTAGGAACCACCGCACAATTTTCCACCGTGCTCCTTACATCCATATGGCTGAGGACCACCTCGTCATTTCCCCTAGGGACCACCGCTCCATTTTCCACTGTGACCATTCCATCCACAGGGCTGAGGACGACGTCGTCCTCTCCGCTGAGGATCATGACAACATCTTCCACCGGCATCCACTCCGTCCTCCCGGCTGAGGCAACCAGTCTTCTTCACTGAGGATCATCTCATCCTCTGTGCAATAAAATCCCTTAGCTTTTAACTGACTGCCTCTTAACCCGTGCCGTCTTGCTAGCCGGCAAGTTAGTAGTCTGGTAGTCGAGTATTAACCCGCGGCGTCTCTTCGATCAGATCCTCACTCGGGGGGGGCGGATAGTAACCCCCTCCAAAATCCAAACTAAGCGTCGCGCGAAAAGGAAGGTGTCATCGGAAAGCGTTCATTTTGTGCGATATATGAAAAAACAAAATTCATTTGGAATGAGAAAAGGACAGCGAAATAGACCAGGGCCATACATTTGTTGGTCGCCAATCTTCTTTGTTAAAATTTCAAAATTTTGAGTTTTCAAGTTTTCTGTAATTTTCCTTTTCCAATGTGTAGAGCAGACCGAAAAACGTTGTTAGAAGTCAACTTGCCACGATAAAAATGCTTATTTTAGCCAGAATCCTGTATTTGAACTGCAATTTGGCTAATACCCAAAATTTATATGTAGTCAAAAACGAAAAAAAAAGAGAAAAATTCCACTCGTACGCTTTGTTGTATCCGTAGAGATAACCAAACGCTGAGAGCTTTATTCAAATATCTGTACCCGTTAAGGCGTCACGACTGGTTTAACGTATTTTTTAGGTGACCTCACTTGACCTTGACTAACTCGTTGACCCTGGATGACTTGACGTAAAATTTTTGAATCACCATGTCAAATTGATGTGGGAAAATGTATGTCAAATTTGGGCGCACTGCCGCCCGCCGTTCGTCCGCTATCCGCGAAAAACCTGAGGAAGGGTGGTTGAAGATCCCCCTCGAGACGGGACGGGTTAACGGCGTGGGAAAGAGGACGTTAGCAGCCCGCTATAGCGTGACGTAATTTGTCCCAAAATGGAAAGTCCGCGATTTTCCCATCCGTGAATGACATCCATTTCATTACCTAGCTGCTTAGAAAATGTCCTGGATGAAGGCTAGGGTAGCAGATAGCAGCAGTAGGATTAGTTGTCGATAAGTAACTAAGTTCCGTCTCGTCGCTGTTTGCTGAATGTGAAAGTGTGACTGAACTCTACAGTGCACAATAAATGCGAAGGTGTGGGTAAACACTACCATGCAAAATGAATGCAGAGCGCCTAAAATGCTTACATCACAGCTTCGCGCGAATTCACAGGTTGGTCATAGTTTGTCATTTGATGAGGCATTGTGACTTCTGAAGCCACGCACTGCTGCTTACAATTCAGTGTTCCATATCCCCTAACAACAATACATGCCATGCCCGACATAGAATATAGCACACCAATACCACCACCACATTAATACAACTACCACATTAATACAAATGCCACATCAAAGCAACTACTAATACAACTGCCAATACAACTACCAATACTACCACCACAGGAGGATCAATCGTGCTAACGGCTGGTACGCGTTCCACAGATATTTAAAACATGGAAAGACCGTGGTGTCCAATGAAAAACGACTATGAATATGAGTCCCTACCACTCGTCTCATCGCCACTAATGTTTATCCATGGAGCCAACGACCACAATGGCCAGACCGCTGCATTATCACAGGTGAACACCTATGGCCGCGCCCGGCCGTCAGCTCAATCGGCAGCGGCGCGGCAACTCACCGCCCTTGCCAGCCCAGCTTCTCACCGGCCGCGACGACCGACCGATGCAGCCGGCCAGCCGAGATTTCCCGCCGCCGTGCGACTTCGTTTTGGCGGGGCCGAATGCGAGTTGCCGCCAAAGCGAGGTTTGCGGCAGGCGGCGTGGCGGCGTGTCGGCGCCGTCTGTGGCGCGCTCTCGATTGCCGGCCAACAACGGGCGCGGCTCGGGGCTCCAGTCTGGCGCCACGACGGGCGGCGCGTGGCGCGCGCGGACGCGTCCAGAGCTCTTACACTCGGCTGCCGGCGCGCCAGCGGGGACGAGGCGGCGGGAACGCACCAGCGGGAACGCGGCGGCGGGAACGCACCGGCGGGAACGAGGCGGCGGGAACACGGCGGCGGGAACGAGGCGGCGGGAACACGGCGGCGCGCCGCCCTGTCTTCCGCGCGCCGTTATCCGATTTGGACGTGTGGAGGTGGGGGGGGGGGGGGTTGAGGTGCTGGGCCCTTTCAGACGGGATCAGAGCGGCCAAAGCCCCCTCTGCCGGCTCAGTCGTGGTCTTTATAGACGGTTCACAGGGAGACAGGGACCTAGGTGGCGTGAATGCTTCTGATTCACGGCAGAAGCAGAAGGCGACGCGGATTATCAGAGTGGTGCAGTGTCCGGGAGGCGCAGCTGTACCTACCTTCAATGGGTTGGATTTCTTGGCTCATGATGTCAGTGTGGGAAAGTGTAGGAAATCCGTGTCTTTATCAACGAACATATTTTTATCGTATTTGTTCCATATGCAAAGCCGTTCAAGCAGCAAAATGTGTTATCACATGCATTATGTAGGGCCCTTGTCAACATCACATTTAAGCACTGCGGCACAGCTAACTGGGCAAGCAATTCTAATAAAAAGAGCGGACTGCCCTACCGCAGGATATGTTCAAAGTACATTTTTGTGGATGATTTGCATAATCTTGACTTGCTGCATGTGTCTATGAGAACACGAGAATTATATGTGGGGCCATGGAACGAATGTGCGTGTCCAATTGCAAAGCCAGCCCTGTAATGTCCACAACGCTGTACATAGCTTCATTCCCAGGAACATCAATACCTCGAACATGAAACGTGCGCAAGAAATGCAAATCTCACACTTCTGAAGCTCAGAATGGTACTGAAGCCGCATAAGAAAAGCAGGAAGCAATTATCATCTGCTTTCTACAAGGAACCGCAACGCTTGCAATCGAAGCGGAAGAACATGGGCACAGGTTGTTTGTGAGCATACAAGGAATATATTTCAAATTAACACTGACGGTGAAGCTTAAGCTGAAGCATGAAGCGGCACTGAAATAGAGATCATAATTCAACATCGTGCATTGATTGCAAGCAAGCAAACGGGAAGCCACATTTTAAGTGGCCACGTATAACACTAAGTGTCAGCTACCCATGCACAGCCAAAGTGGTCATGCAACTGAATTAACTTTCCATGTAGCACCTCACATTGCTTCTCCAGCCAAACCACCTCTGTCTCTGTCAAACCTACCAATGTACCCAAACATTTCGCAATTCGGCACAATCCGAGCGGTTAGTAATTCGATTAATCCGATAGCGACCTTTCACAGAAAAACTTCATATGCAAATGTATGCCATCATGGTCTAGTTACCTTTGATCATGCATCATTCATGTTGTGCGTGCTTATCTTTGAACCAGACATGCGCTTGCACACTACGAATGATTCGTGTTGGTTCCCAGCTGTTCTGCGTCCCCGGACTGCCTGCGTCCGTGACCAGGCGCAGTACCAGCATCAGACACCGTTCACCAGCCTGTAGCGCGTGACACTCTCTCTCTCTCTCTCTCTCTCTGTCTCTTTCTTTCCTTCTTTCCTTCTTTCCTTCCCTCCTCCTTTCCTTCCCTCCTTCTTTCCTTCCCTCCTTCTTTCCTTCCCTCCTTCTTTCCTTCCCTCCTTCTTTCCTTCCCTCCTTCTTTCCTTCCCTCCTTCCCTCCTTCCCTCCTTCCGTCCTTCCGTCATTCTTTCCTTCCCTCCTTCCTTCCTTCCCTCCTTCCTTCCTTCCTTCCCTCCCTCCTTCCCTCCTTCCCTCCTTCCCTCCTTCCCTCCTTCCCTCCTTCCCTCCTTCCCTCCTTCCCTCCTTCCCTCCTTCCCTCCTTCCCTCCTTCCCTCCTTCCCTCCTTCCCTCCTTCCCTCCTTCCCTCCTTCCCTCCTTCCCTCCTTCCCTCCTTCCCTCCTTCCCTCCTTCCCTCCTACCATCCTACTCTCCTACCCTCCTACCCTCCTTCCCTCCTTCCCTCCTTCCCTCCTTCCCTCCTTCTTTACTTCTTTACTTCTTTCCTTCTTTCCTTCTTTCCTTCTTTCCTTCTTTCCTTCTTTCCTTCTTTCCTTCTTTCCTTCTTTGCTTCTTTGCTTCTTTGCTTCTTTGCTTCTTTGCTTCTTTGCTTCTTTGCTTCTTTACTTCTTTACTTCTTCCCTTCTTTCTTTCTCTCTTTACTTCTTTCCTTCTTCCCTTCTTTCTTTCTCTCTTTACTTCTTTCTTTCTTTCTTTCTCTCTTTCTCTCTCTCTCTCTCTCTCTCTCTCTCTCTCTCTCTCTCTCTCTCTTTCTTCTTTTTTCTTTCTTTCTTTCTTTCTTTCTTTCTCTCTTTCTCTCTCTCTCTCTCTCTCTCTCTCTCTCTCTCTCTCTCTCTCTCTCTCTCTCTCTCTCTCTCTCTCTCTCTCTCTCTCTCTCTCTCTCTCTCTCTCTCTCTCTCTCTCTCTCGTACTGTCTGTCCCGGGACAGACAGCACACCCATAGTATATCGTTTCTCTTTACAAAAAAAATATCAAAGATATCATATCGGTGGCAGCACATCACCCGGCTGAAGTATGTCCCCTCCCACTCCATGGTACCTATACATCACACTGCAATGCAGTGCATAATAACATGGGAGGCTCTCAAGTCCTGCGGAGTTAGCACGACCAGATGCAACCATGACCTAGTGCGGGCAGCCTGGCGATGCCTCACCCCACCCTTCCCTCCTCTGTCGGGGTAATTCACTGCCGCTGCCACCTCATTTGCGATGCTTTGTGCAGCCGGCCTCGACTTTGGGTGGTGGTCCAGTGATCGTCCTTTTCATTACAGGGCAGCACTGAATAGGCGGCTCCTCCCAGCATGCTCGCAGTGCACGCCCGGCCATGACCAAATTGTG
Organism: Imbricaverruca yamaguchii; assembly: GCA_034440575.1. Lineage (NCBI taxonomy): Eukaryota > Metazoa > Arthropoda > Thecostraca > Neoverrucidae > Imbricaverruca > Imbricaverruca yamaguchii. The sequence continues at coordinate 81,222 of JAOTOL010001538.1, forward strand.
GGACGTGAGGGCGAGTCTTGCTGGACAAGGTCCGGCTGCCGTGTTGGAGTGGACAAGGAAGAATCTGCAAGGTTAGCCAAGGTGGTGGTGTGGGTGATGGATGACTTCTATATATACATGCATATGAATATATACATATACATTTATGTATACATATATACTTATCTATGCATATACACACACATATATATATATATATATATATATATATATATATATATATATATATAGAGAGAGAGAGAGAGAGAGAGAGAGAGGGAGAGAGAGAGAGAGAGACCAGTTAGTGGAGGCACTGATTCGCTCTTGCTAAGCTGTGTTCGATTTCTTCGAGCTCCTTTTCCTTTCCCCATAGGTGCGACCAAGGACAGATATAAATGCAAATGTTTAAGTTGGATCACTCTTCGTCTGCTAGGGGGGCCTCTCGCCGACTAGAGGCCGTTGTTGCTGCAGGTGCAGGGCCCTCCCCACCAGTTGAAAGCCTCCCCATCAGTTGAGGAATTCTCTTTATCGGTTCATTGGCCCGCTAAATTGGTAACGAATTATCCGCCGGTTCTGACTCTCTTTGTCAGGCTGCCAGCTCAAGAGCCCATTTCTTCATATCTGGGATCTTATGCTCAGTGGCCATTCTTTACACTAGGGGTCCCTCGGTGAGCTAAGAGTCCCTCTTATTCAGCTTATGTGCCCAGCAGTTCAGATCGGGTGCCCTTCGGCTCAGTTCATGTGTCTTCTCTTTCAGTTCAGAACATTTCACCGTCAGTTCAGAGGTCATCTCATTCAGCTTAAAGGAATTTATCGTCAATACAGGAGCACTCTCTTTCAACTCAGGGGAGCTCACCGTCAGCTCAGGATCCTTCCCGTCCGTGTCTAAGTCAGCTCATGAGTCTATTCCTCAGGTCACATATCTCCTGTTAGCTCAGGGGCTCTGTCATTGGGCTCAGGGGCCTCGTTCCACAGACCAACTCTGTATGTCGCTGAACTAAATGGCTCATGCTATTTGGCTTACTTCAGTTCATTACAAACTTCAGTTCATGATCTCAATTATTCTACAGGTTCACCATAATTGTGAAGGTGATACTTCATTCACAACTAAAGTGCGCGACTTCTGCTCTTTTGACATTGTTCGTGCTCATTTTGTATATTGTTTGGCATGCATGTGCACGATAGTTGTGCTAGCGCACCGTCGAGTGCGGGATTGAGTGAATAGGCCACGTCATCAGGTCAATATGTATCCGACAGGTGTGCAATAAGCGTCTATGCGTAGTACTTGTGAGCACAAATGCACAATAACCGGTAGGATGTGTTTCCAATGCAGCACAAGAGGTGACAAGTACGGCGAGCGGGATGAAAAAGAACGACACAACATGGGGAAGCACATTCTACATCAAACGTCACATACTGGTAATCGTGTTACATTATATTTACAGGCATTGGTCCAGCTTTGCCTGTCCCTCCCCAGAAAATAATTTCTGATTGTTCCCCTGTATCTTCGACATCGTCATTTTTCTCGTTTTTAGTATTGCTCATACAAATATACAACATAGACCCTATAACAAATGTGTCCCTAGGCTTATGGCAAGTGCGACTTTCGCTAGCGTGGACAATTGTTTTATCATTCTGCAATGGTTCTAACGTATGCTTTCGAGATCAAGAGTTTGGAGTATAAATACAGCACCTCAGGTTTCATGTAGTATGGATGTCGTGGGCTGAAACGACCTGTGCTGGATTGTTTAGTGTACCTACTGGGGCGTTGTGCCTTCATTTAGGTCAGTAAATTAAACAGCCATCATAGGCGTTGATTCGCAGGAGATCGCTTCATATGTGGCTCCCGTCCTCCTTCATCGGATGCTCCCCGCTGTTGTTCCCAACCAAGATTATGCTGACAGCACTGATACTAGTGCTGCCACCTTCTGCCCTCAAGGTAAACTTTAGGTTTCTGTATCACCGGTCAGGGTCAGAAGAGCACGCAGTGTGACGAACCCACGCCCGAGATAAACCTAAAAAGTTGCCAGCCGGAGCTTCGAACTCCGGTCGTTGTACGAGGCAGCGCAGGTACAGTTCAGCATAAATGCTTGTCTCATTGGAATGTCGGTACTAGTGCAGGGATGGAACATTATTAAATATAGGTAGTGGTGCATTCATAACTTCCATCCCACCACTGTATCGATTTAATATCACTTTGACCCTGCTCCAATCACGTCATCCATTAGTCCAGCTAGTGCGCCCAAAGGAGGGAGGAAAGGACGGAATGGTAACTACAGAACCTGCGCCCGACCGGGAGGGACGGGGGCGGAAATCCACAGCTATGGATTTTACGCCACAGTAGAAACCGCCGCGCCGCCAAGCGCCTAAATTTGGTATACCTTTTCGTACATCATTTCACACGGTTTTCAAAAATAGGGCTTGGTCATATAAGGTCACTGGTCTACGGCCAGTTACGTGAGGTCACACCCAACAGGTTAGGCCCCATCCGTCAGCCAAAGGGCCCTTTCTGACGGTCCGAACCCATTCTTCGGCTTGGGACCCACCGTTCCTACAAACCAACAACCGAAAAAACCAAAACCGGGACATGTTTCTCGATGATTACCCACGGGCCATCTCTCGATGCCAAATGTGAGTAGCTTTGTGATAACGATAACGAAGGAACGAGGTGCGAACGACAAAATGAGCTTGATCTTTGACTTTGGAAATTAACGTGATTTCTGAACTGTTTGCTAGAGTACCTCATGGCACTTCGAATGACGCATAATTGATCAAAATTGAGGACATAGTGACGGGGCGCGAGGACTTCGAGCAATTTCAGTTACCCTTTGGTCTCGTGGTTTGACATTGGCATGCCTAGGTTTAAAATGTTACTCGAGTGTATGTTGCATAACCACCGGCCATCGCTTTATACCAAACTGGACTAAGATTGAGGGAAAATGAATAAAACTGAGGCGACCGGAGGATTAGATTGGCCCTTGACCTTAAAAAGAATGATATTGCTTAGCTATCTAATACCGCATAACAAGCCATGTAGATGTCGCCAATTTCATGGAAATCGAAGTAATAGCAGCCGAATCTCGCGTTCTGTCGATATCGCCTCAATATCGTCATCAAAACATACTGTGTGGCGCATTTGTGATACTATTTTGTGGCGATCATGCTCAGGCAGTATGGAGGCTTATGGAGACACGAACAAAATTGAGGGGGACAGATCGCCACTTGTCAGAAATTTTGGGACATGTCCCCCAGCACCCTCCCCCCACCTGCCCACCTGCACACACACCGTGGCTACACCCATTTATCTGCCCATGAATATAAAGTCATACCCCTGCAAAATAAAAGGCATCACAACTTTGTTATGGCGGCCCTTACTTTTAAACATCAAGTTGGATGTTTCTGCGCCATTCTTGCTAGATTCATAATGTTTTGAATTCGAAGCTTATCCCAGAGGCATTCAATTGCAAGAAGTTTAGGGGAGTGTTATTCAAGTCTAGCACATAACGTAAGTCGGCCTGATTTGCCTACGCCCACCGAAACTACACCACAGCAAATACCAGTCGCACTTCCCGCCTCTCGATTTCCCCAAATATACCCAGTCATATAATTAACAATTACCGCGGTCAACCACTCACCCGTCCTTGGATATATGACAGTTACATGACTCACAATTACTACAGTCAACTACTCACCCGTCCGTGGTCATATGACAGTCACAGAGTTCACAATTGCCGCAGTCAGCCACTCACCCGTCTATGGCGGTAAGACGTATCAATGCAGCTCCAGCCGAATCCGTAACTGATTCCATCCGGATAGCACCTCTGTGCTTCCAAGTACAAACTATGCAGTATCTGCGGGAGTACCAAGGTGTAACTGAAATACAATTCGCGTGTTGCTGAGGATCGGTGGAGGCCAATAATGGTGTAGTCCAGTGCCATCCAAGTAAAGCCACGGAATAAGCATATTCAGGAGAATTTCCCTGCACGATAAAACTAACGACGTGGTAAGCGGCCGACTCCCAGCTGGAAATCCGCGCCTTCGCACTGCGCCAACGAAGCCTTTGAGGCGGCCGGGCAGAGGCTAGGCGGTCGATTTCTCCACCGCAGTTCCCATATCTATCAACGGACATTAAGTAATTGCATGTGATTCGCTTATCAAGTTGCAATGAAGTCATCAAATTTTAATGCAATTTGATGAGCCATATTTTAATGACTTAAATTGTATGCGATCTTTTTTTCAACAGGGGAGGTGAGTGGATTCCGTCCTCACCCTCCAGTGCCCGCCGCCCATGTTGATGCATGTAAAAAAATGTTCCTTATTGTTAGTCTTATTTATTGTGCATACATTACGTTACTTAGGTCTACCAGGCATAATCCACTCGATGCTTTCGTTAATTCAAAAATTGCATACTCCAACACGAACACTGAAAAGTGAAAATATAACATTGATTCCAAGTTACCATCACCCGTCTCCCAGGCCTGCGACGCTGCGAATTCCAGAATGAACCTTACTCAATATAAATATTTTGATTATTCGCATGTCGCTCCAGCATAATGCTTCAACACTACTCATGGGGCGAACCGATCAAGCCACACGCAGACCGCACTCATCCAGCGTCAGTGGTACGATGACTTTGGCACACACGTCACTGTGTGACGTCACCCAAATTCGGACAAGGCGGCAGCGCCATTGTTTGTGTTTCATCACACCCGCCGCAGCGAGCATCACGTCATAGTTAGTGCCCTCGACAATTGACGGCGTCGATGACTGACCACAAACGGCTACAGACGTCAGCTCCGAGAACCTCGCCACACCTCCTTACTCCTCGACCACGTCATCGTCTCCGAATCGAAACTGGCCGCCGTGCGGGCACGGCTGGTGCGCGCTACCAGGGTTTCACTTCAAGTTGGCACATTTTCTTACGCATACTCGTAGATCGCGGCTGGTGATCGTAGGTTTTCCTGGCAACGTGAACGTCTTGGTATCGCAAGACAACGGAAGCTTGGAAAAAGTACGATGAACGATAAGTAGATAACAGGCAACACAAATGTATTCGACACCGAAATCGGGAACTGTACCTTAACCCACTGCTGCTCTTTCTATTTAAGATGAATTATTCCATAGCTTTTAATTGTTGATTAAAACAAAATGGAACTATCTTACTTCTCGCAACGGGTGTTTAAAATCACCGAATTCCGCATGTGTAATTGTGCTGGAATCGCCATTAGTTAAATGAGGAGAGTGAAGCTACCATATACATAGGTACGACTATGCGAAAAGAAAATAGCATGCCATTTGTTGTTTGATTTTTTTTTGGTTCTATGCTACGAGGACAAGGAATCAAAAATTAAAACCACATCAACCAGTTCATCTAGACAATCGCAGATATAATATTACACATCAAGAAGGAAAATGGCTGCATTCCTTTGTCGAATAATGATAGAAATGGTCCTTGATATGTTGTCTTTGCAGGCAATGGGCTTTTCGAGTATTGTATAGCTTAAGTTCAGCGAATCGAAACTGTTTTCAGCGCAAGGCTATTCATGATGAAATTTCAGATGGCTTTGAAATTCGCTATAGGTCTTGATTGAGGTACTATTAAAGAAATGCGAGCGGGGTGAAGCCCAGGAAATTCTACTCTTGTGCGTATTGCATAGAAGTTACTCTCGGCTGCCGAGTTCCATAGTAACGATTTTGAAACATCGATAACGTTTTGTGATACTTATTGTCGTCCGAACTCCTCTATGCAGAGTCAGGTGTGTTTCTTTAATTGTTACTTATATTAATTTGACCAAATTATCAAAATAGTATTAGTATATAAATTTAAAATTAAGTAATATATTAAAGCATAAAAAAGCTGTATTAAACATAAGAAAAGAAAAAAAAGAATTGATGGATACAAACTCTCATTTGATGATCTTGAGCAGTATACCAGAGGGACTCGCTGATTCTCGGAGGAGGATTCCCAACTGTCCCAGACACATTTAAGACCCTGAAAAACAAGAGAAATCACCAAAAAAATAATTAAGGAGAAGCTTTGTAGACCTGAAAGGTGCCATTTCAGCATGCCATCGCTTGAGGCAAAACAGAAGGTGATCATTAAGTTCCAGGATCTGGATGACAGAAATGCAGTCTATGATGCAAAATTGGTCAGAAAGGTGAACTGAGATCTAAAATTATTATCCATGAAAATCTGACAGCTAAACGTGCTAGGCAGATTCAAGTTTTAGGCAATCTCTGGGAAGAAAATTTGATAGCAAATTACCACACAAAAATGGGAACATCTTGGCTAGGAAAGCAAAGAACAAAAATATACACAAATTCACCCCAACATGACCAAGGATGAAATATTGCAGGCCACTCAAAATGCACCTTTGAAGCAACACACGTTCCACCAACAATCCAGTCGGTCTGATGGCATTCCTGCAGGCCATAAAGTTCGAGGTAAATCTGGATGAATTTGTAATCAGAACTACTAGAGTGGAGCAGCCAAAGGAGCTAGGGGTCGAGGAAGGGATACAGGCAGTGATCAGTAATAAAGAAGCATATGCTTTCTCCATGAAATGGAACATAAAATTGGTGGATGGACTTATGAGAGTGTGTAATTAACTTTGGCATCAACATACCCATGAATTGGATGGCACGTTCTGACCTGAGGCATTCCATGCTGATTATTGAGTCACAGCAGCTTTTGTGGAAGAAGTTTAGACTCACAAGCAATGAATTATTCCAAAGACACCCCTGGCCATACTCCCATTCATACTGCCATTGTGCTATTGGTATGATGTGGGTTTATGGGAGTGAATGTGTGTGTGCTTGAAGTATGAAACCAGAAATGGTTTGCTTCCATGAAGCCTTTTAAACCTGAGGCATCGGGGGTGCCAGTGCAATACTCCTGAGCACATTGTCAAATTATGGAGGACCAAACATCTGAGAGATGAAGGTCAAACAAACAACAAATGCTTAGTGGCGCCCACTGGGCAAGCTTAGCCACATATAGGTACATATTGTACCTGCCTGCCAAAGCTGGCTGTTTCCAATCTGAGCAGGCTTGTATTGGAGTTATGGATGTGCCATCTGTATTCTGTATTTTATTGAGGTATTATTTGTATGCTTGTTTTCCTTTTGGGAAGTTGTATGCACACATCTTTGGTCCATGCATACAAAATTGATCCATTCCGGAGTATGATGTGTAAATATTTCTGATCATTTGTTTGTGACTCACCTTACCCCTTTCACCTGGTTGCACCTAAATTTAGCTATATCTTCAGTGGTATCAACAGATCAACTGATATAAAATGAATCTAAATTAATGATGCCTTTGACTTGTTTTCTAAATGCCCACTGGACATCTCTTCTGTTTTTCATTATCATTATCTTGGTGTCTGCATGAATGCCCAGTTGCCATGTGCTATACAGGGTTTATAGGCCACTACCCACCCTGGAACTACCTGATAACCATGAATGGTCATGAGTACACATGTTTGTTTACTGGGTAGGAGGCGGCCATGATTTTTTTGGTTGTGAGCTTAGATACTGTGAAGCAATTACATCGACAATACAAATTTTATATTGAAATAAAAAATATAATACTTGTTTAATCATCAATATTCCCACTACATAAGTTTCTAATCTAGCTGCTGTACATCACTGCGTATTCTAACTTTTTTTCAGATATTATTTAACTTAATCATCACGCAAGCAGCAGCTGATGCAATTATTTTGATATGTTAGTACAATATATCTATTCATATGTTTAGGTATCCATCTGTTCTTGGTAAATAAATGAGAGAAAAAATGTACCAACCCGTTTTGGGTATAGTACTAATTTATATGTAGATTAATTAAATATACTGAATTAGCAGAATTTCTGTTCTGGCATCCCTGATTGTTTTGGTCCCCAAGGACAGGACAAGTTCTTGTCTGGTTGGTGGTTAGAGGTGAGGGCTGGTGATAGGTATTATTGGCATGGATATACTGCAAATTGAAGAGAACCAAGATAATTTAGGAAGATACTTACAAGACGAGTTTGGGGATGATTTCTCAGATCATGAACATATTATGGCTAATTGTAACTACACACTTCCAAACTCTATGTTTGGAGTGGCGAGGGGGTTTTTCTATAATACATTTGAATGCTAGATCCATTAAGAATAAATTTGATGATATACAAGTTTTCCTAGCTACCACTGGTATCAAATGGTCAGTGATATACATATCTGAAACATGGTTGAAGAAGGATACTGAAAAATACTTTGAAATTAACGATTACACCATGTTTGCATCTAGTCGTTACAGGGAGGGTGGGGGTTCAGCAATATATGTTTGCAATTCCTATGTAGCAAAACGCATTAATATTATTGAAAGCAACCTCGTTGAAGCCTCATTTGTTGAAGTAAGCCTTGGAAATGAATACAAAAATAAATCCATAGTAATTTGCCAGATGTACCGTCCCCCATGTTCCTCACACAGTACTTTCCATAGCATGTTTGATGGATTATTAGACAGCCTAGAAAGCAAAGGAAAACTTACTATCATAACAGGAGACTTCAACTATAGCTTACTGAACATCAGAAATGATAGAAACAGTAAAGCTTTCCTAAACTTGCTCACATCTTATGGATTTTGGCCTACCATAACAAAGGCCACTCGTATACATAGTTTTGGTATGACATTGCTCGACAATATATTTATAAATGATCTTCCTATATCTGCTCTTCTGGGATATTGCTTGAGGACTTATCAGATCATCTTCCCATTTTTATGACTTTAACTTTAGATAAAAACCAAACTTCAACAAAGGTAATATAACAGCATTTGATTACAATCAGGTGGGTAAACTAAATGAATATTTGGCATTGGCATTGTACAATTTTGATAACAACACTGATGCTAACATTGCATGCTCTCGCTGATTGAAGCATATATACATGGCATGAAGCTTTGCACTAAAACATTTACCCACAGTAGAAGGAGAACTCCTATAAAACCTTGGATTACTGCAGGAATATTGTGCTCCATAAACAAAAAAAATAAATTGTACAAGAGGTACATACAAAATCAAAGCATGCAAAATGAATTGGAATATAAACAGTATAGAAACATTCTAGTTCATATTTTGAGAGATGCAAAAAAACTGTATTATCAAACAGCATTAGGTTGCAGTCGGCAGGATGGACATAAAACATGGAAAATCCTAAATGAACTGATCAATAGGAAAAAGCCAGGTTAAAACTTCCTGATATGTTAGTAGATGAAGATGGCAATGAATATGATAGGAATTGTGTACCTAATGCATTTAATACTTTCTTTGTCTCTCTTGGAGAGAGATTGGAACAAAAGATAGACTTGATAGAAAAGATCCAGCTGAATATATAGCTGAACCTACCTATGCAAGGTTTTCTGATCATATAAGTACTAGTGAAATTCAAGTAGAACCAATTATTAAGAACATGAAATCTGTTGGAGGTGGCATAGATGGAGTCAGCACACAAATATTAATGCCTACATACAAAAGTATATTCAAGCAGATTACCCACCTCTTTAAGCTTTGTCTGTATGGTGGAATATTTCCTGTTGATTTTAAGAAAGCAGTGTACCTATTTTCAAGGCAGGAGAACATCATAAATTCACAAATTGTTGACCTATATCTTTACTCCCTATCTTTTCTAAAATTTTGGAAAAAATATTACATGTCTATCTTTCAGAATATTTCGAACAAAATAATGCACTAAGCTCTTTCCAATTTGGCTTTGGAAAAAAATCATAGTACATACATGCCCATTATGCATTTATATAAAGAAAAAAGTAAGTCCATAGAAAATAAAGAAGGTGTGTGGTTGATATATTGATTTGAAAAAGGCTTTTGACGCAGTTAGCACAGATATATTAGTCAGAAAATTACAATGCATTGGACTTCAAGGTCCACTTCTTAAAATACTAAAATCATACCTTAGAAATAGATATCAGCAAACTAAAGTACATGAGACTCTATCTGAACCAGAATTAATTTCTATGGGTGTTCCTCGGGTTCCATTCTGGGGCCTTTTATTTATCATATATATAAACGACTTGCCCAGAATTTGAATGATGTAAATATGTACCTTTTTGCTGATGACACAGCAATTATTGTTAAGGCAAAGTATAGATGAATTGCAGATCAAATTAATTGCATTGTTCCGGAACTAACACAATGGTTCCAGCAAATGGATGTCATTGAATTAGGGAAGCAATTCAATATATTCTAACCATAATGACATAAATATAATGATCAATTCTGTTAAGTGAAAGAAACACAAATCAAGATCTTGGCTGGTGTTATGAAAATTAACTGTATGGACACATGTTAAACGACTGATGGGCAAATAGACGAAAAGGAAAAACGAAAGCCGAGCCTTTAACAACTCTTACGATATTCAACATTCTCCATTCTTCACAGGTCTGCCCCCCTCAGGTTTTTCGCGAATAGAAAGGAATTTTAATCTTTTTTCGTTTTTGACTACACATAAATTTTGCGTATTTGCCAAATTGCAGTTCAAATAGAGGATTCTGGCTCAAGTAAGCATTTTTTATTAGAGAAAGTTAACTTCCAACAACGCTTCTCGATCTGCTTTGCCCATTGGAAAAGGAAAATTAAACAAAACTTGAAAACTTAAAATTATTAAATTTCAAAACCTTTTTGTTTGGGGGGAGGGCAAACAAATTATGACCCTGGTCGACTTCGCTGTCCTTTTTTCATTCCAAATAAATTTTGTTTTTTTCATATATCCCCAAAATGAACTCCCCAGAGTCAAAAACATAATATAAGTCGTGAAAAGTCGTGACAATCTAGCCCACTGGTAACGTCACTTTTGGGGGGAAATTGGTTTTGAGGGTGGACCCGGACCCTACTCGTCGAGCGCTTTCCGATGACACCACTTTCATTTTCGTGTGATGCTTAGTTTGGATTTTAGAGGGGGTCTTCAACCGCCACCCCCCCCCCCCCGAGACGGGGTGTGAAGATTTGACCGGAAAGACGGTGGGGGTTAAGACATGTTGGAATCATGCTTTCTTGGAAGTTTCTCCAGCGCTTTTTCTGAATATTATTTGAAGGACGATGGCAGTGTTCATTTATCTTGAAGTTACCCGAAATGCCCGAAGCAATCAAAGATTCAATTTCGAACTGATAATTTTTTTATTGATTGAAATGTTTGTGACGTCACAGATGGTGACTTAAGAGATGCTCTGCTGCCGGCTATTGCGTTTTGTACATAAAAGGTTATCGAGTCGTGTCAAGCTATGCTCCAACTCCATGATTAACAAATGATGTATCGCAAGAAATGGATCCATTATTCTTGTCTTGTTCCACACTATAGAAAGGCAACCATTACGGTCGAAGAATGCGGAAACAGCCGTATTCCAAGACCTCCCGAAGCTCGACAAGATAAGACGCTATTCAGTGATGCTGCACTTCGAAACGGATCGCTTATAATTGATGGTGGTACCGTTGGCTGCGACGACCAAGCATGTACGTGCCATTGCGAGATAGACGCTCATGCGAATTGAAGGAGGGGGTGGCCAGCTGAAGGCCCTAGCGCTCTCCGCAGCGGTGAAAATGGAGCTGTACCTATGAAGCTTCATGCGGAAAATATTGTTGCCAATTATCATTCCTGAATATCGTCATCATTAGTCTGTAGGGTATTACCTTTCAATGGGAACTGTGACTTGTCAGCTGACAATACTGTTTTTGTGTGGAATTTAACTTCTGTCAACTCCTTCAGTTTGGTCTTAGTGAGGAAGACCGGCATTTTCTAGCTGGCTGCATCAATATGGCAAGACCTGACTAACGATATTCTTACAATGCTGGGAATACCCAAATTTAACAAAGCTCATGCAACATTATGAATGGTAAAAAATGGCATATATATCAGGTTAGGTGCTGAGCCCACTTGGTTTTTCGTACCTTTCATATTTAACAGCTGTGCACGTAACATAGCTTTTAAAAATATTTGTCGGATGGCTTCATTTTACATCAACAGAAATAGCATTTATATCAGAAAATGCCTTTCTTCTAGCACATCAATCAATTGTACAGGGTGCATTTTTGAAAACGTGCTTAGTCCATAGTCAGTCCAGGGTGAGCTATGAGGAAGAATAGAGCATCCGCAATTTCCTCATTGTAGTCACATGCTCTAAATGCTGCATAACAATACACCTTTGAGTTCATATTTTTCAAAGTACAGCTCATAGACATGTTAATTGATCCTAAAGATAGACAACTCTCAGTTGAATAATAAGCACTGCCTCCAAACTGAATTATCTCGCTTTGAAGCTGAATTGAGCAATAAGTACTCATATTCTGTCATGACACTTTAGGTTCATGTGCCTCTGCTTCCTTACCCTTGCCGTCTTTCCGGTCAATTCTTCACTCTCCATCTCGGGGGGGGGGCGGATAGTAACCCAGCTATAAAATCCAAACTAAGCGTCGCACGAAAATGAAAGAGGTGTCATCAGAAAGCGTTCGACCAGTATGGTCCGAATGCACCCCCCAAAACAATTTCCCCCAAAAGTGACGTCACCAGGGGGCTAGATTTTCACGACTTTTCACTACTTACATTATGTTTTTTGCTCTGGGGACTTATTTTGGAGGATATATGAAAAGCAAATATTTGTAATGAGAAAAGGGCAGCGAAATCGACCACGGTCATTCAATTTTTTTCCTCCCGCCACAAAAAATTGAGATTTCAAAATTTTGAGTTTTCAAGTTTTATTTAATTTTCCTTTTCCAATGGGTAGAGAGGACCGAGAAGCGTCAGAAGTCAACTTGCCCTAATCAAAAATGTTTACTTTAGCCAGAATCTTCTGTTTGGCCTGCAATTGGCAAATATGCAAAATTTATATGTAGTTAAAAACGAAAAAAATGAAAAATTCCACTCGTACGTTTTGTTGCATCCCCAAATATAAGCAAACGCTGAAAGAATCATTGAAATATTTGCCTCCGTTAAAGCGTGACGACTGGTTGAACTTTGTTGGAAGTGACCTCACTTGACCTTGACTAACTCATTGACCCTATATGACCTGACTCCAAAATTTTGAATCAGTATGGCAAATTGATGTGGGATAAGGTATGCCAAATTTGGGCGCGCTGCCCCGTGCCGTTCGTCCACTATCCGCGACAAAACTGAGGGGGTGGTTGAAGACCCCCCCTCCGAGACGCGACAGGTTAACCTTTTGGCTTAACTCATGTTGTTCGGTGGAACTTCCACATCCATGGATATATGTTTTATCGAATTGGTTGGTTCCAAGATGATAGGAATATTTCAAAAAGTTGAGGAACATTGAAATGTTTTCACTTGCATTGACATGACAGGCCAAAGATATATCGGGCTGAGAACTGAGGCTATTATTTCACGTCACATCCGCTGCATACTTTGTACACCATGGGTTGGTTATTGGTTATTTGGGTTTAGGGGCACATCGACTGCGTCGGTCATGTAGAGCAACCATCATGGGTGATACTCAATGTCCTACAACTGGTAACACCAGATATGTAGCTACCACATGGTGTCGCATGACATGAGTTGGGTGAATAAGCAGTGTAGAGTATTGGGAGCTTCCAATTCATGGGAATAATTTTCATTGTAGAGTTCCTTGGAAAATGAGAACTGTTGCATCTTCGATGAAAATTGTCAAAATGTGGACGTCATAAAATCCTTATACATGTGACGGCAGAGCATGCTTTCCGGTTGCAGAAATATGCATCTCATGTATTTTATGTCGTCATGAACCTGACAAACCCATAGTTGATGTTTGTTTGAAACTTTTTGAAGAATGACGACAAGGCCACTGGGACAGCTTAGCTGATTAGAGCGTTGACCTACACTGGTTTCCTCTGTCCTGGCCAGACAGGGTTCGAGTCGCTTCCCGGGCTCGCAGCTGATTCTGGCTAGGAGAACCAGTTGGCAACTAGCTTGATAAGGCCGGGGACGCGACACCAAAGGCGGTCGTGTCAATACATTGGAGGAAAGGAATACTCGGTGAAAATTACGACGTTGAGCTGGAATTCCAGGATCGGCTCGCGGAGCCAGGGTTCACGCAACAATTTCCCTTAAACATTGGACCATTGTCCACCAACCGGGAATTATGTTTTTAAAATGTAGTCGCGAAATGTCGTGTTAATAACACTCGGCGTGTGTTTTTGCTTGTTTGTATTTTTGCACAATTACCCTTGCTGAGGTAATTTAAAGTGACCAGTGCCAATAGATAAACAAGTAGAGTTAGACATATTTTAGCATCCTCGCCAGGGGGATGGAGATTCCCTGTGTCGACGCCACATGACGACACAGAGAACTTGCAAACCAGCCGAGACTGCACTCTTCGCATTCCGTAAAGCCATGCACTTTATTTGGTGCAATGTTCATGGAAGCACAGACGTTCCGCAGCTGCGTGACACCTACTGCGAAAATTCGGCAAAATGCATTCGAATGTATAATGCGTTCTCGATACTTGAGAGAGAAGCCCGGTTGCGGGCATAGCACTTTCGGTTCCTGAATATGCATTAAAAGCACACACGTGCAAACACACGAGCGAACGCTCACGTACGCACGCATGCAGACACGCACGCACGCATGCATGAACGCACACACTAACAACATACACATACAAACACACACAGACACACACACACATATGCATATATATATATATATAAATATATATGTATATATAGTCCGCTTCTGCCTACATTGCTTCCTATCTTGTTGGAATCGGGCTTATCTACTGAACATAGGGTACGTGTCTCAAACCTAAATGCATTTCAGGAATTTAGAATTAACATAGGCGCTGCAAGGTGTGACGCCCATTTTGTGTGACAGTCGTTGCGCTCAGGTGATGTCGCACACAAACTTTCGGCGCGACACCTTCCACTGGGCCGGCACAAGCTATACGCGGTCGCCGGACCTCGAGGAGCGCAGGTCGCGAGCAGGACGACATAACCATGTGATCGACGGATGGCTGGATGGTCCTCAGTCGATGACGATCGGGTCGACTCCAGCAAATTTTCACCACAAAAAAAAATTGTCTTCGGGTGAAGGACACGAGTACTTGGAAGAGAGTACAATGGGGGAAACATCCTAGAACAAAAATTGATCACCTAGTGCGAGGAGGCAGTAATTTTCATCTCCCACCCGCGCTTCTATCTCCCCCCCCCCTCCCACACACACCCATATTTTCGTGACGAAGCTCCTGAGCCGTTCACGCTATCAATTAGAAATTTGGCACACCTTCAGACAAGTGAATAGCGAGCCGTGCATCTCATACTTAAGACCTAAGCTCTTAGAATTGCGGAGTTCGTGCTGGTCAAATTTAGGCCACGACCTCGTCTCGATGAGGTTCTGCGATGCACACTGAAACATTTTTAAACCAGCAAAAGGGAAAAAACATAGTCAAAAGTGAATTCCCTGAAATACCAAATTTACGATCTGAAGCATCCCAAAGGCGTATTACATGCGTTCTAGAACCTAGGATACGGACTACTGCGGAATAAAATGGCCAAATCTGGATACTCGTTCATGCCGAACTTGTTTCTGATATCATCGTTCTCTCGAATTCGACTGGACACTTTTTGATTTCTCCTACAATTTTCGGAAAATGTTAACAACAACCTTTTTATTCAGCAATGTCCAGAGAGAAAACATACGATGTTACTTTGTTGGCACCCATTAACTTACCCTCAATAACATCTGGTTCGAAAATTGTCCCTTCCAACGGGTAGCTGAACTGCACCATAATATTGGCATGCTCGACCTGACCTGGAAGGCCAGCCGAAAGAGGTGGAAGAAAATACTTGGAGCAACCGTAAACATGCCTGGTGTATTTTTCCGGCATTTGTACCTTCCTTAGAGCAGGATAGTGTATGTTTCAAATTGAAACCACCCTGCGCACTGCGGGGTCCAGAAAATCATCCCGTGCTACGAATGGCAAACGACCCAGTCCAATTATGAGTGAAATAATTTTAACTTGAAACTATGTGAAGACAAGAAGTGATCAGGGTGTTACAGGCGTGACGGTAGGACAGAGCCAGATTGGGCCACACCGCTCAGATAAGCTTGCGTCACGAGAATGCACGCGAATTGGTCGTTGTGACTACGACGCACTCAGCAGCTGAGGTCATATGGCGTCGCCGGCCCCTCACTCTGATAGAAAGGGCGGACACCGCGGGGAATCCAACCCCGTACCTATAGCGTGCCATACATTCAGCTTAACCACTGAGCTACCGACGCCATCACGCGAATCGACCTCTCGAGCTTTGCCTTTACTTGCAATTGACGTATCCAGGGTTTTAGTAGCAAGGGCCATCAGAGACAGAGAAAGGCCACAAATCCGGGTTGGAACATGCTCCACTGTTGGGCAACAAGTCAGAAACCAAATATTCTGCGCTATTGTCAGGTCAATTCGCGTACTCCATCAAATCGATCCATTCAACGGTATTGTTTAGCAGCTGTCTTCATCGATGGTCGTAACCCGATTTTCCACTCGTAACAAACATATAATGCTTTTTTTTACAGTCAAGCTAAATTAAACTATTTTGTGGTGTTCAATAAAGCATGCTTCGTACAACGTTCAGCCAAAAAGTTCAATAAAACAATGCTTTATAAAACGTTCTTCCGGATAGTGTGGCAGAGTGTGACACAGTGTGTGATACTGTTTCATGAGATTCCAGGCTGCAGAATCTCCATCGAGAACAAATCAAATGCAATCTGAGATCGTCGAATCAGAATAAAAATCACCATAGAGTATCAATATTGAAACAACCGTAAGATCCACCCAGACTGTAGACTGTACGTCCTTATGTGATACTACCCACCCTGTTAATACTACGTTTAGACAAGTTCGTCCAGGAGTCCAACCTCTGGCTTTGTTAAGACATAGCCAGAGGGCAGGCTCGGTTCCCTAGGCACTAATTACCCACACCCGCAGGTAAATGGCGCTCCAAACATCACTGATCCAAACAAAGCGCTGAAGTTACAACTAAGCATGTACCGTGTCATCCATACGTAATCAGATACCAGGTATCCATACTAAAAGACACCCATAGTCCATACCTTATCTATGGATGTCATAGGGAACGCAAGACTGCGCTGTAAGACACATTTTGTCACTCTAAGAAGGAGGCAACTTTTATATACCCTATCTTCATGAGGTGCAGAGAACAATCCTCTCCTTCCACGAGCGAAATACAGTTATCATCGCAGATAAGCTTGTACGGAATGACAAGAGTGGTATTATATAGAATCAGCGTGCCATCGGTGGCATGGTTCGCGTCAGCCTGGCATCATCCTTACTTCCCATGACTCAACACATGAAGCGCATCATATCACGGGCTTATGGTACTTTGTTCTACCCCTGAACTCGGCACCAGCTGGGTTTTTCACAGCTATACACTGGCTTATTGATGATAACCAGTCAACGGACATAGCCAGAAGGAGGGACAAACCAGCCATAAATCAAAGATAAACCAAATGTTCTTGCGTCAGAAAAGGTGTGTCAATCATGCATTGAAATGCATGATGCCATAAAGTTTACAAGCACTAGTATGTGACATTTTATACTAGGTACGTCCTCTACATTTTTGACGACACAAAGATGAAATTCGCCATCTATAACCATGGATGCGTTGAAATTGAACAACCCAAACCTTGCTGTGTACATATTTATCTGAGCATCAATGACTATTACTTGTGCATTATGTACGTGTGTCCCAATTATTTGCCTGGTATGTCTTAACCACATTCCCACATAGCTTTAGAAGCACCTCCGGTCTTTCGTTTGCCATTCCCAGACGTTTCTGAGATGCTTCACGAACCCTGGCGACTTTTTCTTCAAATGTTTTAACATTATCATTGCCATCTTGTGCAAAATGTCCAACTTTCTGCGTGGGTCAAAGGCGCAGACAGGCCATGTTATTGGGAGTAACGTCAAACCATCTTGGTGCTATTGTATAAGGCACATCAATGTAAACATAAGCATGCATACATGTATGGGGACAATGCGTTTGTCTTATGAGTTCCAATGTTTATGCACGTTGTGCATATTTAGTAACATTGAACAAACATTAGCAACGAAGACGATTCCTGGAGATTAAATTAGGGGAGATATTAAGGCTCACTCCAGAACGAAAGGTCGGTTTTTAGTCCCAGCCATCCTAACTCTGTTTTAAAGGTGATTTATGGAACAAATTGTTCAAATTGACCTGAAGCGCACCCATGGTGTGCTTTTCTGTCAACGTGACGTCAGGTATGGCGCAATACCATCATATGGAAGAATTGTTAAAACGCAAAAGCCCTAGAAGTCGCAGAAACGCACGAAGTGTGACGAATGCGATGAAAGTGAAAGTCGTGTTTGCATGTGTATGAACGTTGACGTGGTGACGACCGGGCGGTATTGCCTGCAATTTCATTAAGTTGGAAAACTCAACACATTTAGGTTATTTGTAGTTGTAAGTTTACCAGTGCGACCTGACTTATAATATACTGCATAATCCAAACTTTGAATAATGGGACGGGATACAGTTCCGGTTGCTTAGTAATTATGGTGGGAGGTTAGGCCCCTGCAGGTAGATTTAAATTGTCATTAGTGATTTTAAGTTTCATAATGACTTAAGGACGACTTTTTATAAAGTAATTGTGAGCTTTTGGAGCCCCTAGCGGCTTCGTCGGCTGATGGCATATTCGAAGGAAGACGATTAGAAAGTTGCGACAAGAGCTTAATCGGGATAGGTGCTTATATTGGTCGATCATCTCGAGAGTGGTTAATATTGACGGGCAACAGCTTTGGGGTGGGGGGGGGGGGGGGAAGTAGGGATGAGTCAATTGTGATTCATTTTATAGTCTACTTGCCGTTTTTTTTTTTGCTGCGTGAAGTTTCAATTATGATGTTTAACAGTTTCTGCCATTTGTTGTACTGCATTGAAGTGCTGTATTCCTCACTGCTCGTGTGTGGTGTTTGAATTTTGTTAAAACCTTAATTGTCTTCTCCAAGGCCCTTTACGTCTTCCCTTCAAATATGCCATGTGACGACGTAGCAACAAGGAGCTCCGAAAACTCATGAATCGTATTAAAAAAGGGTTGTCCCAGATATATTATTTTCATCCATATGCACTCGTTGAGATGTCTCTGAAATATACATATATATATATATATATATATACACATATATATAGCTCCCTGGTGACGTCGCTTTTGGGGGAAAATTGTTTTGGTGAGGGGACCCGGACCCTATTCGTCGAGCGCTTTCCGATGACACCTCTTTCGTCTTCGTGCGACGCTTAGTTTATATTTTAGAGGGAGGTTACTCTCCGATCCGACTATCCGACGGGGCGGGTTAAGTTTGTTCTCAAATGAGACCCTCGGGGAAAACAGTGGTTGAAATACGGTGATTTTGAGAAATAGGGTAAAGACTAGAAATCCTACGAAGTCCAAATCCGCTTACCCTACCCCTGACTCAAATCTAGGTACACCATTGCGGGTAGGGTTGGACCGGCATCGGAAGTCCCCCCCCCGCCCATCCAGCCCACCAGCTGGTGAACCAGATTTGCTGGCACCAGGGTTAAATAAGCTTAAAATATGCCTCACAAGACAAAGTAGATCAGACTCGTCACGTTTTTGCTTTTCAATGGAAAACAACTAGCTGATTTGGATATTGTAATGAAGTGCAGTGTACAGGACAGCACTGAGCTAGGAGACGAGGTTGTCCAGTGAACATGGCTCAAACTGGGTAAGGAATTATTCTCTGCGTCCTTGTGTGTTTGTTAGTTATTTGAGCTGTAGGGCGCGTCGACCATGTTGACCACAGCCTGTGTGTTTGTCCATGTATTTGTGTGCCAGGTTGAAACGCGTCATGCTGTATTGGTGGGCTCCCATTAGCGTCACTGAAATGTAACGACAGAAAGCGTACCAAGCTTGATATTCAGATCGATAATCCAACCAATATCAACCCTTAAACCCAGGCCTATATCTGTTGGCTAAGCACGCCGGAAAAAATATCGCTGTCGTTAGGACAACGGGAAGATGTGTTTAATGAGCATTGATATTCAGAAGGATAGCAACAAATGATCTTTTGCTTCTGCTGTAGGCACTTAGTACTACTGACTCATGGGCTTCGTGATCTTACGCCAATCCTCCCTCTCCAGTCGGACAACAGTGCTCAGCTGTTGCCTAGCTTTCAGCCGCAGTTGGGAGCTTCATGAAAATGTGTCGTGCTCTCGACAATGGTGCTACGTAATCCATGGCGCAGACGCAATTCCGGCACCAGCAATTGCTCAGTTAATAAAATAAGTGAAGCAGCCCGATAACACTCGGTACCATCCATTGGAATATTAATATAGGAACAATGACTGAATTGTTTTTCGCACTCAGTCTTCTATTTTGTGGGGTGAAGGAACAGCAGTTGCCCAAGTCATACCACAACAATCGCAGATGTATTGATCCCTGATACAAGAGCGAGTGTGCATGTCTTGGAATAATGAGTGAAGCAGCCGATGTATGCGGCTGCCCTGGAACCCTAATGCTGGCACTCACGTTGATTTTAGAGCACTTTCTGCAGTCAGCTAAGACTGCTTTGGCGGAATGATTTTCATCACATCATTTTAGCTCACGAGCAAGCCGCGTGACGATTTACGTAAACCTTGTCTAAGAAAGTGAATCCACTTCGGATCCTCGGGTCATCAGCGTCCCTCGCCACTTTCTAGGGCGTCCGGACGTGCAGACGGCACAACCTCGACACCGTACACACATCTCCCATCTCCACACGGCACACATCTTCATGGGCCAGTATGACGTCACGATTACACCATGTGTCGCGTCGCCGCGCTATCCAGCGGCGCATATAAGACAGGCGGCGCGCGCGGTTGTCAGTTAGCCACAGCAGGACGACGAGCGAGCACCGACGGCGACATGCGGCTGGTCGTGCTGGCGACACTCGTGGCGGCAGCGGCGGCACGCGCCACCGAGCACCTCCCGCTGCACGTGCTGGCCGTGCTGGCGGCGGCGCGGGACTTGGAGACGGCGCCAGCGCCGTTGCCTAGCGACCGGCTGGACGCGGCCGGCGCGATAGAGACGCGTCCTCGCCACAGGAGGAAGAGCCGACGACGCGGGGGGATATCGCTTAACGAGGACGAGTACCAGCTGTGGTTTCGCACCGGAGGTGAGGACTGGGCTGTGGTGGCGCCTCTTTCCTATCGTACACGATTATCCTGGGACAGACATTATGACTTCAGGGAACTTCTGCTTTCAAGCAGAACAGCGACGCCGCTAAGTATACGGATAAATCACCATCTTCGGATATTTGCATGGCCAGGATGGGCTTTCCACCGTGCAGTGTTCGAAAGCCAGAATCTAGTTTCAGCTTGTCGTAGGCATCATCATACGTTTTACCAACTTAAGCACTACCTCATGGTTGCCACTTCCTTTCAGTTCGTGGGTCTTGGCTCCATCAGCCTTCAGAAGGACTCGTGGATCTTTCGGGGTTCCACAGCGCGACTACCACCAATATTCAAAATTAATTATTCTGAAGTTGATTCTCCACATCCTATATATCTTATCTACCTTGCACTGCTATGTAAACGATGGTAACTCTATGAATATTTTGAATAGTCGGAACTGCATTCAGAGGCATCTCGATCAGAATATACATAACCAGTAGTTACGTCTAGACGGGAAGATTCTGCTGTTCTAGGAACATTCAAACAATACTGAATGATCCAACGAAAACCTAATTTTCTTGCATCCCATTTCAATTTAAAAGCAAGAGTCGTTACACCTGAGTTGCCGAATTGTTGACCAAAAGATCGATGTTCATCCATACATTTTTATATTCATGCCGTCAGTTTTTCGCTGAAATTCATATCCTTAACTTCGAATTTTGTCCCTTGATTTCTAAGTTCAACCAGCGTTCAAATTATCAAATTGCGTGTCAGATAGGTATCCAGCACGAAACATACTGGCCATCACAGATGTTCGCGTACTGCATGCAGATTTGATAATTGTGTTGCTTGTTGATTATTTGTTAATGTGTGTGCAGGTGTATGGACTAACAGGCCGCAATACGGCAAATCTATCTAGCTATCCATTCTTAATTGTATGGCGGAAAGCTTCACATAATATTGTATTTTGGATGTACCTATATTGCCCAGCTCAACCGTATGATATATTGTTGAAGTTTTCCATTTTTGCACAACAGGAAATATTTTATAGACTGATCAGCCCACGCCACAGAATACAAGAAATAAATAAAACATTTTGATTGCTTGGCTTGAGGCGAGTGCCGCGATCGCGTTGCGTTTCTCATCTCCACATTTCGCAATGGCCTGCTTAGTCGAGTACTGACACTTGTTGGCTATTTTTGTAACTGCCGCATGCATCGTTCCTTGATGTTTATTGAAATTTTCTTATCATTTTGGCTGCCCGTCATTCATTAGAATCCGAGGACCATTGGCTCTTGTACCGACAAGTTAGTTATTTGACTTGAGGGCGCATGAAGCATTCGTGACGTGATCTAAATAGGTTATCTTGGTACCAATGTATACCTCATGTTTCATTCTGTAGTATATCGTCCTTATGCTGAAGTTAATCTTGAATGATTATAATGATTACCTGCATTTTGATGTGTCAATAAATTGCTTTCACTTTCACAAGTATTTTTACTTCTATGCAGTTTAAGAAAGCAATGTTTAAGAAAGCAGTTTAAGAAAGCCACCCAGGTAGCTCAGTTGGTTACAGCGCTGGCCTGCACTGGTCTCCCCTGTATTGGCAACACAGGGTTCGAGTCGCTTCGCGCGCTCGCATTTAGCCCCCGGCCGGGAGTGTCGGTTGGCAGCTGGCCCGATAAGGCCGGGGACGAGCTACCGGGCGGCCATGTCGGTGCATTGGCGGCACGTTAAACTTTCGGTCTAAATTCTGCCGTTGAACTGGAGTTCATGAATCGGGTGGTGGGGCCACGGTTCACGCAACAAGCTCTGCTTAGCAATAGAACCCTGACTCTTCAAGCCACCCCAACAACTCGGATTAAAAAAAAATTTAATGTAGAGATTAAGTGGCTGATAACCTTCACTTTACGTGTTAACCAAAACCACATGTGGAATAATTACATCGTTTTCTTCACTTTTCACCAGCATTCATGTATTCCATCAAAAGTTGATGTGCCTGGCGGTTTTTGTGTGCACCAAACCTTCCGAATGATGACGTGTCATTTGGCGATCGGAGCATATGCACCTGAAAGAATAAATGGTGATTTAGATAACCGATGATGTTAATTGGCAGCTCCATGGCTTTGAGGCAGATGTAGGTTCATCTGCCTAAGTGCCTAGGTACCTATATTGATTGGAACCTATATTGATCTTCAATGTACTCCTGTGTTATATAAGAACGATCGAAGCTGCAGGGACTACAGAGGTAATGCAATCTTCCTGTGCCACATCAATTCAGAGGTGAGGATTAACTTCCCCGCCAGGTTTTTGTTTACTTACATTGAGCTGGTGTTGTTACATCAGCTCAACTTAGTACTTATTTTCACACCAGATTAGTGATACATTATTGCTGAAATTGAAATAGGGTGGAATATACCACTTCCTGAACAGCGAATCGACATCATTCCTGAACAAAAACATTGGCATCTTGCTGCGTGTGTGTATGCAGTCTTCATTTCAAACAGTATCACTTTTGTAGCGTGCCTATGCTCACCATAGCAGCTCGTAATACACACATCTTGCAGCATAATTCCATGTAGGAGCATTACCCATGGTCGAGTCTGTTTTGCAATACCAGTTTATGGCATAGGTATTTCCATTATTATTGCAAGTGTATGTATCAAAATATTGTGCCTCTGAAAACAAACGAAAAGGTACGGTAAAGTTTGAAAAAGTCCAAAAAGGGATAATATACGCTCAACACTATTTGACGGATTTATCAAGTATGCACAGCAACTAAATGGCGCGATTTTTATGGCAGATTGCGGCATCATGCTGTACCGGCTTCGATATTTCACACCTAACGAAAAACTGTTCATTTAACACTGCACCAGTTCAGTAAGTAGCAGTAGTACCTACTACCAGTAGTACCACTAGCAGTAGTAGCACTGCTACCTACTACACCAGCTCAGTAGGTACTTCTAGGCCATTACATGCGCATTCTTTATATATTCAACTCACTTTATTAGCTCACTTTGTGGGGTTCCTCACCGAGCTAATCTTTCAAGGATAACAGAGCCAAGATGATTATGTAACCCAGTTACTAAATGTACGCGCCGACCATCACATAGATGCTGGGAATTATGCGTTCTCCAAGTCCATCAGCAGAAAATAACAACTATTTTGTTAGTGCCAAGCAAGAAAAGGAACAAAAAACAAATATTAAGATGGTGGAATATGATGGAGAGGAAGTGATCAGCATGTGGATTTTTAGGTTGTTCATGGTCCCGGAATCTACCAAACATCCCTGGAAGCTGTAATCTTGCTGTGGTGCACGCTTCCTGTTGGTACGATTAACAATTTTGGTGGTATGAATGAAATGTTCATGTTCAAGCCAAGTGAAACCGTGGAGCCTTTCGCCCGGATGGTTTGATGACTTTCGTCCGGATGGTTCTTTAAGACTACGTTTCACCTCTACCAGCACATTAGACGGAGCAGTATGTTCTAGCCAGGAAGTTCATTATTCAGTTCAATGCTGGGAGAAGTGACCAAGTCGCTCGCTTTGTGGCCTTTGACAAAACAGTTCAGAGGAGTGATCTCTGGCATGGCCATGAGTCAGTCTTGCAAATGCTGCATTATCTGACTTGATACCACTTGGTACATACGGTATGTTATGTTACATAACACACAGGCACTGAGGGGTCTTCTCTTCGTTGAAGGTGATCCTAAGCTTATGGATGGATGAGGTCTCATCCTTATGGATAGACCTCATCCTTATGGATGAGGTCTTAGAGGAGCTACACTTTGCGGGAATAGTTAAACAGTGTGTGATGAGGTTATGTGAGGTTGGAGGAGCTTAGATGCGAGCCAAGGACTGGTCAAGCCTACTAGCTGGGGATACAATTATTCCCTAGTCATGGTTGCACCTAGGGATGCGGAGCCGGAGCCGGAGCCGGAGCCGAAGCCAGAGCCGCCGGAGCCGGAACATTTTGCCCGGAGCCGGAGCCGGAGCCTGAGCCGCCGGGACATTTTACTCGGAGCCGGAGTCGGAGTCGGAGCCGTCAAAAGCGGGGCGGCTCACGTTTGGGATGTACGGAGCCGGAGCCGGAGCTGGAGCTGCCGGAGCCGGTACATTTTGCCCGGAGCCGGAGCCGGAGCCGGAGCCGGGATGCTTCCCCGGCGCCGGAGTCGGAGCCGGAGCCGTCCAAAATTTTCCCTGCTCCGCATCCCTGGTTGTACCCTTTCCTCAGCAGTAGCCATTCCCCATATTAATTGGAGGTGGATAGGATTATACATTGCTAGGAATCAGGTTGTCTCTTGGATGGCGGTCCGGCAGTCGCTAATGGGTGCTGCTCCATAATGTGAAGAAGAAAAAATGCATCCATGGAAGAGGCTTTAGTGGCAGGACGTGAAGTTATTTGGATGGATGGAGCGGTACTCGTCCTGTACCTGCTGTTTTTCCAAGCTTCTTGGGAACCAAAAATTCACGCAATGGTGTAGGTTGGTAGGAATCAACTTCCCAACAAAAACATCAACTAAACTTTGAAGTGGAACTTAGGTTGGTACCCATGATGAAATGTGTACCAACCTAGGTCTAATATATGCATGCGTATGATTTAGACTCTTCATTTCCTGCGAGGGGCACACATCTCATTTAGATGTTTTGTCAAATCAATGCAATAATTATGAACTTGTAAATTGGCATAGTGCCTGGAGGGATGTATTTTATAGATATTGATTCATGCACTTCAACTAATTGAAAGGTACATTGAATGCATCAACACCAAAACGCGTTTGATTCTGGGAGAGGGTAACACCAAAACACGTTTGGTTCTGGCAGAGGGTAACACCAGAACACGTTTGATGCTGGCGGAGGGTAGTACCAAAACACGTTTGATATTGGTGGAGGGTAGCACTAAAACACGTTTGATACTGGCAGAGGGTAGCATTTCGAGCATTTCCTCAAAGAATGGCATCCACACTGAGCTATGGTGTTACCAGATGGAACATTTCGGACACAGACTTTGCCAAAATTACACATTGTTCACAATCAGTCTCACTCGTTACCAAATGGTCAACGTTTGACTTGCTGGCATTGTGACGGATGCTTCACTCACCATGTTTACAGTAGTTGTTAACAGCTGCTGGTTGGAGGTATTGAAACTGGTTGGATAAAAATGACAAACAAAAAATGGCAAAACGACTTGACAGAATTAGTCTGATTTAGCTAATGTTAGATAGTATTGCCTATTTTCATATGCGCGTGAATTACATGTATCGGTAGTCATGCAATCGGTGAGCTGTTCACCTCGTGGTTGTAAACTCGTAGGCTGGAATCACGCAACCGACGAGATTACCAGGTCTGGCCGCGACCAATCGGTGTCAGAGGGTGGTGACACCGTGCGACCCTGCAGTAGAATGCGTCACAACCGAGCCAGATGCTCTTGCATTCATTATTTGATTTTTAAAGAAGTTGCTAACCATTCAAATGGCACACAGGAAGCATGTTCTATTTACCTTTGAAATAGCTTTAGCATAACCAATGAACCATTAAGGTTAACTCGCAATGACTTTGAGCTGATTGTGATGCTACGAATCAGTTCACAAAAAAAAAAGATTCAGTGGTAGTCCCAGATCATTGGTGGAAAAAGATTGTTTCCTCCCTTGATTGAAATTAGCGGTTGTCTTATAATTAGCTTACCATTGCTGCCAAAATATAACATTGTGCACCATGACACATGGAATAATTCCAATTTTGGAGAGTATATCCTGAAGAATGTGCTAAAAAAATTCGCAAACACAAATGAAGGACTTCATGTACTACAGCTACCTTTATTTTTTTCGGGGCATAACATGAGTGAAATAGCTTGCAACTAATTTGGAGACCAGTAGACATCACTGGCAGATATAGTGAAATGCCGTATCATTTCCAGTGTATGCTTCTCGTGATCTGTCCCTGTCATCTAACAGGCTGCTTTGGGAACAATTCTGATGGTATTGAAAGTGGATTATGCTTCAGTAAATATATCAATTAACTGGAGTAGTACATCAATTAACTGGAGTAGTTCTTCA
The DNA here is from genome assembly GCA_034440575.1 of Imbricaverruca yamaguchii. NCBI lineage: Eukaryota > Metazoa > Arthropoda > Thecostraca > Neoverrucidae > Imbricaverruca > Imbricaverruca yamaguchii. The sequence continues at coordinate 108,433 of JAOTOL010001538.1, forward strand.
CATGGTTATGTCGAATAATTGGTATGGATTAAACTAGACACTTTATATTAGCGTTGGGCATGACGTTCATCATGTACACGTTCGGTTTTGCTGATGTCCTAAATGATGTGAATGGTAATTTCAAGTTTACGCTTCCTTGCAGAATGCAATTTGAAAATGATCCCAGCAGTACTTGTTCCTTGATGTAACTTATTTATTATTATCGGTGCATGTTATCAAAACATTGTTGATTTGTGCTTTGGCATTTCATGCTAGTTTTATGTGGCCGTATCTGGCAATGGGCAGAACATATTTTAAGCTGACTGAAATGCGATCTCATTACATATTGTTCTTAATTTGGTTACGGCTAATATTTTCAACGACCAAATGTTCGTTGGATGACTAAGCTACGTTGCGTCCTGTCTTTTTGACTCCATGATATATAGGTTGGATTGTAGAACTTTGTACGTTATTTGTTGCTCAGATTCTAACCATTACGTCTGCACAGGAAGGTAACAAACAAAAATACTGGATTTTGTTTCCTTACCCTTTCAACTGACCTTGGAGGGCGACCAGCACTTCTAGGTTTAAATATTGGATGGCAATCGCACGCTCACATCACGTGCAACATACTGGTTGTGCGCCATATCGCTAACCTTGTGTTGTGCCACATCGTTTGCACTGATTGTGTCCTATATCGTTGTTAATTTGCTTGTAATCGCTTGGTGTTGCAACCCCACCCGTACATGGCTGTGATGCCCGTTAACAGCATCTGGCTGTGATGCCCGTTAACAGCATCTGGCTGCGCTGCCAATTAACAGCATCTGGCTGCGCTGCTAATTAACAGCATCAACCAGGGCTGGAGATCTCTCGTCAAGCCAGGCGGCCCAACTCCTTATTTCCATGACATATTTTCAGATTAAACAGAAATAGCGACAAATTAACATCAGTAGAGTACTAAACCAGTTGGTCCGAACACCACCGCACCACCACCTCCTACCGACCCGGGATCTCTAGCCATGGCATGAATCATTATGACTTCATCAACCAATGAGCTAAACATCAACCATTAAGTATGTGCAATTGCAGCACAGTTGCAAAAAAAGGCACATAAAGTTAGGTTTGGACGAAACATGTATTAATAGGCTAAGGCTATCATGGATTAATTACGGCATGATACCAAAGGCCGCTGAACATCTTAACATTAGCAGTGTCGACTGGTGAGACTAGTGAGGAAAAGCAGTTTCGACTGAGAGCGGGCGCGACAATCCAAACTCGGGTGGAGTGCTCCGCAAAATGCAGCAAATCACTAGCCTGGCAATGAAGTTGAACTGGTGCGGCACTAAGGTGCCTGCGCCGTGGCTAGGACGGCTGGTACTGTGCCAAGGTGCCTGCGCCGTGGCTATGACGACCGGTACGGCGCCAATGTGCTTGCACCGTTGCTAGAATGGATCATCCATCTTATCGTTTTTTTTTTAATTATAAAGTACTAACTGGTGAAAGAAACAGCACATCACGTTGATGCTAGTACGTGTTTCCTCATCGCTTTCGCATTTTGTGTGGGCATGTTGATCTGAGTTCCTGGCAGTTCATTCAGGTAAGCTGCGTCAGGCATCGCCTCTGAAAGCTTACAATTCTCTCGTAGTCAGACGATAGTTTTTCCTAAAACTTCGACAATGTCATCTTTTCAGCACTGGCATTATCCTTTGGTCAGTTTACAAAAATAAATATGCTACTTGAAAACAAAAGCACGTTCAGTACAGCGGTCTTCGACTGTATAGGGTTATTCCGTGTTTTCCCTTGCAAAACTTCCCGATTTCCACTCGGATAGCAAACAAATATGCAGCAATTAGCACACCATGATTCAAATTCCTTCAGAATGTACTCGCTCGCCGTGTCTGAAAGCTTCATATCCCCTCACGTCGGTGAGAATGTCCAGATTTTGGAGTCCGTGGTTTATTGGTACAGTCCGTGGTTTAATGATACAGCTTCAGGTCCGTGGTATTGCAGGTAGCATCTTAAAATGGATAGAGTTGTGACTTTCAGATAGACAACAAAGAGTGATGCTAAATGATACAAAGTCATCATGGAAAAATGTTCTTAGTGGAGTCCCCCAGGGGTCAGTACTGGGGCCACTACTGTTCATAATATTTGTAAATAACATTGAAAGTGGCCTAAGCAGTAAGGTTTTGAAATTTGCGGATGATTTGAAGGTCTTTAGGGAAATAACAGGTCAAAATTAGCATATCTCGCTGCAAAAAGACTTAGACCAACTTGTGAAGTGGTCCGAAGAATGGGAAATGAAATTTAATTTTGATAAGTGCAAAATCATGCATGTAGGTAAGCAGTATATGAAGGCCCCATACTTGATGGGTGGCCAGGTGCTATCAGTGGCTCAACAGGAGAAGGATTTAGGTGTTATTCTAAACACAAAATTGGGGGCATCAGAACAGACCAAGGAATCCAGGAAGACGGCACTGAGAATGCTTGGGGCAATAAATAGGAATGTGTCATACAGAAGTGAGGAAGTCATCAGGAAGCTTTACTGTGCATATGTCAGGTCACATTTGGATTACTGCGTCCAAGCTTGGTCTCCTAGCTATGAAAAAGATTGTTGGCTTTTAGAGAGAGTACAAAAGAGGGCTGCAAAAATGGTTAATGGTACAAGCAACCTGGCGTATGAGGAAAGATTGAAGAAATTGAATATGTTTTCACTTAGATATAGAAGGCTGAGAGGAGATCTCATCGAGGTCTTTAAATTTGTCCATGGTCTGGATAGGGGATATCTCGGGGAAATGTTTGAGTTTAACAGAAATGATGCAATTAGAGGTCATCAATTCAAAATTAAAGTTAACCACAGCAGAACAAGGTTAAGACAGTCTTTCTTCACCAACAGGGTAGTAGAACACTGGAACCAGCTGACAGAAACCATCGTAAGTAGCAGCACATTGAACATCTTTAAAAACAGCATAGACAATCATTATAAGAATAGAGGGCTTGCTTTTCAGTATTACAGGGAGGGCTGATCGACAACTGGTCGAGTGTACAGAGTGCAACCAAGAAGGGCCCTTGTGGCTCATAGTTGCACTAATCATTTATGTCTTTATGTCTGTATGTCTTTATAGTGGAACGCATGCACATGCAACTCGGCCATTCACCACAAAACATCACGACTGACGTCATATGACGTTCCATCAGGTCAGACAACACCCCGGTGACGTCGCTCGCCATGTGTGACGTCACTCCCTGTCATTTTCCAGAGTGTGCGCGCACGTCGGCCGGCGAGAAACAGTTTTTCTGCCCGACGCCGGAGCATGGCGGCGAGTGGAGATGCGTGGCGTCGTCTCGACTCTGCGACGGCGTGTACGACTGTCCCGGACACGAGGACGAGCACGGCACCGCCTGCCTCTTCTACAGAGCGGTGAGTGGTGCCGGGATGTCACTGGTGGTGGCTCAGGTCAGGTCAGGGCACCTCAGGTGGCGGCACGTCCACCTTGTTGTTGAACTTGGCCAGCCTACCATCGTGTTGGTGAACACTTCTCGTTAGACACCTTACATGAACAAGGACGCGTATAATTCTGGCATGACATCAGGTCAGGTTACGTTAGGTCAGCACTGGCCGGGTCAGATCAGATGAAATGAGATCCGGCATGAGTGGGTGTATCAGTCGGGTGGCGCATATTGAAACCGGGCGTGGTGCAGGCGGACCATTCCTGATCGTCACCGATGGCCAGCCATTTCATATAATATTACTTCATATCTGATTAAGTCGAGTGACGTCAAGTACGGTCCAGACCCGTCGTGATGGGTTGCACAAAGCCAGACAGAGTCACGAGGTCGAGTCAAGTCACTTTTGATCAGGTCGGATCAGTTTCATTCACTTCGGTCCTAGCTCTTTCCAATCAGATGAACTGGGACATGACGGGACACCTTCGGCGGTATCGCTCGAACTACACACAGTGCAATACCGAAGAGATAGCCCACACTAGTGTAGGTCAGCTACCCGGCTTTTGGACGTGATTTATCTGTTTGAGCCCGGGATAACCAATATACGTTGTTTCCGGACCACCACTTGACTGTGTCCTCACGCTGGCTTATCACGGCAACGACGACAACGGTGGGATGTCCCAGATAAGCCGTGTTGCTCGCCCCTGCAGCACACGTGGTGGGTTCGTTCGCTCTCTCGCTCGCTCTGCCACATTTCCTTCATCGAAGCATGACCTGGTTTCAGATATCTGCGCACCTGGACGTTGTCAGCCAGGCCGTGTTGCGTCTCGCGCCTCACCATCGGAAGATACGTCGGAAACACGGCACGAACAGATAGACGAACTGCCGCCAAAGGTTGGCAGGACTATGGACGAACTGCCGCCAAAGATTGGCAGGACAGTGGACGAACTGGCGACAAAGGCTAACGGGGCGCAGCGCGGCTGAGAGTTATGAATGAGAGCGACCTGTCGACAATATTCGGTGGTACCATCGAGCACACGGTGGCACCATTAGGAGCCGGTGGTGCCCTAGCCTGTATGAGCCAGCAGCGCAGTGGTGGATCTTCATCGGCCGGCCGGATGTGCTGGCGAATCCTCACACTCAGGCCGCAGGGCAACATTGCAGCTTCAAATGCCTGCGGATCGCTACTCAATGACCGGCTTGCTGCCCCACCCGAGCGCCAACGGTAGCCCGCCTTCGTGGCGAAGTCCTGCCCACGCGGGGCAACCTGGGGCACAGACTTTGGGTGAATCTCGTCATGTGTACTTGTGTGTGGCCGCTGAGGCGGTGCCAATCTACCTTAGCTTTCGTCAGATATCGTCACGGTGTACGTCATCGTGTTTGTTCTGCGGGCGTGGGCGCCCGGACCGCAACGCAATGGTCGACAGCGCGATCCTCGAGCAATGCTTGTGTTGCTAGTGTTGAGGTGTTCATATGAATTCGAAATAGTCTGACTGTATGTCATCCTCGCCGTCGTCCAGCATTCATCTTTGTTCAATGCAAGCGGTGTCGTCTGATATCATTAGAAGGTATGGTTCATCTTGAGTTGTTATTTATGTTGTTATTTAATGTTCTGAGCACGTGACTTTGCGGAGATATGAGCTTAGTGACGATGCATGTCGATTGTAGTGCGCTTTGATGCTCTCGTGTATCGGTTCTTTACACCAGTGTATTTGCATCAGAACACAGGTGACTCTATTCTATCGGTTTGGGATGCCAAGATAGCATGAGAATTCATTAGCATTCGAGCTCCACAGCGTACATGGTTAAAATATTGTTTTCTGCCAGGTGCGAGATGCAAAAAGAAGTATCGACATACGGATGTAATTCGCCGTGAATCGATGCCTTTTAGAATGCCTTTTAGTTCGCATGGACTCAATTTGGAAAGAAGGATTTTTAGAAATATACCTGTTTGTTGTTTAAGAGAGCAACAATGTATGTGCTATCAGCAACAGCTGTTATTTGATAACAAACCACATCACAGGCCGTCATATTACCTGAATTGCATCACAAGACATGGGTGTGTGACCATTCTGACCAAATGCGTGATGGTTATAAGCATCATATTTCTAGAAAACATTAATAATGACTGCATAAATGTATATCTAGAGCCATCATGTCAATTTTGTTTTGGACAGGATTCGATTCAGTATTCAATACGTGGTATGTTCAATCTCCTTTCATAACACAAATTATCACTGCTAGCCTAAGGTTTGAAGTCTAGAAAGCCTCGTTCAATAAAATAAACATGTGGAAATCCTACCAGGCCTCCCAGCATCCACTCCAACACAGCACTCCACAACAAATAAACGGAAATATGAGGCTAGAGCGCAAGCAAGAAGGTGAGAACGGACTTAAATAAAATATCCGAACGTAAGCGTATGTGATGCATTTCAGCAGAACTATACCCTTATATTCTGACAAGAAAAGAAGAAGATTAAATCAAGCATGTTGCGTTGCTTCTAGCGAGCATGGTTAGAGCCGTGTTATCGCTGCTTTACTGGTAGCCACTAGGGTAGATGCACAACATTTTTTTCTGCATTCGAGTTGATGCTTTTGTGGTGGTGGTAATTTCCAGATATTGATCTTCTCTTCCTAGCAGTAAATCTGATGTTACAGCCTTCAAAATCTAGATTTTCAACTAAATATAGGTCGTACGTTCAAGTACACCAATAATTGGCCAAGCATTGCTTGCTATCATAAAACTACTTCCATGCTTCTAGCTATTTCTCAGATGCACTGATACCATCCTATGATGAAGCCGACTTTGTCTTTTGAGGGGCTTAAACCCTTGACATTGGTGCCCGAGTCCTACAACAACTGAACCTCTCAACATGGTACTCTATTCACCATATTCAATGCTTTAGGTTATCAACTGAACATTGCTAGCCTCTCCCATCATATTTTCTAGTGTTTAGACTTTTGTTGTCGCATCGTTCCTACCAGCTGCTTTCACGATGTGAAATACAATAAGGCTGATTGTTGCAGGAAGGGATTATCGTGAGTCGCAGAGTGCCAGTGTTCGACTTTAGGTCACCGATCCGTGCAGAGTGGAAAGATTCCTCACTCTTGAGTCCGAAAAGTTTCAACACTTCTCGCGGAATGAGCGAAGCCAATTTGACCCACAGTAGCTATTATTTCAGACTGAATAGAGCACTGGAAAAAAACACACGACGTCGTTCCATGATTGGACGTCAGCTAAGAACGAATTATTGTACATCTCCCTTAGTTTATCATCCAGGTAGGGCCAAATAGGTTAGTCTTGATGTCAACTACTCGGTCGTCAGCATCGCATGCAGATCCTGGTGTTGGAACAGATCAGATTCCGGGACTATGACCATGACCATGGTATTATTATGACTATGGCATGACCACGACCGTGACCGTGACCGTGACCGTGACCGTGACCGTGACCGTGACTGTGACCGTGACCGTGACCGTGACCGTGACCGTGACCGTGACCGTGACCGTGACCGTGACCGTGACCGTGACCGTGACCGTGACCGTGACCGTGACTGCGATCATGACTGTGATCATGACTGCCATCATGACTGTCATCATGACAGTCATGATCTTACAGGTATACTCGTGACAGTTATTCTCATGACAGTTATACTCATGACGGTTATACTCATGACAGTTATGCTCATGACAGTTATACTAATGACAGTTATACTCATATCATGGTTATGTCATGGTCACGTCATGGCCATGTCTTGGTCATGTCATGGTCATGTCAACAGTCATGACTGTGATCATGACTGTGATCTTGACTATGATAATGACTGTGATCATGGCATCACCATGACCTGACATGACATAGCCATGACATGACCATGACATGACCATGACATGACCATGACATGACCATGACATGATCATGACATGACTATGACATGACTATGACATGACCATGACATGACTATGAGTATAACCATGACATGGCTATGACTATGATATGACTATGACCATGATATGACTATGACTATGACATGATCATATCAGGTTGTCAGGTCACGGTCACCAATCAATCTAGCGTTGAATAGGTGTACAATTCAGTATCTGAGGGTTTACGACAACCCACTGTAAACCCTCTAAGGGTTTACGAAATGACACCCCATGGTTATGCTGACTTCAATACCAATTGTCAGCCATTCGGTGGTTTTAGATCATCGAACACCCCTTAGGTCCTTCTTGACCCGACATCGGTTGGGTTATGCGTAAGGCTTGGTTACCTTAGGTTAGGTCTGATAACTGTACTGCCGGTTATGCCTGGTACCGCAGGAAACCAACGCCTTTCTTCGGCTCTGCATTTCTAAAAACATTGGTAAGAACTCCCATTGCAATGTTGTTCCTGCGTGCCCAGTCATTCGGAACAATATGCACGCGTACGCACAAGCACACGCAAATGCACACACGTCGCTCACACCAAATTAAGCCGCAAGCCAAGGATGTATTCAGAAATCAACTTCTCGAGGCTAGGTGCGATTCTGAATGCTTCTACTATTACTCCTTGTCTCTCCGGTGGCTTATAAATCGTTTCTACGTGCTTGCTATTTTAATCTTAACGCACATTCGTCACGCTGATTCGTTTGCATTTTCTCACGAGTTTCAGCAGGCAAGTGTCAGATACCTGGGCCAGGATCTCCGGCACAGCTCAGGCACAGACAGGATGACGTGGAACTACGGCAACACGGAGCGTCAGCACGATGTCTCACCTATCCGGCTGCGGCGGCGGGCACGGGGCCAGAGCGCACGCCTTGGTCGCACCATATCACTGCTCAGGGAGCGATCTCGGCCTAACCTCCACGCTCGTCGCACGTCACTCAGTGCAACTCTACAAGTCACTCGCTGGTCATCAGCTTCAGCAGTTCACTAATCGCGCGTTTTGGTTGAGCCACCACATTCGCGTACACCCCACCCGTGACGCAAATAACTGCCGTCTGTGTCCGCGGCTCGTCACACGCAACGCATGTGAAACGTCCCAAGGGCACGGACTCGTCTGACCCGGGACCAACCCTACACTGAACGTCCTATGAGCTGACAGTTTAATTATATCCAAAGTCTCATCTAACCTTGTTGTACTCTCCTTTCAATACTTGTAGGGGTTTCTCCGAACGTGCATCAATCGACTCGATATTTTATTCTGCATCGATTAGTGTACGAATGTTTGAAATCAGAACAATTTGGGCAACTTTTGGGGGTCAAAAACGGATTTTGCGTAACGCTATGGGAAATGGTTTTTACGAGGTGGGGCTTCCCTATGGGACGTTTGAAAGCCAATGGCATTACGGAAAGATGCTACCGTCTATTTGGGAGGTATTACATTTTGGAAATACAAAATCTTCTGGTAACTTTTCGAGTTTTTTTAGTTTCTGAAATTTGTGACAGGCCAAAAAGGCGACTTTTAGTGAAACTGTCAACTTTGCCGGCCTGTCAAGGGCAAACTAAGATAGATAACCACCAAAACTCTGTTGTGGCGCATAGCACTTTAACAGGGCTATATCGTATCATAAGTTGAGTTCCGTGAACTCATAAATGTTTTAGTTATGGGAGTGCAAGTTAGGGGTCAAAATCCACATTCTCAATATTTGTCACAACGTAGCTCCCTGAGTTTTGCGAGTTAAGAAGTGGGGTTCACAACTTACGCTCAGTGCATGGAGGGCTTGCAAAATAAATTTTCCCAAAAAATCCGAAAAGTTTCCAAAACTTTCAAAATTACACCTAGATTCAGCCCCCTAGGGCCAACCTCATGCTAAGCTGCAAGTCGTTTTTCTTTTCATTTTTCAGAATTCTTGAATTTTGACCCCAATTTTGACCCATTTCCGTTTGATCCACCTTGACCGGCTTACCACCATTCAATCCGAACATTCATGCGCTACAACATACGTGACGTTGATAATTTTAGGTGACCTGACCTGACTTGGAGGCTACTTTGAACACCTGGACCAAAACCGACTCGGGCACTTTTGAAGTGAGTCGGTTTTGGTCCCTTCGTGAGTCGGTTTTGGTTCGATGCCTGAAGTTCGATGAATGGCGCCGCACTAAAGCGGCTGTATGCGGCGCACACCGAGTGGGAAGGCTGTAATACAACAAGAACACTAACATAGCGCGTCACCTATGGTAATTCTACAATTCGACATAATGTATCTAAGTGGCACATCACACTCATCTAAGTAGGCACATCATACTCAGCGGGAGATACCGATGTCGGCTGTATTTCAATTATTTTCGACCTAATCGTGTTGCCTTTCAATGCGCGCGTATCGGAATGAAAATAAAAAAATCCGCAGGCGGGCTCCTCCGCCTAATATGGAGTATTGAGAAATTGAATGCACTGTGCTGAATTGTTTTTACTAATGCCTGAAATTCTTGCACTCTCGCGAAAGCTGGCTGCAATAACGTGCATGCCTGTAGGGGCTGCCAAAAGAGCGCACATCAGATCGGTTCACGACGTTCCTGTCGCGGTATGGTGCCCGATCATGTACCTGCAGCAGGTGATCTGCAGGTCTGCAGACCCGGCTTTGTCCGTCCCTTGCCCTGGCGCGTCCAGCGCCCCTCACGGCACTCCACGCTGGTAATAAAAGACGCTGCATGTCGCGAGTACGATTCTGTCGCTTTAGCTAGTGACTCGATTTGGAGTGTACCAGAAATGATGTGCCCCGCGTGTTTCTGGCAATGCCAATCATGCGCCAGGTTTGCGCTAATGTTGTATTAGATACATGAGAGTAATAAAATACTGGCATATTATACGCATATTATGGCAATAAAATGCGTTAGCAGTTAGCCTACCTTGCTCACGGCTTCCATCCCAACATCGATAATCTACATACCGTCAGTTTTATTCGACAATTCGCTATAGTATGGTCATTTCAGCAAGTGTTTCCGCCAATAAAAAAACGTAACACCATGTCGGTATTTCACAGCTTCTGAACCTTCTGACACATGTATTTGAGCCTTCATGAGCAGACACGTATGCCCATCATGTAACTACATTTAAACCTGAACAAGAAAGAAACGCCAGTACAAAAACATAAATGCGGAGCCACGGATCTAGTGATCGGATCAATGGAGCACTTCCAATGGGATCATCTGGTCAACAACAGAACATATCACAGCATGGAAATTCGTACCATAATCTAATGGCTTAGCCTATCTGAGTTCATTGTCATATTTTCGCAAACAGGTCCATCGGATCCCAGAACATATATTTGACTTCATGATGCCATTAATCTCAGCCTTTGTCGTGATAAACACGAAGAGTCAAACTGAAAATTGAGAGGAAGCCAAGCATAAACATTCGCTGTCGTTTGTTGTTACGTGTTCTGTCTGAATATGGGCCGAATGATGACAAAAATAGTTATGTTTGATGGAATGCAATACCAGAACCCATTCGTGGACACATAATAATTTCCAAACTTCATCATTTGGTTCTAAATTGATATGGAGTCATGCATTCCACATATGGTGTCATACAGCCATACCGGGTTCTTCGGTAGTGAGATACCTTTTGTTATTGATACGATGTGCACTCCAATTAGACTATTTAAATATCAGAAGCCAGTTCAGGTCAACGTCAAGCAAAAATATTCCACGAACCTTGAGAGCATGGCTATTCGCCTGGTGGTGTTGAGCGGTGGAAGTATTTGTGTGGTAGATTTGCTGCGGGCACCGGGTGACGGTGTGGTAGAGTTGCTGGGTTCGGGTAGCGCGCACCGTATGGTATTGATTGGCTGTTCTCGTGCTGATGATGTGCTGCACCTGAGGTACGTTGAGCAACCTAGTCCGTACCGCCTCGTGACGGTTGGTGGCGTACTTGGTGTGGTACTGGGTCTGGTGCTCGGTGGCTGCCGAGGTGACGATCTGCCCGGTCACATATATATGCTGCTGCTCACACCCGCATCGTGTGCGTCGAAAACTGAGAAAACATACAAATACGACAGGCCTCAAGCCAAATACATGTACCTCAAGCCAATGAGCGTACTATTGTCACAGGCGAAGATCAGTGCATACGATGATAGTAATGTTCCCAGAACACAGCCAGGGGCTTATGAGATTGTAGCCCCTCGTCATACTCCAGGGCCATGAAAGTTTTCGGCATGCATCAAATGTATCTCATTTAGTGATAACGCACCTTGGCAAGGTCGAGTGGTACACCAGTCTTACAGGAAAGCGTTTTTAGCAGCCAAACGTTAGCCTCTCTCCAGTTAGTACTTTCGGCTGTTGTCGCGTCACGAGGCTCCCATTGCCCAATTATGGTAGTACGTAGCTTGGCATTTCTGATGCGGCGCTCTGTAAATCAGATTATTGTCAAGTAACAGCCAGGAGCGACTCCACAACCTTTGAATTTGGTAACCGGTATCCAAAAAGGTCTTGATGTGCGCCAATTTCCGGAAGACGGAATTTTTCACCGGAAGGACCAGCATGTATTCCCGACCCCGGAGCATTACCTAAGTGCGCCTACGGTGACAGGTCAGGGACAGCGTGCGTCTGCTGACCTCTGGCACGTGCCCGACCGCCGTGTCGGTGACGGCCACCACCGGGGACTGTTCCAGCCGGGTCTGGGTCAGGTGATCGGTCTCGGTGACGGTCACCGGGAACTGTTGCAGCCGGGTCTGGGTCAGGAGATCGGTCTCGGTGACGGTCACCGGGAACTGTTGCAGCCGGGTCTGGGTCAGGTGATCGGTCTCGGTGACGGTCACCGGGAACTGTTGCAGCCGGGTCTGGGTCAGGTGATCGGTCTCGGTGACGGTCACCGGGGACTGTTCAGCCGGGTCTGGGTCAGGTGATCGGTTTCGGGGGCGGCACCGGGGACTGTTGCAGCCGGGTCTGGGTCAGGTGATCGGTCTCGGTGACGGCCACCGGGGACTGTTGCAGCCGGGTCTGGGTCAGGTGATCGGTCTCGGTGACGGTCACCGGGGACTGTTTCAGTCGGGTCTGGGTCAGGTGATCGGTCTCGGTGACGGTCACCGGGAACTGTTGCAGCCGGGTCTGGGTCAGGTGATCGGTCTCGGTGACGGTCACCGGGAACTGTTGCAGCCGGGTCTGGGTCAGGTGATCGGTCTCGGTGACGGTCACCGGGGACTGTTGCAGCCGGGTCGGGTCAGGGATGGTTGGGAGGGTTTGGGTGGTCAGGTGATCGGTCTCGGTGACGGCCACCGGGGACTGTTTCAGCCGGGTCTGGGTCAGGTGATCGGTCTCGGTGACGGTCACCGGGAACTGTTGCAGCCGGGTCTGGGTCAGGTGATCGGTCTCGGTGACGGCCACCGGGGACTGTTTCAGTCGGGTCTGGGTCAGGTGATCGGTCTCGGTGACGGCCACCGGGAACTGTTGCAGCCGGGTCTGGGTCAGGTGATCGGTCTCGGTGACGGTCACCGGGGACTGTTGCAGCCGGGTCTGGGTCAGGTGATCGGTCTCGGTGACGGTCTGGTTCACACGTGCTGCGTCAGCGCATCGTACACGGTGGCTGGCACCACCGACCTGCTCCACGTCGGCACGTGCTTGGTCAGGTCGCGACACGGGCCGCCGACGCCGTGGACGGGGCCGGACGCGGCCGGTCCGGAGCCGGGGTGGTCACCGGCATACCCGGCGTGTCCGGCGACCGTACCCAGCCCGTACCCAAGCTCGCGCTTCTCCATGCCCAGGGAGTCGACCGACGCCGTCAGACATGCCACCACTATCGACCACCTCATCTGGAGAGCCACGGAATGAGTTGTGAAAACGTCACCATTGCAAGCATCATCGGCATCTGCGCCATCAGTAACAGGGTTAACTTCGCTATTATGATTGATGTCATAATTCCTTCTGGTATCATCTTTTTCCAATTTAATGATGACTTATGATAAGTGGTATATCATCAAGGGTGATGATGGCTTGCTAAGCAATATCGCAATGATTCAGCTCAATATATAAAAGCGACATGCAAATACATTAACAGCTTAGGCTTTACTAGCGTTCGCCAAGGTCCTGAATGATCATCTGGCTCAATAGCGGCATAGTGAACTAAGACGACAGAGGGTACGAGTAAGACGCGATTTACCTCACGTGGTGTCGCCTCAGCGTGGGGTCGTCAATAATGTCCATAAGGCACCCAAATAATGCGCGTGTTATGAACTACGGGAGTACCAATGCATACTGCAGCTAGGTGAACTGCTGGTGCCGCACAGCCTTCGAGTTCGAGAGAAGCTTCATGCGTTTGAATGACACAATGTACAATATGAGCGATGTGGAAATTGTAGGAAGATAATCATGATTATGTGTTTCTGCATGGATTGCGAATTAGATAAATGTTGGCTGCATTCGCCACCTGCATTGGGGCGACTCCCCCACTACTCACTCCTTCCTTGCTGGTTATGTGCATCTCCGTGGCTACTTGGTCGGTCTGCACTACGTTTCTCGTTCATCTCGGGGTTCTTAATCAGAAAGGGCCAATTTCCATCGAGCACAGATCTGCATTACCAGCATGGCCTGGTTAATCTGATTAATTGCCAAGTATATCTAGTATTGTTACCTTGCGCATGTCGCAAGTGTACTCTATCCTTGCGCAAGTTTTACCCAGCATGTAAGAACTGCATGCACAATGGAGCAGGCGATGCCATACCATAGGCCTAGCTAAACCACATCATACAGCCAAATACATTTCAAAGCGAAATGTTAGTATGTTAGTTATTTGCACTTTGCTTTTCTTTTGGCATATCCGGAGGAATCTACCTGTCCAAGTGCAATGCGAATAACTTCAGCTACAGTAAAGCAGAACATATCCAAAACTACAATGTTTTTGCTGTTTGTTACTTCCTAGTACGAGGAGGTCGACGAATGTTTGTAGGCGAGTAATTTATTGGTGGAAGTAAACATACAGACATCTTATCTAATGCTTCTAGTTTGGTAATTATCCACATTGAATCTGAATTCACTTTAACATCAATCGAACACTTTGGAAAACGAGTCGTGTATTTTGAAACCAATTTACCGTTATTTGCCGCGCCTCTTCTCGTACTCTGGAGGCGACATGCCTAGACATGATTTCTTGAACAGCTTTTCAAGTCCACTGTTTTCCCTTGGAAGTAGGCACGCCCAGTAGCTCACCTTTATCGAGCCACTTCAGACTGTTGTTTCCCCACACCCGCCTAGCCGGCCGGCTCACTGCACTGGCATTGACCGGACACGCGCAACTTGACATAGCCGCTGGGGCCGGCACTGCTGCCTGACGTAGTGGGTGCCCTTTCGCCGGACAGTTTTGAGATAAGCGTCGGCGCATTGACCAGTGCGGCCAGCGGCATGCCGGTCATCGCATTGCTATGCTGGTCGGCGACCCTGATGCCGCCTTTAACATGCAACAAGACCGGGGCATTTCGGCACTCGCCGAATGTTTCGGTTCAGCTTTTGTTAGTTACGTCTACGATTGGGTGCACTGTTTTGGTCCATCCTTGCATTATGTGCACACACACACCGCACGTGAGCATGTGCAAAAACTGGCAAACCGTGGCTGAATGAGGAAAGGTTGAAAAGCCGCTCAACTTATTATTCTAGTTTGCAAGCATGTGTCAAACTCAACTATCTCGTCTAAAGCGTTCTTCCGTGAAGCGTTGCCTTGGCTACAAAAAGAGCATGTTAGTTTGCTGAGTATGACTGGCTGCTAGTCAATGTAATTGTGATTGTCGTTGCTGGTCGTTGATGAAATTCCTAGTACAATTGTGGATGGCGGTGTTCTGTACATAGCAGACATTATTCTGCTTGCGGAGAAGCATATATATGCCGTCGTCCTCTGAAATTATACAAGGGAACGTATTCACCGTGAGTGATAGTGATGCTCTGTCTGTAATTTTGACATAGCTTGTCCATGCTGACGTGGCAGAAGCCAATGAGCCCGAAGTCAATCCGCCGTTTTTGATAATGTTACTGGGTGACATGTTATCATGTGAAACTAAGCAGGATTCAAGCCGAACTGATCCATTATATGTACATGAATAAGTTTACTGATTGATGGAAGCCAGGCACCTAAAGTCTGGGCTCTAGCAATCATAATCCTTTATCATGCAAGTGTGCTGCTTTGACCGAGGGCAGAGCCAAGTGCTGTTCACCAAGGACGACGGAGATAATATCGGCAGGAAGCTGTTGAAGAACGTACGGCACCGTCGGATACTTCAGGTTTATATACACAAATACACGATTACAGAGCGGATCGAAAGGCTGCAGTCAGCATGAGTTGCATTTCTGCGTCAACGAGTGATTTTAGGAGATAAGCTATCTTTCTTTGCAATCCTTAAAATGTGTCAGAATTCAGCTTCTAATAGCAGCCAATTGAGCTATTCATCGTCATAAGCTCCCTTGTAATTCGACGCGTATTACAGACATCACATATATATATATATATATATATATATATATATATATATATATATATATATATATATATATATATATATATATCCGACATAAGACATTTCAAGTAATATCATTTCGTAAAGTGCATGCGAATGCATCACATTTTTATGCAGTGCTTACGTTTGTTTTCCATAGGTAGAGACAACCGCAACTAGCTTCCCTGCCTTTCGAAAGTAAATGTAGCGTTCTAGCTTACTCAAATTTGAAGATGGCTTATGACGTCATCCACGATGATACCCACACCGTCTGACACTCATCCTCAGCCCAATATCCTCTGCCTTGCCAGAGGATATTGGGGGAACTTGCCATTCGAAATGAAAAGGCATATCTGCGCGTTCGAAATGCATGAATCCTGCATAGATAGTTGTAAATGCACATGAAAAGTATGAGTGTTCTTTGTATGCCTGCGTGAACCATGATAACTGGCGCTAATTATCAACTGCCGGTATGTTAAGTTGTGTCGTCATGCGGGCAAAGATACATCGATATATAGTGCAATGAATTGGAATGCTTGATAACAGGTCAGTTTATGGTTTAATATAACCCAAAAATTGAATATGTCATAGTTTGTTCAATCAATAACTCACATACTGTGGTACTGAAACAAACTTGTTTTTCGTGGTTATGTATTCACCTGTTGTGTCGTCGTGGCATGTAGGAACAAATGTGTACAACTATGATGATTCTGATAGCATGACCACAACTCTGACGAATTCACGCACAGGTTCCTAGGATAACAGACCCTCTGAACAGGGGAAAGCGTATGAGAACGTTTGCTCACGGTGATGTGTGGCTGCTATTCGAGCCAAGCTAAAGTTAACTGGCAATGGTTCGATAAGGCTGGAACTGCACCTGCAAGTGTCGAAGCATGTGCTGCACGATAAGCTCATAGGAAAAGGCAAATAGTCAGCAGAAATTACGTATTCGGATAGTGTGATCAGGGTACAAACAACACCTTGACATCACTTCAGAATAGGATGAATATTCGGTTCAGTTTCAGTGGATATCCGATGAATATTCGGTTCAGTTTCAGTGGACTCATCCGATGAATATTCGGTTCAGTTTCAGTGGACTCATCCGATGAATATTCGGTTCAGTTTCAGTGACTCATCCAACCAGTCTACCTACCTACCCATCTAAGGCGAGCTGGTTGTTGTTATTCACATCCCAACATTTTTTGTTTCTCACTACCTATTTGAGAGAAAAAAAGTCCACTGCCCATTCAAGAACACATGTTCTGATAAAAACGACCCGCGGAACTGTGAACTATTTCCACAAAATTATACGTCCAGCATTCTTCGGCAACCTATCGCAGCCCATCTTATGGACTCAATGCACACATGAATATACGCACAACAGCGCCGGAAATTCCAAGCTGAGAGCAAAGGCTTCTTTGAGCGTAGATCATTATGCATGCACTCCGGTCAGCCGCGTCCCTCTTAGTCGAGCTGAGGCCGCACGCACCGGTCCGCCTCCCCTCCCCCGAGTCGCTTGGACGTCGTAGACCGTGGCACGAGATAGTGGAGCCGTTGTTTGTCGCCATGATAGATACCTACCTACATGACTGCTCGTGGCTCAGTAGTCGAAATCTGGTTTTCCACTCCTCAAAGCTCAAAGGACAGGATAAGATCAAACCCAGCTTGGACATGTGGCCGGTGACACTGCATAACTGCGTACCATGATGACCTCTGGAGAGAGTCGAGTACTCGTGAACTTAACCAACGCAGTCTCTCCGGTCAGATCCTCACACCTCGTATTGGGGGGTTGTTGAGCATATGATTGAGCATAATGATTCTGATAGCATGACCATAACTCTGACGAATGCGACGACTGCACAGGTTACCAGGATATCGGGCCCTCTGAACAAGACAAAGCGTATTAGAAGTTTTACACATGCAGATATGTGTAGCTGCTTTTTGGGCCCCGCTAAAGTCAACTGGGAATGGCTTGATAAGGCAAGAACTACAAGTGCCGGAACATGTGATGCACAGCACATGCTCGAGTCTATCAATCAGCAAATCCATAGACTCAAGTATCATGTGGTGCCTCATCCCAGCCAGTGCGATGAAAATACAATAGCAACGGCGCCTGGTGATCGCAGCGTGTTGCTCCCGGGAGAGACAATCATCCACGGTTACACTCCTTTTAGTGCATCGTGACGGTTTTACTTCTGAGGTTCAAAAGTATACGGAGTAATGCTCATTTATCTTTTGACGGCGTGATTTCAGAATAGCGCTTTGTCTTTTTACCTCATTTTGTGCGTGCCAATTTATTGTAGATGTCAGGGTGATTTCAGCCCTTTGATTCAGTACAGGGATACTTGATTTGCATCACATCTGCGCCTAAAACCTGAGTGCATCGGCGTGCATGTCAATCGTGCCGTGTGGCACGAGTGTGTTGGGGCGTGCGGCGCTAAGACATGTATACGACATATGACGTCAGGCCTTTATCAGTTCGGGACTGATCTGCGATGGCTTCTCTGACGTCAGTGTCTCGTAGCTATGGCTGTGGCTGATGACGTGTCTTTATGTGTGTGGGTGGCATATGCTTGTTAATAATGAGAGCTCGTGTCGCCGGTCAAGCCTCCCATTTCTCGGATGCGGTTTCGGTCTGATTAGCTGAAGTAAAGTCAGTCAACAGCAGGCACAAGCACAGTCTTCATTGAGATGTTGAGTGGACCGTACCGTGATCATTCTTGGCAGTTGGCAGGCCTTCACATCGATTACTCCAGAGGCTATTAAGCCATCGTCCTGATGTCGGTGACTTGCACATCGCTGGTAGACTCGGACTGATTTGTTATCAGGCGATCTATGCGAGTCGAGTTAGCACCAGGATGTGTGGGTAAGGATATCAGGTGGCTCAATGAAAGGTCATTCAGCAGCTGCGCATGTGACGTCACTCCTGGTTGGGTTGTTTGAATAAAGTGAAAATTGGTGTCGCCGATGATATAAGTCGGTTTGTTTTCCGCGCGGACGTGAGTGAAACTCCAGTGATGTGTCCGCACTGAGTCCCTGTGGGTGCTCTATGGTGGTGTAATTGTGATACATAGTTGGCGCACACCCTCCGCTGTGGCCTGGCCATCACTCATTTCTTTCAATGACGTAGCCATGGAGAACGAGAGTGCAGCTGTCCATTTCTGTAGTTAGCCACGTCTCGGTGAAGAACAGAATGTCCTACTTTTGGCAGAGGGTTGATGAGTCGTCTTACATGTTGCATTTCGACAATTTATCTCGGCAATTTATATTAGTTACGTCGACAACCGCGAAACGTCGACGGTGAATCATTACGTACTTTTAATAATAATTGGACTCGAAGCTCCTAGATTTTCTCTGATTTTGCATTTGTATACTGAAGACCATTGAGGTCGAAACGTTTATACACAAATGTCATCTCCTGTTAATTTCGCGCTTTTATTCGCCAAACATCGTGATTAATATTTGTCATATGGATTCGTGGTGCATATATATATATATATATATATATATCTGTGTGTGCGTTTGTGTGTGTGTGTGTGTGTGTCTCATACCAATCTTCATGCAATTAATCGCCACTATAATTGTGCTGTTTGAAATATTCTGGAACGAAAATTTCACATTCGTTCCGGATTTTAATTAAACTATGAAACATTGCTAGTTCACAGTTGAACCAGCAATGGGCAAGGAACAAGGATGGCCGAATGGTTAACCCGTCCCGTCTCGGGGGGTCTTCAACCGCCCCTCTCCCCCTCAGGTTTTTCGCGTATAGTGGACGAACGGCGCGCGGCAGCGCACCCAAATTTGACATACAGTTTCCCACATCAATTTTGCATGCTGTTTCAAAATTTTGAAATCGGGTCATTTAGGGTCAACGTGTTAGCCAAGGTCAAGTGAGGTCACCTCCAAAAACGTTCAAGCATTCGTCACGCTTTAACGGATACAGATATTTTAATGAAACTTTCAGCGTTTGCTTATCTTTACGGATGCAACAAAACCTACGAGTGGAATTATCTTTTTCCTTTTTGTCTACATATATATTTTTCGTATTTGCTAAACTGCAGTTCAAATGGAGGATTCTGGCTAAAGTAAGCATTTTTATGAGGGCAAGTTGATTTCCAACAACGTTTCTCGATCTGCTCTACCCATTGGAAAAGGAAAATTAAAGAAAACTTGAAAACTCAACATTTTAAAATTTCAATAAAATAAAATGCTTATTTTTTGGGGGACAAAATAAATTATAGCCCTGGTCGCATTCGTTGTCCTTTTCTCATTCTAAATATTTTTTTTATATATATCCCTCCAAATGAACTCCTCAGAGTCAAAAACATAATGTAACTCGTGCAAAGTCGTGAGAATCTGGCCCCCTGGTGACGTCACTTTTGGGGGAAAATTGTTTTGGAGGGTGGACGCGGACCCTACTCGTCGAGCTCTTTCCGATGACACCTCTTTCGTTTTCGAGCGATGCTTAGTTTGGCTTTTAGAGGGAGGGTCTTCAACCCCCCGCCTAGATGGGGTGTGAGGATTTAACCGGAAAGATGGCGCGGGTTAAGGTGTTGTGCTCTAGATACTAAAGGTCCCTGGTTCGACACTCTCGCCGCTCGGTAAATTTCTCAAGTCAGCGGCCCACCGGCGAAACAGTATGGGCGATGCCGTTAGCCGCAAGTGTGCATAAATTGCGTCGTGAACCACCCAATAAACAAACAAACAACAAGCAATGGGAAAGACTGATCGGTAAAATGTAATCCGAACAGAAATCGTTGAACATTCGGAGAATATGACACGAACGGAGTGGAGAAAACCGTGTGTGTAGGATGATAACTAACCTCACTAGATATAGCTAAAACTAAAGTGCGTGTTAGGAAGAATGGGTGTAGGAATCGTCGAAACGACCTTCTTCCAGTTTTGGAGCTGTATAAACCAGGCTGAGTTGTCGCAAATGCCAGTTCATAGTCACACATGTTCATTTATATAAGGTACAACAGAAGCATCGGTACAGGCGGAGCTGGCATCACATCTTAGAAATGTCACAACTATATTACTGCGACTGGCCGTAGACAAATTACATCGGTACAAAGTTAACGACGAAAATATATCCCAGCACGGGCAAACTGCAGAACAATACGCAACATGTCCGGTCGTCCACAACACGAATCACAGCGGGTGTACAAAATACGTCCAGTCACATCATCGTTCCCACGGCAGAGAGCGCGTGAAGGGTCTCAAATGAATGAGCCCCGCGCTAGCCACGTCTCCGGGAGCGCCTCGGCTTGGAACACCGTTTGACGGTGTGGTAGATTTGCTGAGTGTGAGTCACCTCCACAGTATGGTACTGCAGTTGCGTCTGCGTGCTGGTGATGTACTGCGCCTGCGGCAAGTTCTGCGTCTGCACTTGTACCACCTCGTATGTCTTGGTGACATAGCTCGTCTGGAACTGGGTCTGGTGCTCGGTGGTCACTGACGTCAGCACCTGCGGGCCACACTGGTCATAGTAGGCACGTTCGGCACGCCATCGATGCGCATGGTCTGCAGCTCGGGGCTGTCATCCACCTGACACATTTGGATTGACATGGAAGCCGCGAAGAGAGCCTCTGTCCCGAAATTACTATTTACAGCAGAAAACGCAGATGGTTGGCACGCATATAAATTTGGCAGACATTACATCGATTTGGAATAGTGCGACCAGTATTATTCCGATGCCATGCAGTATGTCAGTGTTACTGTGAAGAGTAGATACATTGGCGCATCTCACTTGAAAGCAGCGACTCGACCGTTAACTGACCGACGGCTGACAACGGAACGTTTGCCGAGTAGCACCAAAATCTCCTATAGTTAAAGCCCTGGCCTTCACCTGCAGTGTCCTTACTTGATAGCGCAAAATGCGTTATTTTGATGTGAATATGAGGCGCTAGCAGTTAAGCCTGTGGATCACTGGCGGATCAAGGGGACAATTGGGGGATGTCCCCCAGCTCCCGATCGAGATGTGGCGCCTCCGCAGGACGCTCCAGTGCCCCCCCTCCCCCATCCGTTCAATAACGTCTTTAGCTAATAGATCTTCTCAAAGTAAAAAGATGCCCCCCTCCCAGAAGGAATTTGGCTACCCTATAAAACAAGTGCACCCCAAGCAAATTGGCTGTGTCCACCCCTTATCTGACTCTATGTTACTACCGACCGGTTTTCACAAGCCGCATGCTTGCAGATCAGGAACGTTGTGCATATGAAGTTCGACATCAACACTATCGTATGAGTTCATTTCGGTTTAAGCAGCACGATTTCAAGTACATGTACTTGAGAAATTAAACAAGCATGTTGCGTGTGTATTCACGCGCAATATATACGTGCAATATATAGATAATCAGACACCCAAACACACAAACACACACACTCACAAACACACATACAAACACACACCAACACACACACACACATACATACACACACACACATACATACACACACGCACACATGAACCATTCACAAACGTGTGCCTTTTGTCGCTGACCTGGCTGTGCATCATGCGTTCGCGGAGGACCGTCTCACCTTCGGGACTCGCACGACGTGGGTGGTGGTGACTTCCACCGGGTACTGCAGCATCACGGTCTTGGTCAGGTGGTCCGTCTCGGTCACCGTCAGGTGCTCGTCATCGGTGAACAGCAGTGTGGACGTCACCACGTCCACCCGCGGGAGCACCTTGGTGAGCGTCTTGTAGGAGATCTTGGTCTCTTCCTGGAACACCGGACGCATCTTCGACGTGATGGTGGCCAGCTTGGCGACCGTCACCGCGTACTGCTCGGTCTCCGTCAGGTACTTGTAGAGTGTGGTCGGCACGAGGTGGCTGCGCGTGTCGTACACGGTCACCGGCAGCACCAGCTTGGTCCAGGTCAGGATGAACTTGGTCTGGGGCCGGCAGCTGCCGCCGCTCGCGACGCCCGCGCTCGGCACGCCGTAGCCCGCGTTGAACGAGGCATCCAAGCTGGGTGCCGACGCACCGTACCCCGCTGTGGGTGCAGCCGGGGCGCCATACCCCGCTGTGGGTGCGGCAGGGGTTCCGTACCCCGCTGTGGGTGCAGTCGGGGCGCCGTACCCCGCGGTGGGGGCGGCAGGGGCGCCGTACCCCGCGGTGGGTGCGACAGGAGCGCCGTACCCCGCGGTGGGTGGGGCAGGAGCGCCGTAGCTTCCGCCAGCCTGACGTTTGTCGACCTCCTTGCAGACGGCCACGGCCATCACAGAGACGACCACGGTGCACACGCTGGTGGTGAGTAGCTTCATCTGCAACATCGTCACACACACGGTCACATCTGCAAACTGCAGCTCAGCCGACAAACCCAGAAACACTACAAACGACTCGTTGGGCTATTACAAACCCACCCATACTGCAGTGTGTGATCAGCAGCAGGTTATTCGGCAGCTGAGAGTGAGCGAGACGAGAGTAACTGCCACGCTGGCCACAGACGGGGGAACGCAGCCCTTGAGCTGCCAGCGATAAACGCCATCATACGGCACATTTTCTCGCTGCCGAGTTTCCAGTGAAAACGCAAGTCACACCGCGTCTGCAGCGGCATGGGCTGGCACCAGCGACCGCAACTGCACGCCGACGAAAGCGAAAATGTTCACCGGTCCAGTGCCAACCGCCAGGACGACTATGTTTTGCCGCACTGGTCGACGTTTCTCTCGGTCGATGTGCGTCTCTGGGACTGTGTTGTGGGTGTTTCCCTCGGTCGTATTTGCACGACTGATGATTGATGCCATTTGCCAACTGCTTACCGTCAACTATTTGGTTAGCGATTCGTGAGTTCATCAAATTACTTGGCAACACATATTTGCTGCATATTAGCAATGTAATATCAACGCTATCCGCGTTGACAGATGAGAGCATCGACCCTAGAGAGATATAGAGATAGAGGATCCCGCCTAGAGCCACTAGAGATAGAGAGATATAGAGATAGAGGATCCAGCCTACAGCCACTAGAGATGTAACACATTGTAACCGGTGGGATATGAGCGTCACCGATGGCAGTGAGCAGCAGCTAATGACCTGGGTGTAAAAGTGCAAGGTACCCGGCACCTGGGTACCTTGCACTCTTGGAACTCCCTATTCCTATGCTTCGTCAGGTAATACCGCCCGTGGAAATTTCTCGGCTTCACGTTTCAGCGGAGGTCGGTGGAATTCATGATGGACAAGCAATGTGCAGAGGTGCAAAAATGTTCCAAGTTAGGTCCAACTATTACTACCAGAGGTCTTTTCCTACATGGCTTAGACGGACAGTATCAGGTCTCAGTGGGATTGAAGACTATTTACCGTGAACGCTGCTGAGACTTACTCTAATTTGGATGCAATTTTACGTGCTATGATAACTAAACTGTTTACGATAAATATTCGTAATCTGATCAGACCTGGCTGGTGCCGTAAGGATGGGGACGGATATCCACCAGAGCCTGAAGGTTCACCTCAGGGTGCGACGAGAACTAAATAGTGCAGTACTAGTATTGCGGTTAATTCCGCGACGGCAGATGACAGACAGCACTTCGGAACGGCGAAGTGCCACCCCTTCATGCCTCCATTGCTGCAGGTGTCAAAACCCACGCCCGATCTGGTGCAACACTTCCTATACATATACTGCATGAGCTACGTGAACAATACATTACGTCAACCAGCAAAACATCGTCGGCAAACTCTTTGTTGAATCAAACGACATTGATAGCGAAATTGGGAAAGAGTATCATTACAATGAAACTCTACAAAAAGACACAGGCCAAATACATCTTATAATAGTAGCCTGCTGACGAATTTCGGATGGGGGTAAACGAAGGCAAAACTTCACAACTAAATATGCAACTTTTCTGTGCTGCCTTATACCAACTGAACCGATTAGCGATTATTAATGTGTCATTCGCCACTGAAAACGGATGATATGAGAGTGAGGTTCTAAAATTGTACTACCGACAGGTAGAAGTGAACTGGTAAATCATGGAAGGCTGCATGTAGGCATAAATATGTTACAGCCCATGTGACCATCACGAATCCCATGCTATCTAAAATTAACTTTTTCATGTTGATTTCACTCCGCAACACTTTTACCCTTCTTCCATGAAATACAAGTCGCCTTTCTACACGCCAGGTGGGGGAGAGGGGGGACGTTTTTGCACCTCTTACAATGCGCAGGTGCGCTGACCAGCGGTCACCAATGAGCGGCCGCCATGCCCGGAGGCGGCCAATCAGTGAGCCGTTCTCCGGCGGCGGCAAACGAGAAGTAGCGACGGCTCCGTGGGGGTGTGGAGAGAGTGCGACGGTAACGGCGCAGCGCGTCCCACAGCAGTGCGCCGCCGCGTGCGATCCGTGCACGCGGGCGGTGAAATGGAAAGTGCTCGATTATTGGCGTGGGAATATGCCAGCGATTATCGCGACGCGAACTCTCAGAATGCGGGGAGAGAATTGTTGGGATACAGTGTTGCAGTGCTGTTAGCATCATGCGGTCACACATATACAGGAATTGATGTGCAATTTCGGCTAATGGGTTTGAACTGTGGTGCGCGAATTATTCTAGGACTGTAAGACATGTCTTTCCTCTACCTTGGGATTTTCGGGGCTTCCCCGAACCGGTACAATTAGTGAAATGAGCCTCTCCTTCAAGATATTTTGATGAAACTGCATTCCTGCATTTGCTTTGCAAAACAATGTTCACGCCTTCATAATGCCATCCAAGGTAACTTCTGATAAAAAGTAGTATCCAAGTCATGTTATATCATATAAGAATGTGGCCACTAATTAAATGTGTGTGGTAATTGTGCAATGCTTTAACCCGCGCCGTCTTTCCGGTCAAATTCTCACACCCCGTCTCGGAGGGGGGCGGTTGAAGACTCCCCTCTAAAATCCAAACTAAGCATCACACGAAAACGAAAGTGGTGTCATCGGAAAGCGCTCGACGAGTAGGGTCCGGATCCACCCTCCACAACAATTTCCACCCAAAAGTGACGTCACCATGGGGCTAGATTTTCACGACTTTTCACGACTTACATTATGTTTTTGACTATGGAGAGTTCATTTTGTGGGATATAAGAAAAACAAAATGTATTTGGAATGAGAAAAGGACAGCGAAATCGACCAGGGGTATAATTTTTTTGGCCCCCAAAAATAAAAAGTTTATTTTTTTGAAATTTCAAAATTTTGAGTTTTGAAGTTTTCTATAATTTTCCTTTTCCAATGGGTAGAGCAGACAGAGAAACGTTGTTGGAAGTCAACTTGACCTAATAAAAAATGCTTACTTTAGCCAGAATCCTGTATTTGAACTGCAATTTGGCAAATGCGCAAAATTTATACGTAGTAAAAAAAAAAACGGGAAAAAAAGAAAATTATACTCGTGCGTTTTGTTGCATCCGTATAGATAAGCAAACGCTGAAAGTTTCATTGAAATATCTCTATCCGTTAAAGCGTGACAACTGGTCGAACTTTTTTTGGAGGTGACCTCACTTGACCTTAACTAACTCGTTGACCCTAGATGACCTGACCTCAAAATTTTTAATCAGCATGTCAAATTGATGTGGGAAAAGGTATGCCAAATTTGGGCGCGCTGCCGCGCGCCGTTCGTCCCCTGTCCGCGAAAAACCTGGGGGGGCGATTGAAGACCCCCCGAGACGGGACGGGTTAATGGAATGGTAGTAGTAATGATAAAGGTGACGGGTGACTTGTGACATATACCATACTTATTGGTGCCGATATGCCACACTTTGCATTCTTCAGGCGGGCCATGCTCGCCTTATGACGTCTCTTGATGTCACGCTGAGCTAAAATGATAATATATTCACCCTTAAATCTGACAAGTTTTTTGTTGACAGGTGTTGCGTTTTCAAAGCTTCACTATGTGATGTACTAAGGTCATCAGTAAGCTCTCCACATGCTAGTGTAAACTATACTAGGGAGATTCAATTCAATTATCTTTGGTTTAAGAAGTAAAAATGGAGACTGGCTTCGCGTGGTACAAATGTGGTATGGCTTGAAATATGCAACGTGATGTCTATTCCTGGCTTGGCACAGCCTATGTATTGATCTATCTGAGATCATCATTACCTGAGAGCGTCGAGAGGCTTAGGAACATGTCTTTATGCTACCCGCGTGTGTTGAAACAGCTGTTGATAAAAATGCGTTGATTAAACTGGCACCAGTTTAGAATTAGCTAAGCATACAGCTATGTGAAGTGGGTGTCTGCAGTTTGTCATGTGTCATCTATGCATGAGTTTCCACGTAGATATTGATCATGTGAACCCTCAACCGTGTGTGACATTTTGCCACCGTGTGTGTTGGTGCGACCCCTCCAATGACGCGTCCAACCAGAACGTGCTTGAGAAATAAAGATAGAACCAGACGTGCGCAATGTTACGAGATCTCGCGATTGATACCCGATTGACACCCGATTGATACCCGATTTTTGTACCTGGGATGAAAGGTGGCCTCGCAGATCAGATCAGAGGTCAATTTAAAAAAGAAGAAGTTGAAAAAGAAATGTTCATTGATTCCTTTCATAATTTGATCACCTTCATTTCCTAACTGCAAGAGATGTACACTTTTAAGTATCTTTAGCGGTAAGCTATCGGCGTGTTCGCCGATAGCTTAACGGTTTATTGACATATTACCAGCTCCATTTGATAGATAGGTCACGTGTCAGGTCAGGCCAAGAACCGATCCCGTATTTGAAACCTTCATAGAATGTTGGCTCAGATCACTGCTTCCACCCTCCCAATAAAAATAAACGGCATAATCGGATTCAGGATTTAAAATAATCCTATATACAGTGTCAATCTTTTTTAATGGTCATCTGAGGACCACATAAGCAAATGACCTTGAATAGCCGTGAAATGGCACAGGGACAATGTCCGAGTATCAATTCAGCCATCTATTAGCATAAACTACACACAGTGTGCCGCTTTAGGTCACAATATCATGTCGAGATGCTATAATCTGTCGTTTCATTCAAGCGTTGTCGGCGTTGTGCCCCTGTATGATAGCTACGTGGCCTAACATGAACAAACAAAAATGCAAAAGGTTTCGAAAAAAGACACCCCAGAGGGTTCTGACCGAAGATTTCTCTGGGCTCTGCTGAGCGGTTCGCAGTCGTCAACGAAAAACCACAAGTAGCGGATGGTTCCATCAACCCCACCCCTCCTCCACTGGCCATAGTTGAAACCAAAACGATTCGATCATGAAGCTTCCTCATGAGCAGCATTTAATACCTTCCAGTTAATGAAATGGCATGCACTGAAATCACGCTGGGAAGTAAATTGGCATTAGAGTATTTTTCCCGTTAGTACCACAAGACTTGTATTTTACTTATTGTATTTGCTAACAGAGATAGCATGTGCAGATCTAATTAAATTATTGTGATTCGAATTAACTATTCATAATACCTATTTATGTATTATGTTGTATTCGTTGTATCCGTATTGCAAGTTTTATGTTGTTGTTCCTTTTAATGATCAGGGCAGCAATCAAACAAACTAAACATCTGGGGATGACTCAGGTGGACAAAATTTTAGTAAAAAGTAAAATACTTTTGGTAAATAGGAGCAAAAAAAATCCACCTTTGAACATTAACATGTATAAATCTTCGCAAACACTATCATTGTGATCATCCGCTGTTCGTGACGTTTGCTTCGGCTCTTATCTGGACAACTAAGCTTAAAATCAGCTATTTAAACTTCCATGACAATGTACACGGTGACATCCTATGTCCTTTTCACAAGGGCATGGCCCCATGTACTGCTCATTATCATGTTTGAACTGCACAAATGTATGATGCTTTATAAGTGCATTTCTACATACTGTTGTGAGTTCGTAGAATCGTGAAGACTACAGGGTAACTTCGACAATGGCATACAAATTACGATCAGGGATAGATAAGTATTAACGAAAGCCATTAAAATATAATATAATATAATATCAACATAAATGAATAATGGCATCAGTAAGTAATATTACTTTTCAAGAAATACAGCTAAGCTCTCATAAATTAACAACTTAACCGGTCTCATTTACATAGCTCACACAAAAACGCGTAATCTCCGACCACGACAGATAAACCCTCGTGGTTACCTCATGGTTACCCCTGATAATGGACAGCTGCTCACCTCTGTGCCGCTCCGTTCAGCCGTGGTCAAGCTCGGGCACACTGACAGGTCCCGACAGCACCAGGAAGTGGTGGTCACTGATGCGCTCCGGCCTGCGCGCCGCTCTTATAGCACTCTCTCGTGTCATATTCCCTCGGCGAGCTGGTGTTGTCGGTGATCCTTTCGACGCCGGCGAGTCTGGGCTGTCAGCCGTCCCAGCCACAGCCGCCACTGCCAACCGTCCCAGCCATAGAGACGCTGTCAGCCGTCCCAGCCATAGAGACGCTGTCAGCCGTCCCAGCCATAGAGACGCTGTCAGCCGTCCCAGCCATAGAGACGCTGCCAGCCGTCCCAGCCATAGAGACGCTGTCAGCCGTCCCAGCCATAGAGACGCTGTCAGCCGTCCCAGCCATAGAGACGCTGTCAGCCGTCCCAGTCACAGAGACGCCACTGCCAACCGTCCCAGCATAGAGACGCTGCCAGCCGTCCCAGCCATAGAGACGCTGTCAGCCGTCCCAGCATAGAGACGCTGTCAGCCGTCCCAGCCATAGAGACGCTGCCAGCCGTCCCAGCCAGAGGGGCCGACAACCGTCCTAATCAGATCCTCCCCAGTCAACCGTCCCAGCCGTAGTCACTGGTGTTAGTCGTTCCAAGTAAAGCCGGCGCCACCCATCCCAACAAGACCTGCCTATGTCAACCATCTCAACCATAGACTCACTCACTGTCAACTGTCCTAACCATAGCCAGCACTCTCAACCGTCTCAGCCATAGACCCGCTGTCAACCGTCCAAGCTATAGCCGCCACTATCAACCGTCCCAGCCACAGGTGTCGCTGTCAGCCGCCCCAACCAGAGCCAGTAACGCAACCGCTCAAGCCCGCTATCTCCAATTGCTCCAACCAAGGGACACCAAGCGTCCTCATGCCAACTATCCTTGTCATGCTACACATTGTGTATCAAAGTTGCTTGGGTTGTTTAATTTCATTAACCATAACTGAATGACCAAAGCGACACCCTGCTTGGGCTCAAGCATCTTGGAAAGCATAAAGATCCCCAGTTTGTCTCCAGAGAGGTTAGAAACGGATTACGAAATAGATTCGGAGAAGGTTATGCATAAAATGTCCACGATGCTTTCAAGTGTCGGATGGGTAAAAACGTGGGCTGGGTGTGAAATTTAAGAAAGCATTGGGAGAAATGAACATTGTAGCGGTAATGGCTCCCTCAAAAGCCAACAAAACGATGCGATTTCGCACACAGGTGGCCAAAGCGTCATGCTCCCTCCTGAAATGTTTACCTGAAATGTTTGCCTTCCTATCAGAATTAAGTTTGTGTGCTGAATATCGTCGTCTTGTTTGCAGTATTTACGAAGCTATCCCATCTCCCATACGTGCGGCTAAGTAGGAGATGCTGCATTATGATAATGCACTGATAAAGATGGGTAGCGGCTTGGCCTCAGTATGGGAAATCCGCGACAAAATGCATGCATTCGACTTTGCACTTGCAATTGTTGGAACGATTATGCTACATGCTGTGGTGGAGAGATTCAGATGTACGTTTCCTTTGTATGTTTTCATCCCTTCCAAATCATTTTTATATTTATTGCATACGCTGACCCTCCGAAATATCGTTTTGGCTTTCCTCTTAGGCCGTGATACGCGTGCCTGTTGCCACCCGCAAACATGCACCTAACTTCATTAGAATGAAATATGTATTTGATGCCAAACAGAATGTCAGAATTCAGCATTATTGCAAAACGAATTTCGGCTCTAGTTTGGGCTATTTCGTATTTACCTCTTAGTAGTCTGCTTTATCTCCCGAAACGGAAAACAAGTTTGTGTGCTGAATATCGTCGTCTTGTTTGCATTGTGTACGAAGCTATCCCATCTCCCATACGTGCGGTCAAGTAGGAGATGCTGCATTATGGTAATGCATTGGTAAAGGTGGATAGCGGCTTAGCTTCAGCCGGCTAGCTCTGGACCATCGCATAGCTGTGACATTCAGATCTACACGATGTTCAGTCTGGTTCATATTGTTTCTGGACCATTATCTGAGCGCACTATCGTCCGACGAGCAGATCCAGAACAGGCTACCCATTGCGTGAGAGGTTACACCATTGCTAGCTGGACCACTGGACCTCTCGAAGGCTGGTTGCCTTTCAATACCAGGCTGGACCACTATCTGAGCTCGACCAGGCTGGACCATTGTCCGAGCTGCCCGGATCAGGCTGGACCATTATCTGAGCGCACTATCGTCCGAGCAGATCCAGAACAGGCTACCCATTGCGTGAAAGGTTACACCACTGTCTGAGCTGGACCAGGCTGGACCACTATCTGAGCTCGACCAGGCTGGACCATTGTCCGAGCTGCCCGGATCAGGCTGGACCACTATCTGAACTATCCGGACCAGGTCGGACCAACATCCGCGCTGTCCGGACCGGGATGGAATATCCTTTGAACTGTCCTGATCAGGCCGGACCATTATCTGAATTGTCCAGGCCAGGCTGGATCATTGCCTGAGTATTCCCGACAGGGCTAGACCATTTCCTCAGAGGGCACGGAGCAGACTTGAAGTGCCACTGATTTCCTTGTGGGTCGGTGGCGAGAGCTGGTGTGACGTGTGAGCGCTACGGTTGGGTGTGAGCGCTACGGTTGGGTGTGAGCGCTACGGTTGGGTGTGAGCGCTACGGTTGGGTGTGAGCGCTACGGTTGGGTGTGAGCGCTACTGTTGGGTGTGAGCCCTACTGCTGTGTGTGAGCGCTACTGTGTGGTGTGAGCGCTACTGTGTGGTGTGAGCGCGTGCAGGCGATGGTGTAATATGTCCAGCGAAACCAACTTTCGCGCGATGGCCTAGGCGATACCTGAGGCCTACAGCGGGTGAAATGTTCACACGCCGGTAAAGATCGGATGGCGCTAAACCCAAAACGGACACAGGATGCACCGTGTTCTTCAGTTTGGTTGGTTTGGTTATTTGACTTTTAGGGCGCATCGACCAGGTTTGGTCATTTAGCGCCCACCGTGTTCTTCACGTGTGCCCTATTATTCGACGATATGATATACGTTGTGGTGCAGCCGTTCGAGGTGCGGCCTACGCTTAGATGCACGTAATGCAACGCAAGTCTGGTCCATGCTTTTTTGTGTACAGCTATTCCCTGCACGCGAAAATTTTAAGACAGCAGTTGAAAACGTCGGGCATGTCCGCCGCAAGCAGGCATCTTTGGTATCTCTGTAATTATTCAGATTGGTGCTAGCCTGGTGTGTCCGGGGTATGACATGACTCTGAGTCATACATTACACCCCATATAGAAACGTTTCACCTCATTCCAGCTGTGGTTAGCGAGCCAATTGCTCCATTTATATAAAAAGAATGTTTCTTCTCGTGTGTGGTACTTGTGTCTCCTTTCCACTTATAGGAGTAATTTCCCGTCTCCCGAATTTGTGAGCATGAAGACTTTTTCGACTGTTTAAGTTCCAGCCAGTTGCATAAAACCCTGTATAGTGATGGCTCCTCGGAGAATGAAGATAGGTTTATTAACAGCTTTCTTGAAAGTAGCAAACCAAAAAAAAATAACCATCTTCATTGAATAAAAGCAGGGGTTATGCTTAGAAAAGGTTTATAAATCGCTGCTTTATAGACAAGCTGTTGCGATGAAATCGTCGTTTTGACTGATATAGTCTGAACATATTGCAAGGAATTTTTATAAAATTGTGTTCTTCGCGTGTCTTTAAAATAATATCGCACATCTTCGTTATGACAAAGCGAAAAACATTTCAAATGTAATCCGATAACACCATTGGCAATATAATGCAGTGAGAAATTTGCATGCTGCATTCTATTTCTGATGGGATCTGCGTGCACTCAACCAGTAGCTCCGCATGTAACATTATGCGGGGACTAAATCAGTCAAATTGTACCAAATATCAGGCGACGAGCACCATCCCCACGTTACGGGTGTCTAATGGCCACCCCTTTCCTTCATGGAGCATGAAGGAGGGTGTACACCACTAAGCTTGTGATGGTAGTCGCTCTATTGACAGCTCAGCCGAGCACAACGCGCCTCGGCGCAGCCAGTTCACACCGTTCTACCTTAGCCACGGTTTATTTTGTCTGCATGGTGGTTCTGTGGACAGGATTGGGCGACACCTGATACTACCACCTGTGTATCACAGTGAGAGAGTGAGGGACACGACACCGCCAGATTGGCGACACCTGATACTGCCACCTGTGTTACAGTGAGAGAGTGAGGGACACGATACCGCCAGATTGGCGACACCTGATACTGCCACCTGTGTATCACAGTGAGAGAGTGAGGGACACGACACCGCCAGATTGGCGACACCTGATACTGCCACCTGTGTATCACAGTGAGAGTGAGGGACACGACACCGCCAGATTGGCGACACCTGATACTGCCCCGTGTATCACAGTGAGAGAGTGAGGGACACGACACCGCCAGATTGGCGACACCTGATACTGCCACCTGTGTATCACAGTGAGAGAGTGAGGGACACGACACCGCCAGATTGGCGACACCTGATACTGCCACCTGTGTATCACAGTGAGAGAGTGAGGGACACGACACCGCCAGATTGGCGACACCTGATACTGCCACCTGTGTATCACAGTGAGAGAGTGAGGGACACGACACCGCCAGATTGGCGACACCTGATACTGCCACCTGTGTATCACAGTGAGAGAGTGAGGGACACGACACCGCCAGATTGGCGACACCTGATACTGCCACCTGTGTATCACAGTGAGAGAGTGAGGGACACGACACCGCCAGATTGGCGACACCTGATACTGCCACCTGTGTATCACAGTGAGAGAGTGAGGGACACGACACCGCCAGATTGGCGACACCTGATACTGCCACCTGTGTATCACAGTGAGAGAGTGAGGGACACGACACCGCCAGATATGGCGACAACTGATACTGCCACCTGTGTATCACAGTGAGAGAGTGAGGGACACGACACCACCAGATTGGCGACACCTGATACTGCCACCTGTGTATCACAGTGAGAGTGTGAGGGACACGATACCGCCAACAATGTTGGCAACATTTGCCCCGTTTACATGAAGAGCTTGCAAATGCGATGCGATTTGGATAATTTGTGAAAATATTGCGCTTAGAAATTGCTTATAACACACAAAAGTATTGGAAAGGCTGAACAGTAATTTCGTAAGTTTTCGTAATCACATCGTATTAGAAAGGTGCTCATGTAGAAGAGGCAAATTCATGGAAGCAGACGGTGACAGCGAAAGTGTCAGGAATCCTGTGAACACGTTGGTAAACGAAGTTGCAGTTAAACGGACGGGTTGCTTACAGCGTTAATGGAGTGGCGGCGTGAGAACACTACTGTCAGCATGACGTCACATGTCACATGGAACACTACTGTGACGTCAGCATGACGTCACATGTCCTCAGGCATACGGCACCTGGACATAACAGGTTGGGTGGAGTGGATGGGTGAGTGGATGCTCGATAAGGTGGGTGGAGGATCACAGTCTCATGCAGATAGAAGATGAGTGGAAACAGGAGCGTCACTGCCTTCAGCTTCCAGATAGGGTCCAGCTCCAGGGGCACAGAAGCGGTAGCTATGTCAGAGACGTAAGGCGGTGGCCGTCTATCCGTCGTGAGGTCCGGACTTCAGGGACCCCAGCGGTGATGACAGTCTGGAAGAGCACAGTGACACGTCCTCGGAAGGTGAGTGGAGAAACACAGCTGCACGCTCCGCGGGAGGTAAATAGAAGCACGCTCCACGCTCTCGGAAGGTAAGTGTAGGATCACAGACGTACGCTCCGTGGAAGATGAGCGTAGGGGCACCTGCAATGCTTCGGGAGGTGAATGGAGGACTGCATTCCCACGCCCGTCAGGCACGCGTAGCTGTGGTTTCAGCCGAGCAGAATGAGTAGTCCCGATCAGAAACATGACGGGAAGCGCTTTCAGAGATGATTGATGGTGCTCGAAAAGTTTAATTTGCCCGTAAATTGTACTTCGATCCGTAAGCGTTGCCATGTTGGCGCTGCCTGTCGTCTGCAGCAAAACAACGGTGGCGCTACCTACCATATTACCGTAGTGGCGCCACCTACAGCAGTATCAAAGTGGTGCCACCTATAGCAGTACCACAGTGGCGCCAGCTACAGCTGTACTTAAATGTCGCTCCTACAGCGGTGCCACTGTGGCGCCAGAGATACTGGTGGCATGGTAGAGCTGACTGCCATCTGCAGAAGTAGGTACTATGGTGGCGCCACCGTCAGCTATGAACTTACCACCGGCCAACTTGTGCAGGCATGAGTAGTCCTCACGATCTTCATGCATCTGAGAAGTGCAGACGATAGTTTTCTCTAGTTAGTAATTAAATGATAACTCAACAAAATGTACTGGCTCAACTGCAGAAGCTCAAGCCTGGCGAGCTTCAGGCTTGAAGCTCGCCAGTTGCGCATACTTCCGGTTCGCTCTCAAATATCGGGCTTGAGCAAGTAGCGACGCAGAATGCAAAACCGGCTGAAAGCATCGCGGAGCCTAAGATGATTTATGACGCATTGATCGCATACCATAGGACGCCTCCATCGGTATACGACGACCGTACGGCGATGTTACTATACTTGCCGCCGTCACCGCCGACGGCGGCAACTATACTAACAAGGCGATATAGCTGTCAAGCTGAAGTCACCGGGGTGTTAGTCCTTTCGCCAACCAGGGGTGGGTCCAGAAACTTTCATGGGAAGGGGTCACTCGTCTGGGGGCGCCATTTCCTTGGCGCCTTTCCTGGGCACTCATTCGAATGCGCCTGGACGGGCCTCTTCGGATGAAATCCATTAAGCGGAGGGGAATGTTAGATATATATACTTGAACATACTGAGAGGGCGACTGTTCCTCTTAGGGGCGTCCTTTCCTTTCAAGGGGCGCCTATTCTTCTCAGGCGTGTTTGGTTGAGAAATCAGTTGAGCTGGAGAGGGAGGGTGCATACTAGTTTTCCCGCAGTGGTGCCGGAGGACCTTTCACGAAGGGAGGCGCACATGCTCCCACTACCTCCTGTCCCTTGCATCCGCCCCCGAAGCCCCCCCCCCCCCCCTCCCACCAAAAAATATACATTGGCTGTCTGGTACTCGACCGAGAGTTTATCAAACCCTACAACAACTAAGGTCCACAACCCTGTCTGGGTGTACTTTCTCTGCGTTGTCGATGAGTCACTGTGTCATACGATGGCCCATCTCTGCAGGAAGGCTATCCGGAGATGACAGGTGCCGAGCGATAAAACTGGTCACCGACAAGAGATTCACAGCAAGCGTTACATGTTTATTCTGCACTTAACTAGCCATGTTGAGTCAGAGTGTTGTTAATGCAATGTCGTATTTCCATTACTTCGTAAGATGCCACTGTAATTTTGTTGCGCACCCATGGTACAGATGTCCAAGTGCTGACATTCTACGTGTGTACTAAAGTTAAGTAAATGCTGACTTATTTGAAGGTACGCATTGTAGTACCCCAGGAGCTTCATCACCATCAATCAGCTATATATCGTATAGGTAGCGTTGCAAGTAAGTGTTAAGAATGTCAAGGTTTGGCGATACTGACTGTGAAACTTAATTGAAGTTTATGGTAGTTCTGGTTACTCTAATGCAACTTGCAAGCCTACCGAGAGCGGGCACACCTAAATTAATGCCAAGTCCAAGCGTCGAATATCATCACTGACGCATATAAATGAGGGGAGCTGGTGCTTCTCCAAATGCCGTAGGCTCTTATGCATACAAGCAACGTGCACTTAGTCTCAAGTTTGCAGGCATGGAGTGTATTGCCTAATCGCCGACTTACCTACATAACGTTGCAACTAATGCAATTACTACCCGTCTATACCACTCGTGGGATATTTTGTCGACTAATATTACCACTCTTTGTTTTGACTTCTGCTCCGTTATTCGGACTTCGAGGTTATCAAGTGGAAGCCTGAATCACGTTACCTGAGGAAATGTTTTTTGTCAATGATCAATCAGGTGGCTCATTGCAAATCAAAGCAGTGAAAGCTAAGATTATTCATGTAAAGGCCATTGCTCAGAAACTTGGAGAGCTAGTGTCGGCCATGGTACCACGACCAATGTATGTAAAGCAAATGTACGTATGGCATATGTACATACGCAAAAGTACGTAAGCAAATGTACGTAAGCAAATGTACGTATGGTATATGTACGCACGCAAATGTACGTAAGCAAATGTACGTAAGCGCAGATGTACATAAGCGCAGAAGTAGGTATGCATAATTTGTACGTAAGCGCAATTGTGCGTATGCACAAATGCACTTATGGGAATTGTACCAAGTGCAGATGAACGTATACCAAATTTATTTAGGCGGAAATTTACGTATGGCAAATGTACGTATGCGCAAATGTACGAATGTACAAATGTACGTACGAGCAAATACATGTATGGCATGTGCACCTGACCAAATGTGCTTAAGCGCAAAGGCACGTATGTCTAAATGTACGTATATTGCTCATGCGTACATTTGCTCTTGCATCCTTTTACGCTTAGGTACTGTTGCGCTTACGTACTTTTGCGCATACGTACATTTACGCTTACGTACATTTGCGCTTACGTACTTTTGCGCTTACGTACATTTGCGGATGCGTCCTTTTGCGTATATGTACATTTGCCATACGTAGATTTGCGTTTACGTACATTAGCCATACGGACATCTGCGCTTGCGTACAATTGCCGTACGTACATCTGCGCTTACGTACATTTGCTTAAGTACATCTGTCATGCGTACATTTGTCCCTAAGTACATCTGTCCTTACGTACATCTGTCCTAACGTACATTTGTCCTTACGTACATTTGTCCTTACGTACATTTGTCCTTACGTACATTTGTCCTTACGCACATTTGTCCTTACGTACATTTGTCCTTACGTACATTTGTCTTTACGTACATTTGTCCTTACGTACATTTGTCCTTACGTACATTTGTCCTTACGTACATTTGTCCTTACGTACATTTGTCCTTACGTACATTTGTCCTTACGTACATTTGTCCTTACGTACATTTGTCCTAGAATCGTCGGCCATAGCACAATTCCAACTATTCCGAACTATTTGGAGTTGTCAAACAGATTTCTCTCGAGGCGGCAGTATGGGAGCGTTGTGAGTGGGTGGTGGCAACTGACATAATTAATTCGGAATGCAAACACACTGGTACCGATGGCGCCACCGCGTCCACCGCCACCAGCGACCTGCTGCCGGGCGACTGTGGCCATCGTCAGGTGGCGCCCGGCCTGGTCACCCGGCTCCTCGTCTTCGTCTCCTCATCCTCGTCTCCTCATCATGGGCTCTTCGTCCTCGTCTCCTCATCCTCGGCTCCTCATCCTCGTCTCATCATCATCGGCTCCTCATCCTCGTCTCCTCATCTTCGGCTCCTCATTCTCGGCGCGAGCAACACTACCGCCTGCCACAGCCGGTTCCAGTGGCGGCTGGGATTGGCGGTACAGAGCCTCTGGCGCCCGCTTACATCTGCTGGTGTTCATCGGTGAGCATCGGCTCACCGAGCAAGGGCAGCAGTTAGCCGTAGCCTCGAGCACAGCCTGCCCAATGCTGTGGCGCGGCTGAGGCTGGGGCGGCGCAGCGGTCAGGGCGTCCTACTCGAACGACACGTGCCTCCCGCGTGCCCATCGCCGGCTGACATCGAGTGCGAGACGTTCCTGCCGTGCAGGAGTACGACGGGGGCTGCACCTTGGACAGCTGGCCGCCCTCGGAGGTGTTGCGCAGTGTTCAGGTACCGCTCGTGTCTCACACGCGCTGCCGCATGCCGGAGATATATCCCGACCGGTTCGTGGTCGGCAGCGCCCACCCGCGCGCTGCCGACTCAGACAAGTCTGTCGTCAGTGATCGCAACGGCTGCTTCGTCGGGTACGAGATCGCGTCGTCAGCCGATGTGTCCGGTTGCGGCCGCCGTCCGAGACTACGCCAAGGTGACCGCCTACGTGGACTGCCTGCCGAGGCACGTCCAGCTCGACCTTGACGAAGAAATGACCGTGCCGCCCGCAGCGCTGGGCACGGCAGCGCCACCGCGGAGCGGCAGGATGAACTTCCGACCGCCACCAAGAGAGGACGCTGGCGGCGTAGTTGCCGCCGGCCAGTTCCATGGACCGCGCTTCAGATGGTAAGGTCGGTCGGCTACCCTGTAGTAACGCCACCATCTCGAAGCGATTGTGGAGCACGGCGGCCACGTGTGCCGAAACTGGCGCTGCTGTCGGGCTGCGGCTCTGCGACAACTCTCCGTACACCCCAGCTGACGGCGGTCCGATCTCGCACGATCTTCTACCTGCCAATCGGCAGCATCGAGCACCATCCAGACCTTAAGAAGAAGTCTCACCCGGACATCGTGCTGCTCAGGACAAAATCCCACATCCTCTTCTCGGGTTCGGTAGGTCAGGTTTGTTTATCCAGCGCCTCTAGAGTGTTCCCGACACCTAAGCCTCCCGCCGGGGTTGGCTTGGTTCCCCAGTGGTTGGCACCGAAGCGGAACGACACGACGTCGCAGGGGGCACTCAAGTGGTCCGGGCTGATGGGGTGGAGAATATTCACGGCTTCAGGAGTAACTGCTGGCAGTTCGCGTCTAGCGACATCAACATCGGTGATGCGTCGTTTCGCACGAGGTAATTCCAGTCGCTTCGAGTCCGGCACCGTCTTCAACAGCGTCTTCAGCTTTGACGACGTCGGGAGGTGACCCGCCATGGGACGGCAGCGTTGTCGGCGCCGGCTGCGGCAGCCACCATTTATCGCACATCGGCTGGATGTGAGAGAACTGGATCCGGCTCTCGTCTTACATCGGCTAGAGCCGGCCTTGCATCGACTGGATTTCGTCTGTGATATTCAGAGGCCGTCTTGATCGCTGAATATCATCAGGAAGATAATCAGTTAGTCCTTTGTGTTGTTCTTATTGTCAGCGGCCGTCCACTGAGACAAGCTGAGAATGGACCAGGATTATCAGTGGTGACGTCGCTTGGTTGGTTATTGGAATTTAGGGGCGAGTCGACTGCGTTCGTCATGCAGCGCCCATAACATAGTCAGTAAAACATTGAAATGCAAGCAACATCATCAGTGAAACAGTGAAATGGAACTATCATGAGTGAAACGGTGAAACAGAAAGAGCAAATGGAAGTAACATCAGTGAAACGGTGAAACAGAAAGAGCAATCACAAGCAAACATCATCAGTGGAATAGTGAGATGGAAGTGTCATCAGTGAAACAGTGAAACAGAAAGAGCAAGCGCAAGTAAACGTCAGTGGAACAGTGAAACGGGAGTAACATCAGTGAAACAGTGAAACCGAAAGAGCAATCACAAGCAAACAACATCAATGGAACAGTGAGATGGAAGCATCATCAGTGAAACGGTGAAACAGAAAGCGCAAGCGCAAGCAAACATCAGTGAAACAGTGAAACCGAAAGAGCAAGCACAAGCAAACATCATCAGTGAAACAGTAAAACGGGAGTATCATCAGTGAAACACTAAGAGCAAGCAAAGATCAGTTTGGAGCGACATATCACGGTTCCGGGCGCATAGTGTTACATGTCAGCGAGGTGTGTACATCGCTCGAAATTTGACATCCGAGAGGAAGCGAAAAAGCTGTCCTGAAGTTACAGTGCGTGAATGGTCACCCAGGAGTTCGCGGAGTCACGGCGGCTGCACGACTCCAAGAAGGCGTCTTCGAGCATCGGCGAGTAGGGGGCAGGATATCAGAATATGAGGTACTGACTGTGCTGCGTGGCATCGAGGGCAATCTGGCCTGTCCTCCCCACAGAGCAAATAGTGGTGCGTTGGGTGGGTGTGCCCTAGCCTAAGGCGGCAGAGCACGACCTCGTCCCGCCTCGTCATACGATAGGACAAGGGCCATTCCCAAAGACTTGGCTTGATTGTCCGCAGTTTGTTGTCCTGTAGTGTGTCCCAACTAGACTGCCATTTTTTAAAACAAAGGTCGTGATAGAGTGATCATACTCTGTCGCGGGAAGCGGCATAGATCGCATATATGGGGCTTGTGCCGCTCGCTTTGCAGCAGCATCGGCTGCCTCGTTCCCCACGATGCCAATATGGCTCGGGATCCAGCAGAGGACAATAGTCTTCCCAGCTTGAGCGAGTGATCCGAGACGCGCAAAACGTCCTGTAAGGTGGTGTCAGATGGGTTAAACTGTTTTAGCGGCCAGAGAGTTCGCCGCTGAAAGTTTGGCCGCTTTCACCAATTCACCAGAGTAACAAATGCACTGCCCACACCAGCGTCAGTCTTGGATCCATCTGTGTAAGTTGTGATGTATCCCTCGAACGATGCTATGTGCTCTAGTGCAAATGACAGTCGGTACTGTGGTGAAGCATGGTCTTTTCCAACCGAGGAAAGTGACATATCTATTATAGGGGGAGTCACTTGCCATGGCGGCATTCGAACCGGATTGAACCGCATAATCCCCTTCGGTCGAATCCCGCTTTCCTCAAATAGCCTCCGTATGCGAACGCAGAAGGGGTTGGCATGTATGGTACGTCCGCGACATAATGATGCAAGAAGTCGATGGGAGAACACGTGCGAATATGCGGGATGGCCAGGGAATTGGCGCAGTTTACAAGAATAGCGCATCCCGAGCATTTCGCGGCGGAGCGAGAGCGGCGACTCGTGGGCTTCAGCCAGAAGGCTGGCAGAAGGTAAAGTGCGGAAAGCGCCGGTCACTATGCGGAGAGCCGAGTGGTGTACAGTGTCCAGCGAGCGTTTGCTTGTTGCACATGCGCTGTCATATATGAAGCATGCGTAGTCCAGTTTCGAACGAATGAGACAGCGATACAACAATAACATAGTTTTCCTGTCTCCTCCGTAAGATGTGTGTGAAACCATCTTTAGCAGGTTTAGGGATGTAAAACACTTGTCCCGAAGTGTTTTAAAATGTTCCTTGTAATTAAGACGAGTGTCAAACATAACTCCCAAGAATCGAGTAACTCGTCGGAAGGGAACTTGCTCACCATACAGCTGGATGGCAGGGTCCGGGCGGTTCCGGCGGCGCCGAAAAAACTGCATGCCAACGGTTTTTGTAGTAGATAATTTAAATCCATTCTCGGAACTCCACTTTTCCAAGTGTGATACCGCTAACTGCAGCTGCCGTGCCATTGAAGGTGCACTGGATGTACAGCACCAAATTGCTACGTCGTAAACACAGAGCGATCTAGCAATGCTACGTGGAAGGGAGTCGCATATGTCGTTAATCGCGCTGGC
Source organism: Imbricaverruca yamaguchii (assembly GCA_034440575.1). Classification (NCBI taxonomy): domain Eukaryota; kingdom Metazoa; phylum Arthropoda; class Thecostraca; family Neoverrucidae; genus Imbricaverruca; species Imbricaverruca yamaguchii. Next base: position 150,599 of record JAOTOL010001538.1, read on the forward strand.
GAACAGCGCCACGCTGAGCACACTTCCTTGCGGTACTCCATCCCTTTGTGGATACATGTCTGACAGGTAGTTCCCGATGCGCACGCGAAAAAAGCGTTTGGATAAAAGTTACCAAGGAAGTGAGCCATTGAACCTCGAATACCATGTATGAAAACATTTTTCAGAATGCCATAGTGCCAAGTTGTGTCATAAGCTCCTCGAATATCGAAAAACACTGCACCGACATGTCGATTCTGGTGAAAAACTGTTCGTACCACAGTGTCAAGAGGTAAAAGATGGTCGATGGTGCTGCGGTTTTCATGAAACCACACTGTGCATTTGTTAAAATGCCATACCGTTCCAAAAACCAGGTCAAACGAACATTTACCGCTTTCTCCACCAGTTTACAAAATGACGATGTAAGAGATATGGGTCGGTAGCTCGCCGGGTCTGAAGCATCCTTGCCGGGTTTCAAAATTGGCATCATCGTAGCATCGCGGCAGGTGGATGGGAAGTCGCCTTTCTTCCCAGGTGTATTTATGGTATCTAACATGGCTTCAAGTGCACGTGTTGGCAGATGCTTGAACATGTCGTTATGTACAAGGTCGGGCCCTCGGCTACGCTTCGAAGGCCTCCAACAGCGGAACTAAGCTCAATCATGGTGAATGGCTCGTTATAACAGGGCTGCTCAGGTGTGGAGAAGTTCAGTGGGTGCTTCTCACCTTCGGCTTTCCGACGTATGAATGAATCGTCTCCACTATTGCAGCGGCATCGGTTGGATATCGTTTGGGCCATCTCGTTCACCACCTCAACCGGGTGCGTGACGTCTCTGCCATCTATCCGTAGTACTGGCAAAGGGGTGGAGTTGTATTGGCCTGCGATGCGCTTTATCCTCGACCAGATTTGTGATGTAGGTGTGGAACGATTCAGTTTTGTCACATAGGCCCTCCACGAGGTACGCTTTGCCTCCCGGATTGTGTGCCGTGCGATGGCCCGAGCGAAGGCTCGTCGTCTTTCCCGGATAGCCTGGCGACACTCCTCTGTCCACCATGGAACGGGAGCGCGACGAGGAGTACCAGAGGTGCGGGGGATGAAGTCAGTGGCGGTCTGCACGAGTACGCTGGTAAATGTCTCAACTGACATAGATGTCACACCAGTCCGCGCGGAAAAGATCTCCTCTAATCGTGTCTCATACGCTGTCCAGTCCGCCTTCTTGAAATTCCATCGGCGTAGTCAAGTTCCAAGTATTGCGCCATCCTGATACTCCAGCCATACAGGGAAATGGTCACTGTTGAGTGGGTCATCAGCCACGGACAAGGTAAAAAGTTCTGCAAGTTGTGGGCTGCACAAGCTAAGATCCAAAGCAGAGGTATGGCCGGATGGCAGGGTAAAGTGCGTCGGCGTGCCGGTAATTAAAATACACAGGGACTCATCATGCATAAAAGTCTCCAAGAGCCGACCTCGTCCATTGATGTCCTCGCATCCCCATGCTGTATGGTGAGAATTAAAATCGCCTAATATTAAAGCCGGCGGGGGCAGCTCCGAAATCAAGTGTCGCAACTCAGTAGTTGGAAACCCACCACCAGGCGGTAAGTACAAATAACAAATAGACATGAGACGATGGTTGAAATGCACTCGTACTGCAACAGCCTGCAGCTTGCAGTGAAGCACCAATCTCTCCGCCGCTAAGCTATGGTGAGCGGCCAGCAGCACACCGCCATGCGCAATGGTGTCAGATTTCGTATCCTCACGAAATACTGAGTAGCATTTTATACTGTAGAAGTATCCTGTTGTCACCTTGGTCTCCTGAAGGCAAATGACCGCAGGGCAGTGGCGGTTTAAGAGTGTCTGGATCTCTTCGGTGCTGGTTCTCAGCCCCCTACAGTTCCATTGTAAAATGGATCGCGATAGATTCATTTAAAATGCGTTAGAGTTGCGTGTAAATATCACAGACAGAATCACAGGTAGACACTCTTACTATCTCCACGGTCCATAGTAAAAGTAGATGCATGGATGTATCGGGTAAAACTTGGTGACGTAAAACGTAACACCAATACCCTATGAGAGAGATGAGGACGATTTCTGACGAAATCTGGGAGTTCCCCCGCTCGGTGGTGATGGTATCCACGGGAATGGCCGTTTACGTCCGGCCACAGGGGAGTCACAGTGCGCCGCCTTCTCACCACCACGCTGTGGTATAGGAGGCGGAGCCATCAACCTCAGAGTCTCCTCCGTGGTCGCGCGTGAAGCTGGTAATGGTGGAGGTGTCGCTCTAGGATGCGAGCCTAGCACCTGCCCGGTCTCTACGGTGATCGCAGGGCTTACGCGTGACGTTGGTGATGATGGAGGTGTCCTTCTAGGTGACGGTCCTCCTGCTCGTGCGCTGGGCGATGAGTCCCTGGACATAGTCCTGGCTGCACGGCCAGGCGCCCCCATATCGCGAGCCCTCGGGTGAACCTTGACCGTAAGTTGCGGTCGAGCCGCAGAGGGTGCGACGACTGGAACCGGTCCGGAGGCAATGTCGGTCTCTCTCGAAAGATTCGGTGGGGACGGGGGAGTAGAGGTGCGTGTGGACTGGGCATGGACGCGATCGGTGGATGTGGAGGAAAAAGTCTGCACGCTAGGTTCGGGGCCCATCCCGGGTCTCTTCGTTCGCTGAACAACACTCCACTCTTCCGGAGCCCGCTCGGCGGCCGGCATCGGTAAAGTGACGTAAGGGTCTGGCATGGGCGATGCGTCGCACTTCGCCGCCTCGGAGCGAGGTTCGGGCTGAGCTTGCCTACTTGACGGGGAGACGAGTATTCCGAAAGAGCGAAGTAATTCACTCAATGCTGCAATGAGTTCCTCCGTTTTGGGTGTTTGCACGCGCTGTGAAGTCGTTGTGGTGCCTTTTACTTTTATTGCGTATGGCGTTCGAGGATGGGAGCGATCGTAAAGATCCCTCGCTTCGCGAAATGTTACTTTTTGGGTGTGTTTTGTTGCTATTATTTCCTTCTCTTTGGAGTAGCTGGGGCAGGTGCGGTCGAACGAAGTGTGTGGGTTCTGTCCCCTGCCGCAGTTCACACAGAATGGAACTTCCGACGTACACTCCTCGCTGAGGTGGTCGGGGGAAGCACACGTGCTGCACACGGAACGATTCCGACAATACTGGTTGGTATGCCCATATTTTTGGCATTTAAAACAACGCATGGGGTTCTGAAGAAAGATTCGTACCTTAACACGGATGTATCCCACCCGAATCTCAGAAGGTAAGTCGGTTGAATTAAACGTCAATATCACATTGTTCGTCGTAATCAGTTCTGCATCTCGCCTAGTCTTGATCTTCCTCGTTGCTATCACGCCAAACTCAGACAACCCTTCCACTATTTCTTCCTCGGGTACGTCCTCCAGGTCGTAACAGTTTATTATTCCTCGGGATGTATTTTTAGTTTGATGTGGTTCGATTTTAATTTGGATGATTTCATCTATTTTCCTACCACCTTTGCGCACACCGTATACGAACTCACCGTTCGTCAACGCTCTCTCCGCTTCCTGTACCACCGCGAATTCTACCTCCAACGCTCCATCCTTCAACTTTTCACAACGTACAATTATACCAAGTCTGTCACACCATCACGTCTCTGGAAAGGGGACAACGCCACAATATTTTTCGTCAATCCTCGGATGATGAGGATACGTGGGGCAACGGTAAGAGTATTTCTACTGTTTGTTCGGTTAGGCATTCTTCCACCGGCAGTGCGTGGGAGAAAAGTCTGGCCCATACTTGAGGGACCGGGAGCGGTTTTATGGTTTGGAGCTGCCATGAAGTGTGTTAGTTTTCGACTCCTCGGGCGCCCCACCCATTAGGGGACCTACCGGGGGGACGCCTGGGTCCCGCGGACGGGAGGTCGCCAGGCGCCCGAGGAGCTATACGGGGCGGGCGGCGCCTTCGCCCGGTCGGGAGAGAGAGACTCACCACCCCGACCGGGATCCAGCATCGCCCACCCCTTGACCCCGGCCGGCCGGGCCGGCGGGCACCGGGAAGAGTCCCAGGCCTCCGGCCCGAGGCGACCAGCCACTTGGCCCGCGTGAGGCCCCACGGGCCTGCCCGCCCCTCCGGGATATTAGGACCGAAGAGATGTGTTGGTCCCCCATCACAACTTGTACCGTGCGACGGGGGACCTCAACCTCCAGGACTCCGTCAACCTCGGGGGCGGGCCGAGGGGGCGCGGCTACCCCGGTAAAACTGAGCTGGTGGGCAGGACCGGGGAAGTTGCCCTGCCTGCTCATAGTATGGATAGTTGGTGTTGCAGGGCCAGATGAAGGACATGGATGTTGGCATGAGATAGGCATTGGAATGGGAGCGTATGGATGGAAGGACAAGTGAGGCACTCCTGGTCTCACCCCTCGTCGGTATGATGGTCGCCGGGTTATTGGGCAATCAATCTCCCCCACCCCCCACCCCACCCCCACCGCGTAAAGGTGGTGCCTTGTCGAGGGGGGTGACGTCGTTTGAAATTTGAATGCATACGAATAAACATCACCCTAGAACACGTGAGAGCCCTTTGCGTATTAGATTCTTTGTGTGTTTGTGGCAAAAAGTGGAAGAGAGAGAGAAAGAGAGAGAGAGAGAGACCTACAAAATAAGTTCGTGTCATGCATTCGTGTCAAAGCTAATCAAAGTTCGTAAATTCAATTGACAATATAATGGCATTACATCACATGGCACGTTTCCATGTACACGTTCTGGGCGGCAGAGAATCCGTACTAGGCTATGAAGCTATTAACCATACTTCAAATCTGCTTAATAATGACCATCTTGCCCAGCTATCTATATATGATAACAGGCCAGCTGTGTAAGCATCTTGCTTTGAACATTGATGAACGGAGCTTTTTCTATGACATGTTTTTTTTTATATATATATATATACATGTACATACAGGTATTTCAGTGGCGCATCTAATAATGTTCACCGGGGTACATTTCATCGTAGGGGCGCCTTAAGCGAGGAAAAATGTGGAGTGTGGAGTGGAGATGTACTCAAGCATACTGAAGCCTTTTCGTCTTAGAGGAGAACCATTTCCTCTGGAAAGGGCATTCGTGGCTCAAAAATATATTGAGCGGTCGGTGTTTGAACTCGAGCCATCCCGAAGGCCGTCTACCTCTGCCTTTCCCGGTCTGAGGAAGGCCACCTCTGCTCTAGGGACACATGTCCACAGCCCCCTGTCCTGTATCCGCTCGCTCCTGATATATGCATATTTTAAGCCGTTTATTGAGATTCACTCAAGCTGTGCAGCCAGGCAAACCAATGCTGCGCGTTATTCTATCTCGGATCCCACGCCGGATCTGTGATCCCATGGCATCGAATGGTCTGCGATTTCCTGTATCGCCTTCTTCGCGAGGGCAACGACCCCTCGACGTTCAAGGCTGCATTATGGCTGTCTATAGCACAGTTTCATTGTGGGGGTTTCCAGCGATGCCACTTGGTTGCGCTGTCGTCGAAAACGGCACTCTTCCTCCCACCACAAAGGGAGACACAACCCGCACAAAGCGGCGCCGGCCCATGACACGAGAGAAGGGTCAAGCGCGGTGGCTTACAAGGGCTGGCGATCGCCCAGCGGGCGTGCCGCTGAGCTCCTGGACACAAATTGGGACGCCCCGGTCAGGCATACTCCTGTCGGCGGGGCGCCGCAGCACACCCAGCCACTAGCCGTCGGCCCTGAGCTGCGACCACCAGCCGCCGAGCGCCCCCCCCCCCCCCCCTCCGACCAGCGATCCCTGCCGCCAGCTGATGACCTGTTCCACCATCCGAACCCAGTCCAGTCACAATTTCAAGGTGACTGGACTCCGTCATGTCCTCAGCGTATTACTTCTGTTCTGGTACGTCATTCGAGCACACCGTGAAATTATTGTGTTTGCAACAAGCACAATGTGGCTGCGAAGAGAAACACAATGACTTTGGTGTGTCACGACCAACTTCCAGTCGCCTCCGTGATGTTCCAACTCCGTGTCTGAGGAGGTCCGGTCGGCGGCTTCCTCCGGCGGACCAGGGAGGTCTCCCAGCAGCACACCGGTTCGTCTCGCGGAAGGCCGCCAGCTGCGGGCGAGCGGCCGCCGCCGCTCGTTCGGCCAGCATCAGCGGCGGCAGCGCCGCCATGAGCTGTGATTACCGTGCAATAACCGGCTGGGGGATCTGACCACTTCGGCGAGTCGCTGCCGGCCTGCTCCCCAGGTGCGCCCGGGGAGAGGTCGTCGGCACGAGCCGGCGTCGCCGGCTGCGACGACAGGTGGAGCGGCGCCGGCGGCGCGGGCCGGCAACAGGTGCAGCCAGCCCGCGCCGGCCGCCGCCTCATCAGCGGCGCCGGCCAAAGCGCGGCCAGCGGCGCCGCCGCCCAGCATGCAGGAATGTCGCTCGGACGGGGCCGGTTCAGATGTCCGTCGGCGGCTGCCGCCACTGCCGGCCGGCCATCGAGACCGGCCGGCCAGCTGGGCACCAGCCAATGGAACAGCGGTCCTGCGAGCGGACTGACGGTCGCCCTGCGTGCCGAGTGACGACGCGGCGATCCTCCCCACCCGACCGCGAGTCGCCTCCGTAGGGGTGGCCAGTCGCCAGCAAAAACAGCCCGCCGCGTCCATGCAAAAAGACGTGCCGTGCATATCGTCTGGATACGGCGCGGCACTTTAACGATGTATCGCCGATTGTGTGCGAAGGGAGCGGGACGCAAAACAACCGTATCGCAGCCGCCGGCTCAACATAGCCGGCCTGAGACAAGCCTGACGGAATGAATGGTCGACCTTGTGACGTGTGACGTGACAGGCGGTCGCGTGACGACCGAGTTCAATGACCCGCCGGCTGGCAGCGACAGATAAGGCGGCCAACACGCCGCACTCTACCTGCAACGTCAAACTGGCCTTCTTATTCGGATTTGATAGGGCCTATCGTGACGTGTGAGACTAATATTCGCCGCATGCTTCAGCGCCTTGTATCCTGCAGCACCCCATTCAGGGTTGGCTTAGCTCACGTGTCAGCCAGGCAGATGAGGTGGGACTAGTAATTGATGCTGGTCAGATGATGCTGAGCTGAGAAGCCAGGTAGATCAGCTTTGGCCACCAGCAGCCGAGGCCCTTTCAGGTGGGATGGGGAAGACCGGCTGTCGGGTGAGGCTGGTAGCAGGTGGGATGAGGAAGACCGGTGGATCAGGTGGGATAGACAACAGATGTGATGAGGGTGACTGATGTATCAGGTGAAGGTTGGTTACAGGTGGGATGAGAAAGACCGGTGGACCAGATGGGGTTGATGACGAATGGGGTGAGGAAGACCGGTGGGTCAGATGGGATTGAAAACGGATGTGGTGAGGAGACCGATGGATCAGGTGGGGTTGGTGACGGGTAGAGTCAGGAAGATCGATGGATAAAGTGGGGTTGGTGACAGATGGGCAGGCTGCATTAGGCGCAATTGGCTAGGCACTATTTCATGATCACAATATCGTCCTCTTCGAACCAACTTTGAGGTGATTGTTGCTATTTGGATTGCAGTTTATTTAACTAGAAAGAAACTGCAATCATGCGGGATGAAAGATGGATAAATGATGCGGGAGAGAAAAACGACCCGGATATAATTTCGAGCAGAACCGATCGGAAACCATTGGCTTTCAGTTGAACAAAAACGTGATGGCCTCAAATGCAGATGAGTGCTTTGTATTTTCAGCTAGAATGTTAGCGGTCATGGTAGTCCTGGAATTTTCGTCATTCCAATATATGCATTCTGGCGCCATTCCAATCTCTGTATGCCAATCTAGCATAGATACCCAGCGTTCGTATTGGAGCATAATTCAGCGTGTATGAGTAGTGTCTGGGCAATAGCCTTGATCCTTCAGCCTTAGTCGGCGGCCGACGGTGTAATCATCACGTGACTTGTCGCCGTCCCCGTAATTAAGCGACCTTAGCGCCGACACAGGTCCGATCAACCCTTTCGTTAAGGCGGCCGCCAGTCTCTGGGAGAGGCTGGGAGAGGGACAGCCGGAACACCATCATTGTCCACCACTGGAAGTCGAATGGTGCTGAATCAAACCCGAACACGGAGGTGCTCGCTCAGACGCTGGAAGTTGTATGAGCATAGTAGGGACCTAGAACAAATCCTCACCTCTTAGAGGTAAATTTTATGCCATATCCCCATGGTCTGACCATGTGAAATTCTCACGGGCTTTCCATTTTAAGCCGGGATTTCCGTAGGAGAACCGCCGCGGCAGGGGGAATTGCTACTGAGTCCTCCCATGGAAATAATTTGACTAGTGACATTGGAAGCATTTAAGGCTAAATATTTCAAGTGTCAGTGTTGAAATAAGTAAGCTTGCAACACATATCCAAAAAGCTACACACACACACACACACACACACACACACACACACACACACACACACACACACACACACACACACACACACACACACACACACAAAGTTGTGTGACACAAAACAGGAACAGATCCAAGAAGGTACACGCGCAAGGGAAAACATATTTAAGTTGATTCTCCCCATACACTGACCAGAGCGCTCAGCTTCAAACACATCGGTGAGCCCATTCCCGGTCCACCGGCCCGATGACGGAACCCGAGCCGACTCAGGCAGATGGTTCGGTAGTGCCCCAAGTACGTTCAATGCGTGCACAACAAAAATAGTACATTGTTCCCTGGGGCTAGACCAACCCAGATGGAGGAGAGGGAGAGGGTGCGAGGGTATTGCCCCGCTCATAGTTGCACAAGGTGCATTTGGCAGGGGCTGTGCAAGCACTGGTCATCGAAGACGTGAGGTATCGTGAGCGATCAGTCGGTGAGCTTGAGACCGGCAGTTTGACCAGTTTTTAATTGATCCTCGGGGCTGCTGATCGGTGCCAATTTTTAGCCTGCGCCTGGCTTTGTGTCCTCGCTACCGGGAACACTGCCATGCTTGATATTGCTGAAGTTACGACCGGTTGACGTCCGGAATGTTTGAGTATTTCCCACGTGTTTTTTCAGAAGTAAGACACTTAAGTTGATTTGGAATCACATATCTCTGGAAGACAGAATCCCACACTTCAATCCTGACGGTGTGATGTTGACAGATGGAAATGGTGTGACCTAGTGTTGTTTTAATATGCTGAAGTGTATATACGAGTGAGATGATTCTTTTTCAAGCACTTCCACACGCATGTCAGCAACTGGACTGGACAGCTATGACTGAACTATGAACACACTTGCTACCAAGCTGGATGCGTTAAGCCGTTTCTATTATATACCTTTCTATCTCTCTATCTCTCTTTCTATCTATCTATCTATCCATCTATCTATCTATCTATCTATCTATCTATCTATCTATCTATCTATCTATCTATCTATCTATCTATCTATCTATCTATCTATCTATCTATCTATCTATCTATCTATCTATCTATCTATCTATCTATCTATCTATCTATCTATCTATCTATCTATCTATCTATCTATCTATCTATCTATCTATCTATCTATCTATCTATCTATCTATCTATCTATCTATCTATCTATCTATCTATCTATCTATCTATCTATCTATCTATCTATCTATCTATCTATCTATCTATCTATCTATCTATCTATCTATCTATCTATCTATCTATCTATCTATCTATATATCTATCTATCTATCTATCTATCTATCTATCTATCTATCTATATATATATATATATATATATATATATATATATATATATATATCCACTCTTTCTCTCCTTCTCCTCATTTTCAGCATAACTAATCAACTAACCAGCTATCGGACACCTACGAATAATCTGGGAGCTTCGCGAAGAAAACTAGGGATCACATATATACATTATCCTGCACCGATCACACATCGCGCAATCAGCGGTCTACAAACGACGGACGTTGCCTCATGGGTACAGATACAGTGGGAACAGCGTGTCATGGTCCTCTACTTTCTCTGGAACTGCATCCATTGTTTATCTCACGGCCGTGACAAAAATCAACGTACAAAGTGGGTTGATCCCGCCTCCCATCTTGGGCGCGCCTACGCCCTTGGTCCGCTTGGGGATTTTTATATATCTCTGGTGGGACTAATAACCTACAATATCTACAATTGCCGATCCCGCTAGGAAAACAATGCAGGTCTATTCATTCTGTCAAGGCAGCCGAACTTCTCTAAATCTTCTAGGCGACTGGTCATCGTCAAGGCCTTTTGGGCTCATGCTCATGCTGAACCAGCAGTTCACCTATATCGCGCTCCCTGTCGTCCTCTTGCTCTTGGTTTCGTTCTCCCCTCTCTCCTATCTCCCACTCTCAATCTCTCTCTCTGCCTCCCTCTCTCCCCTCTGGCTTTCTTCATCGTCTCTTTTTGTTGTTTATTGGGTGGTTCACGGCGCACTTTATGCACGATCATGGCCAATAGTACCGCCTAAACCGTTTCGCCGGTGGGCCTCGGGATTGGGAAAAGTCCCGAGTGGTGCGAGCGTCGAACCCGGGACCTTGGTATCAGGAGCTCAATACCTTACCCACTCCGCCATCTCCCTTTCCTGCTCCCTTCGTGTCTCCCTTCCTTCGCGTATCATGCGCCTTCGCTCTCTACCGTCTGCCTCTTCCCCAATAATCCTCTCTTTCCCTCCCTCTGATCCTCTTCCTCTCACTTCCTCTCTTCTTTTCTGTCCCCGGTGTGGCTCCATGCATGACTCCATCCAGCTTTTTGTAGATATCGGCGGCTAATAAATATCGGCGTCGACGACAAAAATCCGCGGACGGAAACATCCCACCCCGAATCAGAGCTGCGCGCCCTACTATTATCGCGTCCAGGTGTCTATCCAGGCCGCTTTTCTCATTTGAGGCCCAATTTTTTCCTCGGAATGAGCTGACAACGTCACTAATCGCCAATTGTGATAATGCGTGGTCGGCTCATGACGTCGTTACTGGCCGGCCGACGGCGGCACCGTCGCCACTATTTGCCTAAGTAATCTGCGTCATTACGCCGTCTCATCCACGCATTAAAAACACATAATTGTCGCAAAACACCAGTCACACCGCACCGAATGGCGCAGTTGCTCAATGGGTGTCCGCCGAGATAAAAGAGCCGGGCAGGCCAAGCCGGACGGGCGCTGGCTGCACCAGATTGGCGCGCCGCTCTGCCGCTGCCTTCTCAGACAGGAAATGCAAATTGGTACTCATTTGGTGGGCGTCTGGTCGGACCTGTTGCCAAGGTCAGGTCAGCCAAGGTCAGCGGACGTATCTCATGGTGCTAGCAGGAAGCGGCCATTGCCGGTACCGGGCAACGTTACGGCCCTATCTCCGACACCGCGGGGCAGTTCTGCTGTCTCCGGCACTGAGGGTTGGTCTGCTACCTCCGGCACTGCGGGGCAGTTCTGCTGTCTCCGGCACTGAGGGTTGGTCTGCTACCTCCGACACTGCGGGGTTGGTCTGCTACCTCCGGCACTGAGGGTTGGTCTGCTACCTCCGGCACTGCGGGGTCAGTTTGCTACCTCCGGCACTGCGGGGTTGGTCTGCTACCTCCGGCACTGAGGGTTGGTCTGCTACCTCCGGCACTGTGAGGAAACTATGCTACCTCTGATACTGTGGGACAGCTCTGCAGTCCCCGGCACTGTGTGGAAGCTCTGCTGTCCCCGGCACTCCGGAGTTGGTCTGCTGTCTCCGGCACTGCGGGGTTAGTTTGCTACCTCCGGCACTGCGGGGTTGGTTTGCTACCTCCGGCAGTGCATGGCAGGTCTGCTATGTCCAGCACTGTGGAGTGGGTCTGCTATCTCCGGTATTGTGGGGTGGGTCTGCTATCTCCGGCACTGCATGATTGGCCCATTATCTCCGACATTGCATGGTGGGTCTGCTATTTCCGACACTGTGGGGTGGGTCTGCTATCTCCGGTACTGCATGCTAGGCCAATTATATCAGGCACTGCATGGTAGGTATGTTATCTCCAGCACCATGGGGTGGGCTTGATCGCCTCGGCACTGCAGAATGGGTGTTCTATCTCCACTGTTATACCATTGTTTAATACAACGAAGAATGGCTTTTAAGTGCTCCTGGGTTTTAGACATTGCGTGAGACGAAATGTACGACACTCAATATACCAGGAGGTGCTGAGTTTACATCAAAAGTAGAGTTAGGGATTGTATTATATTTCTGAACGTTTCAGCCAGGGGCCATCGTCAGGAGTGACGATGGCCCCTGGCCATCTCCTGACGATGGCCCTGGCCAAAACGTTGAGTAATATAACATAATCACTAACGCTACTTTTGATGTAAACTCAGCACCTCCTGGTATATTGAGGGTCGTACATTTCGTCTCACGCAATGTTCTATCTCCGGCACGGCATGGTGGGTGTACTGCCTCCGGCATTAAGGGATAGGTCTATTGTCCCCGGTACTGCATGGTGGGTCTACTGCCTCCGGCATTAAGGGATAGGTCTATTGTCCCCGGTACTGGATGGTGGGTCGACTGCCTCCGGCACTCTATGCTGGGTCTTCTGTCTCCTGCATTGCAGTGTGGGTCTATTATCCTCGACACTGTGGCATTGTCTGCTAATTCCATCACTGCGGAGTGGGGTTGCTATGTCCGATACCGCATGGCGGGTCTACTATCACCGGTACCTCGTAGTGATCTTCTGTCGCCGGCACTCCGGGGTGGCTCTACCATCTACGGCTCTGTGGGGTCGGTTTGCTAACCCCGGCGCTGTGGCCGAGTCTATCTCCGGCACTGTGGGATGGGATTACTATCTCAGACGCTGTAGGATGGGTCTGCTATCTCAGACGTCTTTGGTGGGCCTTCTATATCCGACTCTGTGCGGTGGGTCTGCTATATCTGACCATATGTGGTCGGTCTGCTATCTCCTGCATTGTGTCATGGCACCTTTACCACTGTGGTGTAGCTGGATCCTCCTATGGAGCATCATTCTCCGCTAGCTTGGCGGAGTTGCACTCCGAGAAGCATTTTTGTGGGGCCGCCGTTTCCGGCTAGCTGCGGCAAAGAGGGACTGGGTGGTCACCTCCAGCATCAATGCGTGCAACCGCCGATCAATATCTTCCCGCCACGGACGCCACGGTGCACGCCACGCGCCAACGCCCACGTCTTCCCACGCGCACCTCGGCCATGGCCGATGCGGATTTCGACGACGCTGGGGCCGTCTGCACCTGCACTCTGCAGCAGCGCGAGCAGCGAGGGGGCGGGGAATGGGCGGGGAGGGGCGGAGGAGCCGCGGTCACGACGGGAGGCCAACGGCCAGTCGTCGGCAGCATTCCGATCCGCCACAGTGGCGTGCCACGTGGTGCACAGTCCGTGGGACTAGGCCGCACCCTCTCGGTGAGACCTGGGCCCAGGCTTGACGGGGTCTCGGCCTGGTCTTTATGGTGTTGCGACCGCCTCTGCCTGACATCGGCACCTTGCTATGAGGTGTGTGCGGTCGACTCCGTGTAACACACCGATCGACCGGCTTGCTGTAGCGAGTCACCGCCAAAACTCCCGCCACCGCCAAAAACCCTCGTCAGGTGGACGTGGGATCAGCGGTCGTTTCTCTCTTTTTTTTTCTCTCTCCCTCTCTCTCTCTCTCTCTCTCTCTCTCTCTCTCTCCCCCTAGTTCTGTCCTGGCGTTCGCAGTCTTCTCTGCGGCGTTACGCCGTCACCCTTGCTCGGAGCAGTTCGTACGCCCGTCTGTTGCGTTGGAGGATGCGCGAGTCGGTCTGGACATAAAGCTTGCATAATCATTATTATCGTCATACTAATCAGACACAAGCAACTGTGCTCGAGATCTACCCTCTGCTATGCGGTTATTTCGATCAGCAGGTGCGGAGCGCGCCTGCTGTATCGCCTCGGGGACATCCCGGAACACATAGGGCCGGCAAGTGGTCAGGAACTCAACACAACTAATGTGCCTCATTTTGCTGAGAAGTATGCACACGTGTTCAGAGGAACAGCCAGTATGGGGTGTTAAGTTCGCCCCCTAGTAAACTAAGTTTTACTAGATCAACACGAAATTTTTAGATTTCCAACAGGCCAAATCACAAACTCACGGCGCGAGAAGCGCCCGCAAATGTTTTCACTGAATTCAGAATTTTGGAGGTTGGATCCTCATACGAAAATGCTGAATGCGCACCTGCACATGTTGTTGGCACGCAATTACTTGTGAGCAACACGAAATCGATCAACGGTGTTGTATGTGTTACCTGTTTTTAAAGAGGATAAAAAATCATCAGTAATGACATCAGAGATATCGGCCCTTGGTTTCAAACTAGTTCACCTGGTGACGCAGATAATCAGCAAATAGTAAGGCCTCACTCAGTGCCACCTGACAAATCACGAACGTCGTTCAGCACAAGCATCGTCTCTAGGAAGGCATCAAATCATCTGAGGTAGGCACACCACTCGTGTCTATCTACATCTTGAGAAAACTAATCCATTCAAACCGTTGTGCAGTTACACTCTGTCCGACGTGGCCCATCCTGCACTGACATCTAAACACGCCACTGTACGGGCCGGTCGATCACAAATCGCCGCCGCCGCCGCCGCGGGAGCCGGCTGTCACTCTGTAGCCGGCATCACGGCCGTCGCCCACGTCTGCAGGCGTGCCGCGTCTGTGTCGGTCGGGCCGGCCAGCTCCGCCCACCACCGGCCATTGTCACGGCCAGGCACGCCAAGTAAGGCTGCCGAGCCGCCCCCACCGCCTCACGGCAGGGGGACGGCCGACACCGTGCAACGCGAAAGCCGGAAGTGGACGCGGACTGCAAGAATTCCATTCAAACAGTGACTTCTGCAATACAGCGGCGGGGAGGGAGCACGCGGCTGTTGGCGAGACGTGTGGCGAATGGCCAATGGCACAGCTGGTGTTGGCTCCGTGCTGAAGGAGGAGAAAGGCAGGGACATGGAGAGGAGAATGGGTGGTGAAGAGAAGGAGAGTGAAGGGCTGTTAGGTGTGCTTGGTCAGAACAGATGCGAAATTCACACACAGAAAAGTGGATGACATCACTTCAATCCGCCCGTCTCATGGGGTACATCCGCGAAAGCATTAAGTCGAGCACATTCTGTCTACATTGCAAGTGTTTATCTACAGGATGTCGGATTTTACAAACATGTCGAATAGGTCAAGGCCGGAACGTGTCGTTTAATTAGTCTTTAAGACCACATGCAATACAAGACTTGCAATATACGTGGCTGCCTGCAAATAATATATGTTGGTTTGGAAAAGCGCATCAAAGCTTAACTTCTGTACATTGGGCTATAACAGTCACTTACAGAAACTCCCTGTTCATTTCTGTGTTCATTTTTATATGCATTATTTAGCTCACACGCCGAATGATGAAAAATCAATGCATATCTGAGCCCCAGCTGGGTGCACCCAGGAATTAATGTTCGGAGGTGGAAGTCCAGGGCCCCTGGCTTTTCGTCGTTGTGTCCTCCACCAAGTTACCTTGGTGCATAGCATACTATGGTAAGTCACCCTGACTAGTGTCTTTATTTTCACTCGGCTTTTGGCCACTCTCATGTCAGTGTAAATTGAATAATCTCACCACGTTTTACATTATGACGGCTGGCGTGCCCCTCTGCAGACGGCAGGGGTGTCCATATAACGGCTGAGATGCCTTCTTAGATCTCCGAGGTGCCCTCCCAGACTCTTCTACAACGGCTGCGGTGTCCTCTGCAGACAAGGATTCCTCTACAACGGCTGAAGCGTCCTCCCTGTAGACTGCAGGCTTGACTCTACAACGGCTGAATGCCCCGAAAAAATCGTATCACTTCGCTTCCTTTAGCATCGTGGAAAGTGTTCCTGAGAATTCGCAGTAGGAGGCAGTACCTCCGTGACCACCTCACCCTCCCCTCTTCGCGCCACTGCGGAGGTTCAGAATATGCGGTGGAGAAAAGGCTCGATAGAAGTCATAGTTTGTCAACAACCATAACATCTGTATCAAGGAAAGAACACTTTCATCGCCGGCTGAACCTAGGCGCTCATTCAAGCACTCTCTGGAGTGTCTAGGATTACATAAACCTAGTTAAATACCTTCTAGTCAATAAGTTAGTTAAATGATTGATCTTTCAGAATGGTCTTCATGTATATTTCAGGGCTGATAATTTTATAATGGACTATTCTTGGTAAAGATCATGGACACACTGAATGTTCGGCTCAGTTTGAAGGAAATGTTGCCATCCTGTTGAGCAGGATGGCAACATTTTTTCCTTTCCAGTGCGGAGCAGCGATATGCGTGAAGCAAAATTGCTATGAATAACCCGACGGGCTCCTTGGAAAAAAGTTAACCTACAGCCTACATGCTGTGCCATAGATGGAACGTCATCATTAAAGAGCCAAACGAAATGTTTGTGGTGGAAATTGTCTAACCAATGCAGGTAGGTGAACGGTGGTATTGCAGGAATCATATATCTTCCAGCTATATGTTTTGCTAGTTCGTCATGCTATGTCAGAACAAGATAGACATATTTCTTCAGGCGGAGCTAACGATATATAAATAATTAGCCGGAGGCATCTACCCAGATATCGGAAATATTTCGTAATCAATGCCTGATCCCGCAAGCAAACAAATAACTGAGAATGCGGTGTCTGCACCATCAGAACGTGCTGCTCCATTTTCTACAATAGTGTACAGTTGACGTCGTCCTTTCTGCAATGGACAAGGTGAAACACTTTTAATAATACTCCTAAAGCACATTAAATTAAGTTAGATAAACTAAAATGAACTTCATCGTTCAAACAATGCTCTATTAATTGTCGTCAAAGTATGGGTTTTGTCAGAACGTTATTTGGTTAGTTAAACTATGTGCCACAAATTATTCAGTGCCCGAAACTGGCCGCTTCCGAAGAATGTCCGGGCCTTGGGTGCATACCACACACGCATTGTGTGTGTCCTTAGTCCTTTTGTTTCAGATGCAATAAATCCACTTTCGTGGCCATCACAGGAAAGCAATCGAATATTCCGCAGACAGGATTACCATACAAAGAAAGTGATCCAATCTTCTAGGGTTTCTCCTATTGTCAGAAAGCAGCGCGTGCAGTTCAGAGGGGATTACCTGTTCGTATCTCCACATCGTACCCCTATAAATACTTCCCACATTCTCTCAGGAGGCGATTAACTCCGTCGATGTGGTCTGGACTCTATCTCTGACGGCTTCGTCGTATATCTTCGCCGGGTACATTCCTCGCATTCATCTAGAACTGTGGACTGTATGCCTGCATGTGCTTCCCCTGTAATTTCGCCCCGGCTGACAAGGAAGCTCCCCCACCCCTCCCCCAAGAACTATACCATTAACGACACAATGGGCAAGCCATGGCTACACGCCCACAGTTTTACCAGAGCACATAATCACCTAGGCGCACACCAGCACATCAGTACCCTGATTCGGATGTGCTGGTGTACTAAAGCCACATATATATATATATATATATATATATATATATATATATATATATATATATATATATATATATATATATATATATATATATATATATATATATATATATATATATATATATATATATATATATATATATATATATATATATATATATACTTATATATATATATATATATATATATATGTGTCTGTGTGTATTTAGCATTGCCATGCATATCTACATATATTAACCCTATATCATTGCAGGGTAATAAGTAGGCTACAAAGTTTGGGAGGATGTTAGGAAAGTTGAAGGCGCTTAAAATATTGAATCTGCGCATAAGGTTAGGCCCAGTAGTGTCGAAATGTCACTCGGTCGGGCCGGTCAGTGAAAGATCGTGCATCCCGGCCTTCGGTGATCCATGGAGACATGGCGATAAAAAAAGCCCAAAATCTGCCTGGATACTCGTTATCATGCGAGCGTGCAGCAGCGTGTCGTGTTCCGATCAATGGAGGAATGTGCTAACTGCTCCGCCTCATACCGGAATTACCCTCGCGAACCTAAGCCTCATATGAGAAATCTAGCGGGCAGGAAAGCAACCATAGAATACACAGGACATTATTCCATCAGCTGTATTCGGGTATTTCTCGCTGAAACCAGGCATTGCGCCAGCGTCAATAGTAAAAACGCAACGCCTTTAGTACTGCTGTGGCTGATTTTTGGATCGTTCGGATTAATGATCGGCTAATATGACAGCAATGGTGCTTAGCAACAGAGTGGTATTTGAGTATGTGTGATACTTCTGTGAAAAAGAAGCAGATGAATCAGCGCAATTAAAGTAGCCGTTTGTGTGCAGCCTACTAGTGACTTTAGTGCTGATGGAGATAACGCCAATCGACATGGCCCCTCCAATATGTTCACAATATTCACAAAGAGAACAATTGAATAAACTTTATGCCAACAACCTCGCAACTACGTAGCCACAATGTTCAACAGGCACCAACAGACACTCTTCAAGCGAGATGTTGGTTGACAGTGCAGGTACGTGATTTAAAGCTTGATCAATGGGTTTTACGTTGGTTGCTCCAGCCGACACAAATTTTGTACAGATTACATAGCGGAAAACAAAGCTAGGAATAAGTGATTACCGTGCTCAGAGATGCCAGGAGCGATCGAAACATTCCGAGACTACGCCTATAAAATGTATAAAACCTACCACCTATCCCCTTCGATGTAATCACCTTGCAGATGATTACACCGTCCCATCGCTTCCTCCACACTTGGAAAGAACCCTGTAAATCCCGTTCTTTACGCGAGTCAAGTACTATCTGCGATTCGCCTTGGATATCCTGTCGAGTGTTAAGCGCACTGTCAGCGGGCGCGTTGTGGCGGTGGAACACCCAATTGTCATCGCGCCGCAATTCACGTCGTTCGCGCCCAATGTTTTCGCTTCAGAACGGTAGAGTAGAACTCAAGGTTGACAGTCTGAGGCTGGGGAACGAATTCACTGTACGCAGTCCCGTGAATGTCGAAAAAATGACAAGCATGCTCTAGGTCGCGCTCCTGACTGGCCTCGCCCTCTTCGAGCTTGAAAATTGTGGGCTCTTCCACTGTGAAGACTGCTGCTTGGTCTTTGGATCGTAGCCGTAGACCTAACTCTCGTCATCGGTAATAATCGTCGACATTAAAGTTGGGTCAGCCTGAGCCTATTGAAGGACACTTGCGTAGTTAGATACGGTTTTGCTTCCGCTGAGGGTCTATATATATATATATATATATATATGTATACATATATATGTATCTATATATATATATATATATATATATATATATATATATATATATATATATATATATATATATATATATATATATATATATATATATATATATATATATATATATATATATATATATATATATATATATATATATATGTTCACATGCTACATGCTCTGGATATGGCGCGGATCTCTCTCACAAGTAAATACATCCATACAATGAATAAGCATGAACATATGGATTACGACGTGACGAGTTTTTGACACTATGCTCATAGTGTTATAATGCGATGA
>JAOTOL010001538.1:175000-337500 GCA_034440575.1 Imbricaverruca yamaguchii
GACTAAACAAAGGACGTTATTAGTAAGTTGAAGACATCGACACAGAAGATCTTCTCATTCTAGAAAATAAATAAAGGTGTTCAAGGAACAAAATCATAAGGTGAGCTTATCAGCTTCCTGATTATTTCGAGGAAAACCTGAGTGCAACTTCCTTGGGATAAAGTAATCTGTATGGTGAAGCTAGTCGAAGAAGAACAAAAACTTATAAGTTCATTGAGCGAAAAATGATTACTTAACTTTGAGAAGAAATGGACTATTTCCTTGCCTACCATGATTGAAAGTAAAATACGATGAAACGTTTTAGCCCACACTGACAAGGAATGCTGTGATTTCAATAAAATTAGATATGTTAAGGTCTGAAACTTTTCGATCATGGATAATTTTCAAGAATTTGAGACCTTAACCCGTCCCATCTCGAAATTTGGCATACCTTTTCCCACATCAATTTGGCATTGGCATGCCGTGCCAAACTTTTTAAGTCAGGTCATCTAGGGTCAACGGAGTTAGTCAAGGTCAAGTGAGTCAACGACGCTTCTTGGACTGCTCTACCCAATAGAAAAGGAAAATTAAAGAAAACTTGAAAACTCAAAATTTTGAAAGTTAAAAAAAAAATTTTTGAGGGGCCAAAAATGCATGACCCTGGTCGACTTCGCTTTTCTTTTCTGATTCCGAATATTTTTTCTCTCCTCAAATATCCCTAAAATGAACTCCCCAGAGCCCAAAACATAATGTAAGTCGTGAGACGTCGTGAAAATCTAGCCCCCTAGTGACACCACTTTTGGGGAATTGTTTTGGGGATGGATCTGGACCCTACTCGTCGAGCGCTTTTCGATGACACCTCTTTCGTGTTCGTGCGACGCTTAGTTTGGATTTTAGAGGGGGTTACTATCAGCCACCGAAGACGGCGCGGGTCAAATCCTCACATCCCGTCTAGGGGGAGGGGGCGGTTGAAGACCCCCCTCTAAAATACTAACTAAGCATCGCACGAAAACGAAAGCGGTGTCAT
This sequence comes from Imbricaverruca yamaguchii, assembly GCA_034440575.1. Lineage (NCBI taxonomy): Eukaryota > Metazoa > Arthropoda > Thecostraca > Neoverrucidae > Imbricaverruca > Imbricaverruca yamaguchii. Next base: position 176,007 of record JAOTOL010001538.1, read on the forward strand.
CGGAACGCGCTCGACGAGTAGGGTCCGGGTCCACCCTCCAAAGTAATTTTCACTCAAAAGTGACGTCACTAGCGGGGCTAGATTTTCACGACTTTTCACGACTTACATTATGTTTTTGACTCTGGGGAGTTCATTTTGGGGGATATATGAAGAAGAAAGAATTATTTGGAATGAGAAAAGGACAGCAAAATTGACCAGGGCTATACATTGTTTTGGCCCCCCTAAAATACAAATTTCATTATTTGGAAATTTCAAACTTTTCAGTTTTCAAGTTTCCTGAAATTTTCCTTTTCCAATGCGTACAGCAGACCGAGAAACGTTGTTGGAAGTCAACTTGCCCTAATAAAAAAATGCTTACTTTAGCCAGAATCCTGTATTTGAACTGCAATTTGGCAAATACGCAAAATTTATATGTAGTCAAAAACGAAAAAAAAATCAACTTGTACGTTTTATTGCATCCGTAACGATAAGCAAACGCTGAAAGTTTCATCAAAATATCTGTATCCGTTAAAGCGTGACGATTGGTTGAACGTTTTTGGAGGTGACCTCACTTGACCTTGACCAACTCGTTGACCCTAGATGACCTGACAATTTTTTTTAATCAACATGTCAAATTGATGTGGTAAAAGATATGCCAAGTTTGGGCGCGCTGCCGCGCGCCGTTTGTCCGCTATCCGCGAAAAACCTGAGGGGGCGGGTGAAGACCCCCGCCCCCGAGACGGGACGGGTTAATATATCTACTTTATTGAAACCACAGCATTCCTTGTCAATGTGGGACACAAGGTTTCATCTTATTTTGCTTTCAAAAATGATTACTTCATCAGTACTCCATGATGTGAAATAATATGTGAAATAATATGTTCCTCGCCAGAACACTAACTGAATTATTACTTTAAGTTGAAATTCAAATATTGTATCGACTATTTCGACTATATTGTCTTCTTCAAGGAAACAAGATATCGGCATACGATGATATCCTTTGATGAGGACAGTATAGTCGGAACAGCAGGAAATGTCCTTGCATTCCGATCTGAAGTAGTATTTTTCCACTCCATTAATTCATGATTTATCTTTCAACATTGCATTACTTTCACCAGTCTGTCTCCGACAATTAAGGATACTAATGGTTGTTGAAAGTTTTTCAGGTTATCTTTAAAGAAACTTTTAATGTGGGAGCAGGCCACACTTTCACATTGGTTTTGCGTTGCGTTGTAATTGCGTTAATTGCGTTGCAGTTTACGCCGCTTAATACTCACAACTTTTGCAACTGTACACAGTTGCTCGGAACTTCGCGAGATAAATCTGCATTTGCTTGATTCTGGTCATTATTTTACTTGTCAATGGTCAATACATTCCTTACCAATGACCAATATTTCACATATGTGCGTGCAAGCATGTGTGCAGCCAGATGTTTGGGGTTAACACTGAATTAGGTTGCCAGAAGCATTCCATTGCCAGTATGGGACAGTGGTAAGGGGATGCTTGACAAACGGGAGCATCTGGCGCCAGGTATGCAGGGTCGGGGGTACGTGGCCTATAGATACAAGTATGCGCACCATGATTCGGTTTTCTTGGCATCCCGTGGCTTCTTGGGCCACATTTGGGAAAACGTGAAATATGAATTAAGCAGAAGGAATTGACTAACAAGAAAACCGATTCCCGAAATATGATACACCACAATTTAATATGAATTTCGCGCACGAGATTCCGAAGAATCTAGTGATGCCCAAATCAATGATCGCGTGATGCCCGATTTCGGAAGCAGTGCGTCGAATGCCGTTGTGAGTGCCTTGAAAACCGATCCGCTGCGGCTGAAATTGGTTGCACCTTTGCCGAAGTTGACTCCTCTGACGAATGTTGTACACCCATCTGACGCCTCAGTGTACCTGGCCGGATTGTGGAAAACGCAAAGCTGGTTCGGCGTGTCACAGTCCTTTATGCTTCACTGCTATTCAGCTTCGCTTACGCAACGCACGCTCTTTGCTTCTTCAAGATCCTTTTTCGTCAAGGCCAAATTCTAAAAAGAGCTTCCTTTCATGAATGTGGCCGGCCTGCCACCATGAGGCGACGTCGTTTGCTCCTTGATGAGTGGGCAGTGGCTGACGAGATTGTCTCGAAGAAGTAGGTGATGCAAGCGAGGTGAGAGGGGTCTATATGAATCAGGATAAGCTTGCAGAGACGGTTCCAGATGACGGTCTTGAAGGCACAGTTTGGATGGAGCCGAACGAGGAGCTTGAAATGGCAAGGTCGAGATTGTGGTGAAGGAAGGAAAATACACACTTTTCCTGACTGACTGACTGACTGACTGACTGACACATTTCCCTCTTTCATATTCTTGTTCATGCATGCTTTGGTGTTATATTTGCTTGGATTCCTTTGTCCTCTTCTTCTTCTTGTTGCTCTTCTATCCTTTCTCCTCATATTTTGTGAAGGATCCAAATTGAAAAGAGGAAGTTGTGCATATGGTTGTGCAGCGGTGGGTGATCGTTGTTGAGATGTGCATGATAATGGTGAATGCTAGATTGTGTGTTGCGGTAGATGGGTTATTTGGGCTTCAGGGTGCATCGGCTTCCATGGCCATAACACGCTGCAGTAGTCTGATGACGGATGGGCTGTCTGACGGTGTCCTTTTCGCTGTAGTGTGGAATAATATGATTCATTGTTGCTGTTGGATGGCACGTGGTGTATTGTGGGTGTGATTGTCTGGTTATCATGTATGCGTGGGTGAGGTGTATGTGTCTGATGCCGAGTCTGGTGGGTGGAGTTCTATATGTCTCGTGTTTTGATTGACTGTGTGCCAGCTCTCATAATTAGGGTAGATTTCATTTCATGTAATGGTGTTTTTGCGGTATCCATATTTGTCTGCATGTGCTTTGAATATATGTTTCATCGCATTCTGAACAGGTTGCAATGAAGAGTTTGAAACAAAATTGCACACAATGCATGATAGCTGTTCTTTTCAGCAAGCGAAGAAGAGTAGGAGCATAGTCGACGCTCTTTGGAACTTATGTTTAAATCTGCCACCTTATCCTCATCCCATACCACAGGCTGAACTTTGTCTGTAATTATTTACCTGAGTATGATGCTCTGGGGCACTGCCACAGCTCAACTTATGCAATGCGCCCCGGAATTTACAGCCCAGAATGACGTAATTTATGCCACGGAATTTTGACTCATATTGCACCGAGCAAAATGGAAAGCGTTCCAGTGAACGTCCTCACTTTTCATTCTAGATATTACGTGAAGCGTGTGCAATTACTGGCGGATACGAGCATAATGATTATGCAAATTTACAAGCAATAGTAGCTTTTGCATTGTCCCGAGGTATAAATGCTGGATCATCTCAGCCCCCATGTCATGAGAAGTGTTATGAATCTAACCTTGGCTTGCTATATGCGTTGTTATATTCAAACTCAACCTACCATACAAGCACAATACGCTCTAAGTTACGAAGAAACCGAGGATTTCTCAATGTCCGCAATGCGACCGTAGAACTAGATATTAAGTTAAATGAAACGGCAGATATTTGTCTTCCTTTTCCAACCCCGGAACACATTTTCTCGAAAATATCACGGAAGAAATCGGCTCGATAAACGGCATAGCGATAACTGGAGATAAGCCAAGGACGAAACATGCACATCTTGATTTTTCGGTGATGGCTGTGAGCAGTGGCTCTGTCGTTTACCACGACCACTGTCATTTATGCCCAGTACTGCGCAGTGGTTGAATGCTGTCAGTTATTGTTGAAAATGTCAGCCAGTTGTTTATTTATTGTCACAAACAGTTCACGATGTCTCCGAATATCATACGTGCACGCATGGAAACAGCTAACTAGAGGGCAGCGTCCTCCTCCAAACACACACGCCGTCCCCATGAAGCCGCGGTCTCCATTACTCTAGCATTACTGTGGGGACAAACCCCCATGAGACTATATCGCGACAAGGACTAGGGCTCCAAAGGGAGGATCAATGCCATAATATTTTGCGAAGCATGCCCATAAAAGGTGTTGGCATATAGGAATGGTGCAAATTATATTCAAGAAACAATGGAAAACCACGAAAGTGTGGAGTCAAACAACGCATGTGGCCGTGATTGTTGTTATCGGTATCATCCGCCTTTCATTTTCTGCCGGGAATACTTATTGAAATATTTATTATACTTGCTTGTGAACACGAACGATATCTGATAGGCTCTCAGTGATGTTGTGTGAATTAATGAGACATATTGACGTAGTAATCATTTATGCAACTAGACAATAGATCAGATTAAGTCGGAAAAGCCAAAAAAAAAACAAGAGAGGCGTGGACTTTCTTCAACTCAGAACATTCCTCGGGGTGCACAGTTTTGATATATAGTGAAAGCATGTTTTGTCAAGCCTGTGTACCACGACGAAGGCACATAGCCGAAACATATGTGCATTTCGAAGCCTAATTCAGGGAATCAAATCAGTTGTCAACGGAATGATTTGGTGACGGCATTTCCAGTGTTTTGTTCTGGCACACTGTTTGTTGGACGTACACTTTAAATTTACGTGAGACAATACCAGATTATCACTTTCCATATGAGGCGTAGCATATCAAGCACGCATTTTTTCCTCTCCTCTTCCATTCGGCTTCGTAAAAAAATACATCAGTTATTGTTGGTGCAGTTAACTACACCAACAATTTAATTAGATAACTACACCAACCGGTGTAGTTAACCACACCAGTGTTCAGAAAGCAGAAACAACATTTTCCCACAGAGCTGTGTTCGGCTCCAATAAATAACCTCAAATCAAACGTCGTTTCACTTCCGCCTTCTGTGCGACAGGCTGTTCTGTCCGGGCGAAACGGCAGCGGAACAATGCCGTGCCGAAGGCCACCAGGGTGCCCAGCGCCGCCCCTGGCATACCAGGAGAAACCGGCCGGCCGACCTGCTGGTACTCCGGATCAACCTCGGCTCCCAGGCCAAAGGACCTACTTCCAGACTAGTGGATCCACCCCAAGACCATCGGACTCATCTCTGGACTATGCTCCCAAACAAGAAGACCGACTCTCAGACCAGTGGACCCATTCCCAGATGGGCAAACCCACTTCCAGTCCCCGATCAGTGGACTCAGTCCAGAATCATCGGACCCATTCCCAGACTGGTAGACCTTCCCCAGACCAGCAGGTCCATCTCAGACCTGCGTTCAGCTGACCCACTAGCAAACCAGAATACCTGACGTTATGCGACTGCTGGCGAATGTTATCAAGATAAATGGTCGCTTTTTACGACAAGTTCAACTGCTTTGCCATATGGCGTTCATCAACACCTCACGCCGACTAGTCGTCGGGCTCGGTAATACCGCCGCCTGCGGGACCCAACGTTCTCGTGATCAAGCTTCTAACGTTTTACCGAAGGAGCTACCGCGGCCCGGCATTGTCGTTATGCGGCAATAAATGTGTGTGTGTGTGTGTGTATGGGGGAGGCGAACACACAATCAGGGAATATGTCCGATGAGAGCATTATATTTTGTTGCCATTCTGTTTTTCTTTGGTAGGAAATCGGGAGAGAGGCATGGAAATATGAAACTTTTTGCCACAGAGGTGACCATTCCGGAAATACTTCGCTGCATCTCCATCAGTGACCACAGCATAATACAAAGTGTCCGATTATTCCACCGATCAACATCTCTGATACCAATCCATAATTAGCGGATTCTGCCTCATCCTTCCCATGATTCTGCATCGGAAATGCGAACAAAGAGGCGACATACAAGTTTCCGTGTATTTGTAAACAAACTCATGAGGTACAGATATTAAGCGTAAATGGCATCCAACCAAAAAGATCGCCAAACATCAATTCAACTAAACACACTAACAGAACATGGCATATAAACAGTGCATCAACCGCGCTGTACGAACCAATCACATCATCTTATACGAATGCACCAATTATTAAAACGAGACGTATGTTAAATCCTACACCAGAGCATACGGTGTGATACTAAAAATCATTAACAAATAAAACGCTATCCACTTAAAGAGACGCGGCCGAGAACGGCACGTCTGTGACGTCCATCAGAGAAGCGATCTAAAACACAGAGCGGCACAGTGGCCCTTGGCAGTTCCGGTTGGCAATAGGTCATCCCTGTTTGTTGCACAACTCTACCCGGTGGCCAGGACACGTCGGCCACCCGTTGACCGTTGACCCAGGGCGGTCACCCGCGCAGACTTTCCTGAGAGGGGAGACGTTCTGAGGAGGTCGTCCCGCAGCCGTCCAGCTACGCGCAAAGGCTACAATTGCCAGCCAAATGGCGTCACCGTAGCCGAAGCACCAGGAGCCTGCAGAGGCGACGGGACGCGGATTACCAGACGACAGGTCACTCGGCTCGTGGTGGCATCGTCTCGAGCCGCCCACCCAGCCGCGAGTCGGGCAGTCGTCGGCTGCCGGCGGCGCGCGGCGACCACGAAACCCTCGGGCTATGGCGGCCTTCTCAGAACACCCGACAGGTTATCGCCTCAGCCCCGCCGGCACTCGGCGAGACGGCCGCCTTCCTCACGCCTACCACACGTGTTACAACATTGCGAGAACACCTCGGCGCCGCGCTGCGCCAGCTCCGGCGCCAGAGTGAGTGTCGCGCGCTGGCTACTTCGTAGCCGTGGCGTCGCGCGACCCGGAGACTCGCCACAGGTGCGGTTTCGCGCCGCCCCAGCTGAGTTTGTACTGGAAGGCTTGGCGAGGCGGCGACTTCCCGGCCGCTGCACGGCCCAGCGCGACTACGGACGGCGGCCACGACGGCGCCGCCTATCACATATGTACAGACTAACAGCAGTTGACTACGCGACGCCACGGTCGCCGATAGAGGGGGCCGCCGGGGTCCCACCAAGGTACGAGAACGGCGCCGCGCAGCCCGGCGTGAGGCTTGCAGGCACCCGTCGACCGCACGCCCAGCTGGACGTTTCCGTACAGCGACCAAGCGCAGAGCGCGACGGCCGCGTTCAGAACGCGGGTCGCCGGTCTGTGGATGGTCGGGCTGGAGCGGTCTGGCGAATTTCGTGAGCTACCTGAGCGGTACGAAACTCTGAACTCTGGTGCTTCGAGCGCTCGGCCGGGCTCGGCGGCGGCGCGACGGCGTCTCCGGAGCGGCCGTCACGTGACACTATGGCGGCGTGACGGCGTCTCCGGAGCGGCCGTCACGTGACACTATGGCGGCGTGACGGCGTGCTGCGGACGCCGGCCGGCCAGTCGGGCTAGAAGTGCACCTCTCGCACGTCGGTGGGCGTCTCGGCGGTCTGACCTTCCCCCGGCCGGTCGGCGGCGGCCGCCAGGGTCGAAGGACGCTGTTCGGCCGTCAGCTCCCGGATCATCTGCTCGATCTGGTCCAGGCAGCTGCGCAGCAGATCCTGCAACCAGACCACCGTCATCAGCCGCCAGACAGTGACGTCAGCCGCCTGACGGTGACGTCAGCAGCTAACAGACCAATGACGTCACCAAACATCACACAGCCGACCCGATGCTTCTGTATGATGGACACCACAGCCGCCAACGACGGCGGGACCTCTAGCCTCCGCCTCCGGGAGGCCGGTAGTGAAGGGAATGCGGTAAGGACCAGCAAAAAAAACTTGTCCACACATTGTCGGCTGGCAAGGCCATATCGAGCACATAGCGCTCCGATCGACATGCAAAAGTGCGCGAGCCGTCGCGGTAGCAGCGGCTTTGTTGATGTCGCCCTGCGACAATGTTTAAAGGCCGTGGGAACGGCGAGTTGGCGCCCGACCAGTTTGTTCCAACCGGGTGAACGACTCACCCAAGGCCAACGACATCGCCGGGAAAAAAACTCCAGGTTCCTTCTTCTTGAGGTGTTTTGGGCGGGTCCAATTTCCACGCGCTTTTCCACTGCTGAAAGGGTTGGCTGGACCCGAATTAGCGGCTATTGAGAGTGGTCACAGATCCTCTCCGGCTTGACTCGGCTAGCCAGATCAAGGTCGAAGTCCGGGAGGAACGTGGAGCAGACTGCACAGCTAATTACAGCCTGAGGTGCATCGCATTCCGCTTGAAAAACTACCACCAAGCCCGACGGAATGCAGAGATGTATACTTTGTGTCACGACAGCGGCGACACAGCCCTCCCGCACCATGACAAGGGACTTTGTTTGTTTGTTCGGCACCAGCCGGCATGTAAAAAGATAGCGCAGTCACTGGGAGGCTCATGCCATCCAGCTTCCAGTGCATGCCATTCAGATCGCAGATTAGTATGCACACTGGAACAACGCATGCCCCCTTTCCACCCTGCACAAGTCCACCCAGTTCCATCAATGTGAACTTCTGAACGGCTTTTGCATGAGGGTGAAGGAAGAAGCGTGCAGTCACTGCAATTTGCTCTCACTTTTTTTTCACAGCAAACGGGGTTCATCACAGCGGCTTGGAACACATCCACTTATACGCCTACGTTAGAAGATATCCGACTCCCCACAGTGGATATTTTCTATTTTCGTATAAACACGATGACGCGTACCTAGCAAACAATCGACGACGAACGTACACCTCCGGCATAGTGTTCTATTAGATGTATGCCTTGACGAACTCCACCCATGATGGAAACGTAAGAAAACAGTGCAGAATTCCGTTCATAATAAAATGTAAAACAGAACCGGATCAACACTGGCATATACTTCGGCTACGGGCCAGCCTTATAGCAATACTCAACAAATTACTGCTCTTTATCCAACACGATGGAAACGGGTGTTTTGAAGCACTCCGCCACCCACAACCCACACACCTACATCAACGCAGCGTCGTGGCACTTCTGGGCCACATCCACTAGCTGTGCCGGTACAACCACCACGAGCGCGTCGGCTCCACACACTCGCCGGCCGACAGCGCGCATCTGGGAAACTGAGGATCACCGGCCCAGAGCCGTGTCGGACCCCAAGTCCCCCCGGACCTGCGCCACACATGGAAGGCGGGCCGTGCCAGCAGATACTGACTCATGGTGTGACCGGTGGGCGCAGCTCGACCACAGCCGTGATATCCGGTCACGGTTCACCGCCACACACCACACGTAAAACACCGCCGCGGGCCTCGCCACCACCGACACGTCCCCAGCAGTCGAGCACATGGCGAGCATAGAAAGTCCGCGATAAGGGCCCAACAATGTGAAACAAAGTAGGAAGTAAGCCAACAGATGTGGGGCGCCCGTCGCCGTGTGTCCATGAACCAATTCGACGCGAGGCGAGTCCAGACGTGTTTACCACCACCGCCACCAGACACCCATGGAGAATGTTGTAACACTCGAGTGGGACATGCTTTGACTGCTTGGAATGGCGACAGGCGAGCCCATTCGCCCGCCCGGTGATCCGCAAGGTGGACACACAGTCACCCGGTAGCCCAGGCTTCTCAGGGTCGATCACTCAAGTAGCCCCATCTGGGGAAATTGTCCAATAATTGACTCGGACTGAAGAGTTACAAGCATCGACCACTCAAACCGAGAGCGCCTCGGCGGCCCTCAGTCTCGCCGATAACTGGATAACTGGCGTACCTATTTCTCGTCGCCCAGCAAATTTTAGGTGCATCCATTTCGCAAGTAAATCCTAGTCCTCGACGTGAACTGCGCACCCCACTCGAAGCAAATCTAACAGCAGGTCTTTTTAACAAGGCTGCCACTCTAAATTATGGAGGAAATCCGGCATTGTGTAATCTTGGACAGCTAATCTCGGCATTTATTATTGATATTCAGGAACACGTCTGGTCCCAGTACACGCCCACACACGTCAGCACCCAGTTGTCGCACCTCATGGTAGCTGTCAACGTGACCTAAGCTACCCCCACCCTTTTCCCCAGGCGGAGTGTCCCTTCCTCGGTTTTCCAGCCAGGCTAGCAAGTTAGCATCCTCTCATGCGCAATCTCAAAGCGAAGCCTACGTATGCCGACTTGGTGGTTATCCGAGTCTGGCATTACCAGTCGTTGCAAGGGAGTCATCATCCTGTGATGGCTAGCCCGAGCACCGAGATGACCTTCGCCAGTACATGGATTACTGGATCCGCCACCAGGTTCGCCATACAAACGGTGGACCTCCGACTGACCCGAGCAAACTGCGTTCTTTTAGGGGATCTTATGCATGCGATGTATGGACATCGAGTGGGGCCGGTGTCCGATCCCTCGCTTAGCAAGCTTGACACAGCTAATTAAACTTTCCCAAAGGGAGACCGCGAAAACAATACAAAGTAAGGAAGCCCGTTTACCTCCACCGCATGAAGTTGTTCCGTACATGATCAGGGTTGCAAGTAGCATACCCTGCGGTCACCGTTTCCGTCGCATTTCATGCATGCACGATGCACATGTCTGATATTTCAAGCAGAATGATGCTATGCGGTAGGTGACGGACGTGTTGTCCGAATTAGCCGCATAGGCATGGTGGCCTGGCAACATTCCGCTGTTCGTCACGCCGGATTGTCAAACAACCCTGCTCGAGCTAGCTTAGCAGCCATATACACTTGGCCACAGCAATCATGACATTGGTGGCTTGATGACCTCGATGGAAATCCTGCCAGCGGTCGACTGAGGACACAGCAGCATAATGTTGCGGGCCTCCCTGGCGGGCTCGCCTCACGGGCCGAACGACTCTGAATCGCGCCTGCTGCAGGACGATTCGCGGTCGCCAAGTTCACCATGAGGTACACAAATCACAGCCACAGAAAACGCCAAGGAAAATTCCACACGAGGACGCATTGTCCGTTTGGACGATGACGTAACTGGCTAAAATCCTAGCCAGTGTTGTGACAAGAGCCGTTTTTAAGCCGCGTCTAGTCTTAATAAGGTGTGTTGTTGGTGTGTGCTGTGTCTCCCCCGCCTACGGATGCTGACGTGCGCTGTGCGATATAGCACTACTTCTGACTAGTTACAGATTATTATTCCGTCGCATGCCCTGCGCCGCTACATAACTGGACCGTTCTCTTGCCTGACGTGGAGCTTTGCGAATCACTGTATTGCGGGGGACCAGCAATGATGGAACCGATGAATCCGCATTCAAGCATTGGAGGAGCTGATTGGCGGGATCCCATGCCAAGAAGCCGTGATCATGGCAGGTGTTCGATCGGACATTGGAGGGGCTCGAGCCCATCCAGGGATGCGAAGCTCCGCATATGCCAATGTATGGCATGTCGCATAACTAATCCATGTACCACCCGACTGTCCCCCTCCCCACACACACTGGTGTCATGCGGCTGACCACGGCACTGCAGCACATGACTAACCGTGCTCATGTTGTCACGCAATTGCTCTACCACTTGAAACAAATTTGAACCGCATACTTCACATCAATGCATGTTTAGCGGGCCTACATTTATACACGTCGATCCCTGATAAATATCACGGTACAGTAGAAGTACATGTACAGGACAGTGAATCTACATGACTGCCAACTAGGGGATACCACCTATGTGCTAACAACTACAAGACTCATGTACACAGCAATGTGGATGCTTGATATTGTTGTGCTTCGCGTGACTGACCGTTTCGACTGCAGTGAGGAGGTTGAGCTGGCTGAAGATGTGACTCATGACGGTGTCTCGCCGGCCCGGCAGCAGACCCTGCACCGCCGCCGCCAGACTGGCAGACGCCACCATACTCGGAGTGTGGATGCTGAACTTAAACTCTGAAACAGAGGATGGCCCAGGTAATTACAGTTACACACAGTCGGATCAACTGTACAGAGGACGGCCCAGGTAATTACAGTTACACACAGTCGGACCAACTGTACAGAGGACGGCCCAGGTAATTACAGTTACACACAGTCGGACCAACTGTACAGAGGACGGCCCAGGTAATCACACTTACACACAGTCGGACCAACTGCACAGGGGATGGCCCAGGTAATCACACTTACACACAGTCGGACCAACTGTACAGAGGACGGCCCAGGTAATTACAGTTACACACAGTCGGACCAACTGTACAGAGGACGGCCCAGGTAATCACACTTACACACAGTCGGACCAACTGTACAGAGGACGGCCCAGGTAATTACAGTTACACACAGTCGGACCAACTGTACAGACAGAGGCCGGCCCAGGTAATCACACTTACACACAGTCGGACCAACTGTCAGGGGATGGCCCAGGTAATTACAGTTACACACAGTCGACCCGAAGTCGGACCAACTGCACAGGGGATGGCCCAGGTAATTACAGTTACACACAGTCGGACCAACTGTACAGAGGACGGCCCAGGTAATCACACTTACACACAGTCGGACCAACTGTACAGAGGACGGCCCAGGTAATCACACTTACACACAGTCGGACCAACTGTACAGGGGATGGCCCAGGTAATTACAGTTACACACAGTCGGACCAACTGTACAGAGGACGGCCCAGGTAATACAGGTAATTACACTTACACACAGTCGGACCAACTGTACAGAGGACGGCCCAGGTAATTACAGTTACACACAGTCGGACCAACTGTACAGAGGACGGCCCAGGTAATCACACTAAAAAACAGTCGGACCAACTGTACAGAGGACGGCCCAGGTAATCACACTTACACACAGTCGGACCAACTGCACAGGGGATGGCCCAGGTAATTACAGTTACACACAGTCGGATCAACTGTACAGAGGACGGCCCAGGTAATCACACTTACACACAGTCGGACCAACTGTACAGGGGATGGCCCAGGTAATTACAGTTACACACAGTCGGACCAACTGTACAGAGGACGGCCCAGGTAATCACACTTACACACAGTCGGACCAACTGTACAGGGGATGGCCCAGGTAATTACAGTTACACACAGTCGGACCAACTGTACAGAGGACGGCCCAGGTAATCACACTTACACACAGTCGGACCAACTGTACAGAGGACGGCCCACGTAATCACACTCACACACAGTCGGATCAACTGTACTGAGAGGGCGGTGGTTGGCTTCAATTATGAAACGGGAGAAGGGGCACCACACCTCCAGGCAGTAGGACACGACATTCGGAGTGTGAACGCCAAACATGAACTTTGCATTATACAAAAGGGACACAAACTGAGTTCGACACGGTCACGGTTCGACGTAATGGATGCTAAGGTCAGGGGTGTTCAGCATGAGCAATATATCCAGCAGGTCCGAAGGTTTAAGTGTCGGCTTTATTCGAGTTGGCCCAAGGGAACTAGGTAAACGCCAACAGTTAACCCCGGCAGAAAATATTTACAACAGAGGCAGACAATATTTACCATGAGGAGACGCACTTCCTTAATTACCACAACAAAAAGTCCACCGGAGGTTGAAACACTTTTGCAAATACTATCACTCTGGAATGATTTCACAGATCACTTTAGTCACGGTTTGCGTATGGACAGGTAGCTTCGTTCTTCGCAACTTGCATATCTAAAGTTGCTAGATTATATTAAGAATCTGAAGTTGCTAGATTATATTCTCATGCACACCAGTTTGCATGGGATGACGTCGTCCAGCTCCAACACTCTTATCCAGCGGAATAACAATACATTTGCAACGAGTGCCACATGCATCAATTGAGTGTTCTAAGTTCGATTGTTTACAAACTAAGATGGGTCAAACCAAACTTAAGAGCCCCTCCCAAGACACGCACCGGCATGCAAAATCATGTTCTTACAGCTTTCCATACAAGTTCTAGTTCTAGTTTGTTCTAGTTTTTTTCGTTGCGTGGCAAAAGTTAGTCGCAAAATGATAACTCTTTTGAAAAAGTAGCTGTTAATAATGTCAAGTTTTTGCTCCGAGCAAATTATTGCAGTGTTTCGACAGCCGATTGCCACTAATTATGCGAATGAACGTATAACACACATGAAAGCTTGGGTGGAGCTTGAGTGTTAGCATGTGGTGCTTGATCGCCACAGCATAAAGGTAACTGAGCACCACCAAGCTGTTATAAATTCAACATAGGTGCAAATAAATTGTGTGGAGAAATACCACATTTCACCCCTAAGGTCATGGAAAATCACCACCTGAAGTTCTTGGAAGACTTTGGGAAACTCAACTGGTGCATGTAGGAATGTGGCATAGCATGCGGTTCCGCGAGTGCCCACACACAGGGCACGCGGCCTGCCGGCACCCCGTGTACCCCGTGGCGCGGTTTGCATCGCCCTCGACCGTCGGACACAGTGGTCACGTGACGAGATCACAGCATATCTCTGGACACCGCAGCTCGACCGTGACTCGGCACAGGGAGGCCGGCGTCACCGGGGTCGGCAGAACGGGCCGGTCAGGCCGCCCCCGCCCTCGCCCCCGCACATTCCGGCGGCCAGCAGCCCGCCCGTGTGCACCACAGCGTCTGGCGACTCAACAGTGCCGCTGTCAACAGCGCACGGAGTCGCAGAGGCAACAGAGCTGGTGCCGCCTGCGGTGCCCAAGACTCGGTCTACACAGCAAAACCGTCAAACAAACGTGTCCCGGGTGGCTTTACGGACATCCCAACGGTGGAGGCTCGCACACTTTTAGTACTGTCAGTGAATAACAGTTAAACTATTTCTTCTTCTCTGCAACTCCAATAATTAAGCTCCGTGTGGGTCCTGTTCGAAGTGGAAGTGCTCTTCGTAAGTTGCGGGACACACGAATATTGTTTATGAAAGGAAGACAAAGGGTATCGAAGCTTCAAAGTAAGACCAATGAGGTTTTTATTGCTTGGGACTTATGCGAAGCTGCTCAATCCTCACCTATGAGAAGCACAGAACACAACATTCATACTAGCACCCAGAGCTATGCTCGCCAGTGATCGCAAGAGTGCTCACCATCGCGCTCATATCGGCAAGCGCTGTGACGCGCACATACTTTTTTTTTATACCCAGTGACCTCACAGGCACTAGATCGAACAATAATTCTTTATCCACGCTGGGTGTTCTGGCCATTATCGCACAATGGACGGCGCGACGCAAGGTCCTGAGACCCATAGCTGTGTCGCAGTAATCGTCACTGAGGCCAGCCTCATCCTGCCCAGAATCCGGTCAAGTGGTTGTCGACGTGGCGAGGTCGCCTGCTCTGCATTCGAGGTCAGATGACCTGTCAGACTCCGAATGTCTAAGGTGGCATGACCTTGCCCCCGGGATCGCATCCCAGGTCGCACGCCACCTCAGGTGTGGCAGCGCTGACGTCGATCCGGCGCTAGTCAAGAGGACCGGTGGCCTGTGAGAATGACTCGCGGTCGCCGATGACGGGCGTAGATTGATGGTGATGAGACGACACCGAGTCGCTTCGTTCCCAGGGAAAGTGGCACGCACCGTCATCGCGACTGTCCGTCCCACACGACGCCCCTCCTGGTGGCCCACCGCCGGATCAGCGAGCGCAACTGGCCCTCCTAGCACGGTGGCCCGCATTCCTCTCTCCACAGTCAATAGCCGGCCGATCCTCAGCTGAGCGCCTGATCACTCGGGATTGGCTCTACTCGGGGCCCGCGGGCGCCCTGGAGTACTCCGCCAAAGGGTTCGGCGCCGCTGAATAGCCAGCCGTGGCCCAGTTTCGGGGTGGCCGCCGAGGGTACAGCCGCGGCTTCCTGTGACACTTCCACAACACTTGGCCTCCGGCACGCCGGGTTAAACTCTCACGGCACCACACACAACTACAGGCATCGCACCACCAGCGGTAGACCACAGCACCTGTTGTCCGACAACAGCACAGCTGCCCATTATCCAGTAGCGGACAGCAGCAGGCCCATCCTATAGCGATGCAGCCCTCCGCTATCCAACGACTGGACCTCCACCAGCAGCAGACGTGACGTACAACAGCACGACTGGCTGCCACCCAGCAGCGGACGGCAGCAGACCTGTCCTACAGCAGCGCGACTGGCCGTCACCCAGCAGCGGACGGCAGCAGACCTGTCCTACAGCAGCGCGACTGGCCGCACCCAGAGCGGACGGCAGACCTGTCCTACAGCAGCGCGACTGGCTGCCACCCAGCAGCGGACGGCAGCAGACCTGTCCTACAGCAGCGCGACTGGCCGTCACCCAGCAGCGGACGGCAGCAGACCTGTCCTACAGCAGCGCGACTGGCCGTCACCCAGCAGCGGACGGCAGCAGACCTGTCCTACAGCAGCGCGACTGGCTGCCACCCAGCAGCGGACGGCAGCAGACCTGTCCTACAGCAGCGCGACCGGCCGTCACCCAGCAGCGGACGGCAGCAGACCTGTCCTACAGCAGCGCGACTGGCCGTCACCCAGCAGCGGACGGCAGCAGACCTGTCCTACAGCAGCGCGACTGGCCGTCACCCAGCAGCGGACGGCAGCAGACCTGTCCTACAGCAGCGCGACCGGCCGTCACCCAGATGCCGATACACGACTGCAGCCAGCTGACGTCCGCAGTAAGTCACAGCCGTACACGACTGGACCGGCGCAGACACAATGGTCCATTCGTCAGTGTCGGGACGCGTTTATGAGGGGATCAAAGGCTGGCCCGTCCCACTGCGTACACACGCGGGTAAACAGCACCCGCCGGAACTCGGTCACTAGGTAAATAGACGACGGAGAGGAGCAGGGGAACGTGAGGCGAGAGGAGAAACTGTGGTGGGGGCCAAGAGGAGAAAAAGGACAGAAGAGGTGGAAATGCACCAGAATTGCTGGCGAGCGCATTGCACAATCAATGTCCCAAGGCATGCAAAGAACAGTTAGCATAAGGTGCCATTGTATCATATCGATCGACAAAGGTGCACAGAGCGAAAGCGATGCACATATGAATTCAGGAGCGGCACGCTACTCCAGTTCAGCAAGTGTGCTTCAAAAGAAATGATGCTCTTCCAGTCGACCGCCGATGCAAGGGTGGCGCCTCGCAGGTGGTGATGATGAATTGGGGTTTAGGGGCAAGTCGACTCCCATGATCATTTTGCGCCCATAACTGTGTTTATAGGCTATCTAGTATGCTCCTACAGTAGGCAGTAAAACAAAATATTCAGGGACGGCGATAGATGACATCAAAATTTACTTGTCGAAGGAAGGTAAAAATGTCCCCAGACGGCACAACCTCAGTCATCCTTTAGCAGCATATGCAGTGTCGCTGTTTACACGTCGTAAAATCTGGTGTCGTAGAGGTTCTAATGATAAACAGCCCTATTAAACATGATAAACGGTAAGCGGGTCAGAACACCGTGGGCACAAAGGTCGGTCATCACCGGTCAGTATATAGCTGTGTGTCACGAAGGCATGCCCTATCCTCAATCGACAAAGCGTCACTTCCTCTCGTCGCGAGGTCCGGTGTGAGGACTGCCATAATCCTAGTTCTGGCCTCGCAGGTGATGACGATACTGGGGGGGGGGGGGGGAAACGGCTACTTTCGATCAACGAAGGATCAGAATTACGGGTAGCACATGTCTCCAGCTGCTAAATGTTCACCTCGTAGATCTCAAACCCTTGAAGCATCCAGCTTTATCGGCCTTAAGAATTGCAAGCTCGCATTCCTCGCCCTGCAGACATGCGTGTCTTCCCTCGGGCTTGCAAATCAGATCTCGATATCAGTACTTTCGGATCTCTCAAGCATGTCATGCCTTCAGACGTCCCGTGCTGCAGACCCCACATCGTCAGCTGTTTGGCCATCAGATCTCCAGACCTCCGAACACTGGTGGAGACCTGTCGTCAGCCTTTGTGGGATGGCTCACAATGCATTGTGTGTCCAGAATATACAATGCATATCACAGGCCGAACGTTAGCTTTGCCTCGAGCAAGGGGTTCGGAGCGTCTCCGCCGCGGAGTCTCCACTCATGCCGTCGGCGGTGCAGACCTTCACCAGCAGCCTAGTCGCCAGTCCATGCCTCGGCGTTGACAGGCCATTCCTCACCGGCGTCTCCCCGCTGAGATAGCGCCGGCGCAGGCACGCCGCGAATGTGTCCAGCTAATGAAGCGGGCGCATGCACGCGGGTGTGTGCATTGCAGCAGGTGCGCGCGCGTGTGTGTGCGTGTGTACACGGTGTGTGCGTGTGTGCGTGTGCGCACGGTGTGTGCAGAGGGCACAGCGTGACTGTGTCACGGCCAGGCCCGCGGCACCGTGACGCGGCCCTATTCGGCGAGGAGCGATCTCCGACGGAGTGCCGGTCCAGCGGGACGGACCAGAGGCGGTTGCGGGTCGGGCGGGGCGTCGGGCGGTACAGTCCTTCAGAACGGCCCAACCGAAGGCCGATCAATCTGTCCACGTGACCGCCGGGCGTGGACAAATGGCACGCCACAGGCTTCATTCGGGGGCCATGCATGCAGCATGCTGACGTCATGCGTACTGGACATGGTGATGCACAGCCAACATATGTGCCGTTTTGGGATGAATGAGGGAAACCACTTTTGGACATTTCGGGGGTGTCCTCAAATGTCCATGGTCTTTGAAACCATATTCACAATTCCACGTGGGTTCCCAGCCATCCCGAGATACAGGGATGGCTGGGAACAATTGTGTCCAATATAATTCGCATCATTTCGCAAAAAACATGTTCTCTGTGCCCGCTTCACTACGATTAAATTCCAACATGGTGAAATCACTGCAAAGTGGATATATACAGGAAATCCAGTGATTAGTCGACGTTTGGCAGAGGATTTGACAGCCACTACCACCTTAACGCATCCCACGCCAGCCGACTGCCTGGGAAACGTGCACGACCTCCCACAACTTCGGCATCCCGCTGGCTTAAACATGCGGCACCAAAAATCAATCTTCTCAAAGCGACGCATGAAACTAATCAGTTTTTGTGTCTTCACGGCGATTATTAAGCTCGCAGCACTAAGCAGCCGACGGGCAACAATCGCAAGTTTTTGCTTCGCCACAACAGTTGGTGGGAAAGGCTCTTCAAGCCGCGGGTGAGTCATAGCCAACCAGGCGGGCAGATGTCCTAACAGCGAGATGGCTTGGAATCAGCAGCGAAATTTCGCCAGACTGTTGAGCGCCCATTGACGAATGTGTTTTATGTACTCACAGATCACGCTTCATCTATAGGACATGAGAACATCATTATATCCAGAGACACTGGCCCGCTGACATCTCACATATTTTACGTTCTCGAGAGTGAAGGGGTTCATTCAGATAATGCCGTGTCGAATATTGCCGCAGCATGCTTCACTAGTCGTCCATTACCCTAATAAAACGAGCGGCGATCACGCATGTCCGGTGGCCGCCGGCCCTGATCTAGGCACGGCCCGTGCTCACGCGGCGCCGACGGCGGCGGCCTTGACGAACGAGCCTTTATTGTTGTCGTTCTCGGCCGGTAATTATCGGCACGGCCGGCCGCAGCAGTTGCCAAACGCATTCCATCGCGCCGGAACCGTGTGGTGGCCGCGTGCGCCGCCGGCCGGGCTACCGTCGACCACCGGCGGCGGAGGCGGTCGTCTTCCTGCGGCGACCGGCCGGTCGCCATTGTGTCATAAGCAGACCGACAGCTAATGGCTACCGCTGCCTCACCATGGGCATAGCACTTTATTAGGAAAGGCCCGGTGATCTCAGCAATTTTCCACCGCCGCATTGTCACCGTAATAAAGGAGGCTGACATCGGCTCGTCAGCAGCGCTTGTCCTTCGAAATGGGCCCGAGTGCCCACGGTGTTCTTCAATTAGGCACTCCAGCGAAGGGGAACCGGTGGCGCTCCGCTTTTGTGGAGAGTTCTCACAGTCGAATCTAGGAGTTGCTCGCGAGCACCACGCCTCCCATTGGAGCGTGATGGCCATGGCCAGGGTAGCCTTATGGCCTCCGGTGCCCGAGGGGAAAAGGGTGAGTGCTTCACACGTTCCAGGCGCGCTTCCCCGCCCGTGACGCGCAGCGCAGGAGGCTCGCCAACAGGAATGTGCCCTTCTTCAGTTGGGCGCCGGCTGAAAAGCGAAACCCTCACATCATCGTTCCAAAACCGACGGAAAAGCTCGCCGCCCGGCGGTGCACCATTCGGAGCATCATTTCTCAGATTTTCCGACCGACTTGGCGGCGGAAGCGAAGTTCACGGTCAGCGAGCACAAAGCGGCACAAAGGTGGCGCGGTGATCACACCAGACCGGCCCGACCCGACCCGCCCGGCCGGTCGTCCACATGAAAGAGGGCCGGCCAGGCGCGTGGGCAGCGATCAGCTTCAGGGCGCCGTTACCCATCTGCTTCAGCCGGGCTCCGGTGGGGCACGGCCGAGGCTTCAGGCTCCAGCTCGGCCCTGACTCGCCCGATTGTCCCGACTAACTTAGGCATGCCGGACGTGGCTAGCTCAAGCACGGCACAGCCTCAGTAACAGTGGATACATGTCCGCGCACGGCGTACCGAGACAGTCGGATACAATAAGTCACGACTGGGTGATGCGGAGTTGGGCACAGCGCGAAACTCATCCTGGCTCGGGATATCGAGTTCGCGCTCGAGTGGACATGACCTATGGATCACTGTCCCGATGATCAGTCCTATGGACAAGATCTCGGCTTCGAAACGACGCGCCTATTTTCGCCTTCCGTGGCTCAACATTTCCGTCATTCACAGCGACTAAGAGAGACACCGGACAGCTGTGCCGATGTCACGGTAGCGCACCATGCACTCCATACAACGCCCTCCGCTCCCGGAATTCATCTTCTCTCCACATCGCCCTGAATTGATTTTCCGCTTAAGTTGTAAAGTCACACCGCCACAGAGAATAACACCAGCAGGCCCCAACTAGGCTATGGAAGACGGTTTGCTCTCGCGGACGAAGGTGCAAAGGCCATGTTGTATGTACATACCAGCCACTCTACCATAGACAGTGTCAGCTCTTTCTGCTATTGTGTGCGATACTGCGATATTGTCATATTGCGATATCGCGATAGTGTGATATCGTGATACAGCGAAACCACCATATTGCGGCAGTACAGAGCTGTTTGTGTTCGCATAGGCAGAGGTATGAAACAGCAAGACTTGAGAGGCAGTGTGCATGCAGCACTATGCACAACTGAGCGGCGGTGTGCGGTACTATGCACAATGAACATTCCGTGTCGTCAGCACTCGTCTCATACGACACTGCCGAAGGTGCACACTTCAGAGTCTGAAGCTCGTTATCAGTGCCGACGGGTGCGCCGCTCTCGTGCGCCGCTCTCGTGAGCCACAGTCGCGGTCGCATTGCCGGCATTCGCTGCGGATTCCCGCGGTGCGCAGGCGGCGGGGAGGACGGGGAAAGGGCGGCCGTCCCGAGCGGTGGCGCGGCAGGTTCATGGCTACCGCCCAGAGGTCGGTGACAATGGCCACTCGGCGACAAGTCGAGTGTGGTGACCTTGCGCGCCGGACTCGCCGCGGCCGGCTCGTCCAGCCCTCCAACAGTGGCCGGCTCGTCCAGGCCGACCGGTCGAGACTCGTCCGCCGTCGCGCCTCTGCCGGCCCCGCACAGGGCCGAAGCTCGCGCCACTGGCGACAGTCTGCTAACGAGCCAGCCGGTGCTCGTCCACGCTCCACCAGATCGGAGCTGGTCGGATCTCATTCCAGGCGGACCATGTCTAATGCAATCGCATTGCCGCTGTTTGCAGTTGTCGGTTGCTGTTACGATTAGACCACAGGCACAGCTCAGATCCAGTCAGGATTGGTGGAATAGGGTAACAGGTGCATTCTTCAGATGTGAAGAGGGAGGATCTGCGAACGTGCGCCGAAATATCTCAAAATATACTATACTTACCTCCCCCCCCCCACACACGCATATTTTGGACCAAGAGTCTGGAACTCGAAGTTTGTCACTCTGAGCATCGTTCAAGAACATGTGCGCTCCAGCAGATTGGATTTGCTCTAAGAATTCGGAAACCAAGGATAAACATCTGCGCCACCTCACAGATGAACAGGTGAGTCCGAACCCGCCCGTCACTCTGCCGACACGTCAACGGCAGTCCGAACGTAGCGTCGGCAGCCCAAACGTCAGCGGCAGCCCGAACGTCGCGTCGGCAGCCCGAACGTCAACGGCAGCCCGAACGTCAGCGGCAGCTCGAACGCCAGCGGCAGTCCGAACGCCAGCGGCAGTCCGAACGTCACATACCACGTCACGCAGCCAGGATCGCAAGGACGATAGGTATGCACCGCAATACCCCGGTGAACTAACTGCACGTAAAAAAGTGATTGTTAAACTGTACGTGATCTGGCTGTCCGATTACAATCCTATAAACGGTGCTACAGAGGAAAAAAATGTCCTGAGGGCAGAATGCCCGATACTACCTCATTGATTCCAGGGTAACATATCACTCGCACACAAATAGTTATTGAATTGCCCGCATCCGGAATGTGGGATTCCTTAGAGAAGAGCACCAAGAGCACGAGCTAGAATAGCCGTCACACACCAAGAATGTCACGGCCCACGAAAAGCCCATCAGGTAAGCTCACTAAGTTCTCCACAACACAGTGGCCAAAAGGCGACCCTTTGCGACGCCATTCACGTCGAGGAGGGTGGGATTCTCCCTTTTCGTCACCATTTCGGGCTTGTAAATGACAGCGGCACCATTCAAAGGTGACCAAGCCTGCCGCCATGTCAGTCGGCTTGAGAAATTACCGGATGCTCGCCTCTTTGAGGGCCATGCGTCAGTCTGGGTATGGGCGGAATGTCCATAGTGGGGCCGACATGACTTATGCGCTCAAGTATTTTGTCTCGTCGAGTATCTCCAGTTCGCGTCTTTATGCATTCCTAAAAGAATAGCTACACTAATGTGCTGAATAATATGACATGAGTGGCCTAATGCTTCCGGAAAATGTAAGTGAAGCACAGAAAGCTAAATCGCGTTTGGTGTGCCCGGCGTAACATTTTGTTTCATCAAATGTGCTTGTGTTTTTCTACTCCCCATCGAACAGCTCTAAGCAGATGTGACATATCCATTGGGCTTGTTACCATCCGCCGCCAGACTTCCGAAAATGGCCACCCAGAAGTGAACCGGACTGCTCTCTGATGTGAAAGGTGTTAGCTGAAATAAGATGGAAATGAGCCTTTGTTTTGTAATCGCTGTTTAAATCATACGCGCAAGAAGATTCTATAATGAAGGCGTTTCACCATACGAAAGCAAGCCAGATAACAGTTCCAATGGCCATACAGTAGGTACGGACGATAAATCGCCGATTGAAAAGAAACAAAAGGACTTGGCATGTGAAATTATCAACTGAAGAATGGTAGGTCACAACCCTGTAGCAATATCGGAATTTGTTCAACAGAAAGCGAAACTTATAGCGTACTAATAGCATAGCTAAAATAGCTCCCGACAACCGGCTTAAATGATGCATTCATAAAGAAGCTAAAGTGAAGATATGTGAAAATGGCTTAAAGGCTTAAAGTTGAGTAATTATGTCAGAGTAGCAAAAGCTCCATCAAATAGCAAAGTGAAACATGAGCAGAGACCCAATTCGAACACACCCTATGGTTCGCGACAGGAAACGAGGCGCAAATTCATGAATCGCACTACAGTACTACCTCGGATTTTCCCGCTCCGTATGTGTAGATTACCTATATATAAATAATGGCAGTTCTATGCATGTCCTATGAATAATAAATTAATACAGGGCGACAGAATATCTGATGTCGTGTGCATGCACGTCATTTGAACGTTCGCCCACTTTCACTATTATAATTAACAAAAGAAAAACAGTGCGATGAACGCCGCAAGATCGCCGACAATGCAGTTGTGATGTTTAGAGGAAGCTTTGCATGATGAAAAGGACTTGTTAACTATCAATCAGCATAATATCACTGTAAGTCAGCATCAATGAAGTTTGTCAAAATAAAACCGTTTACAACTGCATCATCAAATTGAGGATAGCGTCGCGCTGTTGCCATGACGACGTGATGGGTCGCAGCAGCCGCGGTACTCTGGACAACTGAGCAGGCCGTCGTGCCTGCCAGCCGGTCAGGCCGGGGGCTCCGCCGGGCTACAAGGAGCAACAGACAAAGGCGGCCGACCCGAACGGGGAGGTCCGGAAACTGCCGCCGACTAGGGGAAGGGGGCAGCTGGTGTGTGCGGCGACGACCGCGGCGGGGGGGGGCGGATCCGAACGACACCCGTGCAGGTTTTCGGTGCCTGTGACAAGTGGTGTAATAAGTGGGCAACAAGTGGTGCGCCGGCGCTGGTCTGATTGTCTTCCCAGTCGTCGGCCGACGTCTGCCACGCTCCCCCGCCCGCGACACACCCACGTCCGGCGCGCATATGGTGGGGGTGTCACTGATACACGGCATAGGCGAACCCAACAATTTTGCAAGGAGGTGCTAAACAACACAAAAAAAACTACTACTGTAAAAATGTACACTGCTGATTTTACGTGAGGGAGAAGATAATTTGCATGGATGAATGCCGTACATTACTTTGTGACAATGACTGGCCTGTGCTGTACATTATCCCGTGACAATGATTAACCTGTGCTGCGCATGGCATCGTGACAGTGACTGACCTGTGCTGCACATGACCTCGTGACAATGATTAACCTGTGCTGCGCATGGCATCGTGACAGTGACTACCTGTGATGACCTCGTGACAGTGACTGACCTGCAGCATGACCTCGTGACAGTGACTGACCTGTGCTGCACATGACCTCGTGACAGTGACTGACCTGTGCTGCACATGACCTCGTGACAGTGACTGACCTGTGCTGCACATGACCTCGTGACAGTGACTGACCTGTGCTGCACATGACCTCGTGACAGTGACTGACCTGTGCTGCACATGACCTCGTGACAGTGACTGACCTGTGCTGCGCATGGCATCGTGACAGTGACTGACCTGTGCTGCACATGACCTCGTGACAGTGACTGACCTGTGCTGCACATGACCTCGTGACAGTGACTGACCTGTGCTGCACATGACCTCGTGACAGTGACTGACCTGTGCTGCACATGACCTCGTGACAGTGACTGACCTGTGCTGCACATGACCTCGTGACTGACCTGTGCTGCACATGACGATGAAGGTCTGAGTTTGCCGGCGAACCTCGGCTAGACGGCCGGCAGGCAGGTACTGCTCCAGCGACAGACGATCCAACAGCGGGTCCACAAAGTCGTGCGACGTCACAGCATTGACCTCCCACCTCAACCGGTGCAGCAGCAGCAGCTCCCACTCCTGAAGAACACAATTTGTCACGTCAGGTCAGGTCAGCAGACAATCGACGCAGGCAGTGGATTGGCAGCGGTTCACATTATTGTTGTGTGAAACTCAGCACTATGTGATACTACCAGCATGCATCATTCTCCATTCATTGCGTAGAACACGGCACGTATCAGCGACTGCTCCGTCCATTGGACTCCACTGAAGACCGGCCCAGTGCTTTTCACCACAACTTTCCATGACGTGGCCTTCGTTGTAAAATACTTCAGGTGTGACTGCACCAGCGAGAAGTATCGACCACAATCTCAGACCAACTGAAAGCGGTGCTCTTCAAAGAGGCGCGCCTGGCCGATCGCATCAGGCTTTAATTACCCATCAAAACAATATTCAGATAAGGTGGAGACAGCCAACCATCTGATATGGCCGACACAGAAGTTGTAGCCCGCCGATCCTCGCCAAGGACGATCAGAGACATCGCACAGGTGGGTCGCGGTCGTCACGTCCATCTGGTCATGATCAACAAATGATTGTTGCCAAGGTCACCGGACATTCCCGGTGCCGCCAGATAATCACAGCCGTGGTTGTCGGGTTAGGTAGTTATTTCAGTTTAAGGGCGCTTTGACCAAAACATGATCACTTTGCGCCCATTCTCGTGGTCGTCGACGCCATTTGATCCCAGCAATGGTCATCGGACAAGAGTGATCGTGATGGCCACGCAAGTCCACCAACTCAACATTGCAAAGTCTTTTGTAGTAATTTCAGGTTATGCTTTTGCACGGCCTTGTGGTTTCCTGGTGGCATTTATCCATGTATCCCCATCGACACTAGTGCTAAATATACATCAGCTAAGTGGTGGTCGGCCACTTTTGGGAGATGATCAAGCACCACCTATCCACACTAAAATTTCATCCATGCACGCAACTCTGATCATGATCAACACCTGGTCCCAATCATTGCGACCATGCAGCGCTGGTCATGTTCGCCATGACACCAAGTCGTGACCTCCAGACAGTCGCAGTCACGACCGCCAAACAGTCCCAGTCATGACCGCCAGACGGCTCGGCCACCGAGTGTTTACAGCTGCTTGGTGCGGTGCTGACAATCACATCGGCCCCGCCGCTGCAGGCGTGCGGTCACGCTATTGCGAACGCGGCTCAGCCGACAAAAGACGAGCTGTTCGCGGCCTCGGCACGCCGGCACGAGGCGCTCTCGCCTATGACATCACTGGGATATATTCTTCGCGCGTGTAGCATGGCAGGCATGCAACGGATTTGCGTCCAACTTGTGCCACTTTCAACGGCCAGTGCTCGCCGCGATCCATTTAGCGCTAAGGATGCTGAGCTGAGTCGTCACGAATTGCGTGCTCCGGGCTTTCGCAGAACTGTATCCAGTGAGGTCAGTTCCAGCAAGGTGGGTGGTGGGCATCGTGCCGTGGCCGGACATAGTCTATTTCTATTATAATTCGCACAACTCTATTCAAACGTCATGACCGTGAAACAATCCATTCCAATATAAATCCAGTAAAATGTGACAATCCCACGCACATATAATTCCGCCATGCACTATTCCCATTGACTCCTCGAATACTCCACGAGCCATTAGCAATAGGCAAAACATCCACCAACAGAACAGCACGACACACCTTGTTATAAGCCATAAAGAAGGCGAACTTTTTGCCGGTTCCGCGTGCGGGACGGCGTGCGGCTAAAAAGGTGGCAGAGTTGCGCAGTCGCGACCACCGCCGTCCGACGGGCGCCGGGGGCGACCCACCAAGGTCACCAGGTCAGGGAACTGGGGGGGCCATTTAAAGGTTGCGAAACGCACCGCGACGTGGCCATGAGCCGACATCCTGTGGGACCGCAGAGGCAGAGATAGAGATGGAGAGAGGCGGAGAGAGTCGTCCGAGGGTCCTCAGGCCGACCGGAGGCCAGAGGAGAAACCGAGGATGCTCCCCAATCGACACGCCCTGTTGTGCAATCGAAAACTTGGAATCGCTTTGAACAGCACACGGGATGTTCACAGTTCGCCAAGTATGCCCAAGTTTTCTTCATTTAGGCTTTAGGGCGCAACAGCTACCAAGGCTATTGCTACACGTGCGTCTAATGAATGTGATGTACCAATAGGCGAGTGGTTCCCACGCAATCTCCCCATGCACTTTACGTATCAGATGGGAGTTTCACTGTCATGGAGAACTTAAAGGGTTCATGTCCCTTTTGCTTCCCCTGTTTTTGTTGGTGGCGACAATCCTGCAAGTAGTCCAATTGCAACCAGTCACAAATTATTTGAATGAATAACTGCCTTTCAATGTAAAGCAAACAGACCTCAAGTGCACTAGTACATATACATAGGTAGCTGTTTTATAATAATTGAGATTGTACCCCAAAGTACATCACACCAATACTCTGAAAGTTCTCATACACAAGAGGAGAATCTAGACAAGTAGGTACGCCAACAATTCGGATGACGTGATATGAGATCGGTTGGTTGGTTATTGGTTTTACGACACATCGACCATTGAGTCATGCAGCGTCGCCAATCTCTCACGCCCGTTGGTTGCGGGCGAAGAGTAGCGACAGGTGAGACTCGAACCAAAAACCTTTCAATTGTGAGACGAGCAACTTAACCCTAGGCTACTCGTCCCCGTGATATCAGATCAAAATGGTTGATTATTGGTTTTACGACACATCGACCGTTGAGGCATGCAGCGTCGTCAAACTCTCACGGCGATTGGTCGCTGGCGAAGAGCGGCGATAGGTGAGATTCGAACCCACAACCTTTTGATTGTGAGACGAGCGACTTACCCCTAGGCTACTCGTCCCCATGAGATCAAAATGAATGATCAGGACAATCGGAGTAACGTGAAACACGGAGTGGGTGAAGTAGAGACACATGGTTGGAAGAGCCGGGGGGGGGGGATGGAGTGAAAACCGCAGAGATGCGAATGGTGATCCAAAAAGAACAAGATGGAAACCCAGGGAGGGCAGAATGGAGACCAGAACAGCGAGGAGTGGAGGACTGAACAGCGCGCAGGGGACTAGGCGTGATCAGAGGCAAGAACGGAAGGGAGGGACGAGTGCAGACCAAAGCATGGCGTCGTTGAAATTCAGACAGGACGGAATGGAGATCAAGAACGGATTTGGTGGAAACCAATACACCGCCCAATGAACACCGATGGTGATGAGACGGTAGCACGGAGAGTGAGTTCGGACTGGTGAGTGGGTGAGTTTGAGACCCACCACAGTGGACAGAAGGAAGCATGCGTGTCGGAACCACACCAAGGCCAGCACCGAAGGCAGCCTCGTCTCCTTTTACAACACACTCGACCGCTGGACCATATGGCACCTACAGCCTGTCATGTCGATTGGTCGCAGGTGGACTGCGTAATCTAGCACGGTGTGATTCGAGCCCACGCTCTCACGATCAAGAGTCGAGCGGCCTGCCGACTGCGACATCGCGACCTCCCGGCGCTGTCGGGCTCGACTGCAGCTGCACAGGCTGGCTGACGAATAGCTTTACAAGTGGGCCGGTTCTGTTTCGGCGTGCACCACCGCGCGCACATGGCCGCACCAGCCCCGAGCGCCCGCACTGTGCTGAGAACATGCAGGAATCTCGCCGGACGGCATCATTGCCGGAGAGGCTGGCCACCACAATCTGCTGCAGCAGTGCGTCCCCACGCTGGCCGGATCAGTGTCGGGGCTGCTGCACTGGTGCGCCCTGGGCGGACCGTCGGCTGACACAGATCAGTGTCGGAGCTGTTAGATCTGCTGCGCTGGTAGCCGACCTGCCACTAGGCCGACTGCCGGCTGGCAAGGTACAGTGTCGGGCTGTTATATATGTTGCACTGGTGCATTCTAGGCCGACCACCGGCTGACATGGACCAGTGTCAGGGTTGTGAAGCTGTTGCAGGAGGACGTGCTGAGCGGACCGCCCGGCTGGCGCGAGCCAGAGCCAAGTCTGATAGCTATTCGATTTACCGTTCCAAATCACAAGTCTGTAACAATCACATTTAGTGTCCAGTATGACAGGGCATAGGCACAGAATATGCCACCACCAAATAAATATAAAATGCAGGCAGCGACTGCAGACACCGATTTTCCTACCACAACCGTTCAAATCAATGGCACACTGTACGTCAGTCCGGAACAAATGGCGAGGACAGACAAAGCATCGCTGATCACTCGTCCCAACCTGCCGCTCGCCAGGCCGACCTGAACTGGGCTGCCCGCCTCACGTTGACGTTCCAGCGCTGGCGGGCCGCACTCCATCCGAGCCAAGTCGACGGACAGGTCGGGGTCGCGTGACCACTCCACCTCTTCTCGGCCGGCCGGTAACAGCCAGCCGCTGACAGCGCTTTATTGGCCACGACTCCGGTCGACAGGCGTCTCCTTCATTCCGCCCCAAATCGGCCGCACGGGCCCGTTCGAGGTGGCCGTGACGCAATTAACTGCGTCTATCGCGAGCGCGGCGGCACGATTAGACGGTGTTTCAGTGCGACGTGACGTGCGTCAGTGGACGGCGCTACAGTGACGTGACGCGAGTTAGTGGACGGCGTTACATTGTGACGTGAGTCAGTGGACGGCGTTACATTGTGACGTGCGTCAATGGACGGCGCTACATTGTGATGTGACGTGCGTCAATGGACGGCGTTACAGTGTGACGTGACGTGCGTCAGTGGATGACGCTACAGTGGCGTGCGTCAGTGGACGGCGCTACATTGTGATGTGACGTGCGTCAATGGACGGCGTTACAGTGTGACGTGACGTGCGTCAGTGGATGACGCTACAGTGACGTGACGCGAGTCAGTGGACGGCGTTACAGTGTGACGTGACGTGATGGACGGCGTTAGTGACGTGACGTGCGTCAGTGGACGGCGCTACAGTGACGTGACGTGCACCAGGACGGCGCTACGGCGTAGCGTGACGACCAATGGATAAAATGTGAATGACGTAAGGGACACGAACGCCCTAAAGCTCGGATTCGTGACTGACCCAAGCAGTGAAGAGATGCTATACCTGCATCATGTCCAGGGGCGACCACATTCACTAGGTTCCTCGATTTACTTCCAGTTCATACCCGTATTCCGTTCATACCTCTCCAATTTCCGTTCATGTCCATAGTTCATGGGTGGGTCCTGACCCCAACTCATACGCAAAACCTGCATTATAAGCACGTGCGAATACGAGCAAATTGTCGCTTCACATGCAAACAGCAGTACATGGTTGATAAATCTGCAACAGCAGCTTGATGGGCCTGGCCTCACCATAGACCTGTCGGTGAGGAGCGCCGCCGAAATTGCACCTTGCGTGGGAGAACTTACGAAAAAAGCGGCCCTCAACCCCCACTGAATGGCGGAAATGGTCTTCCGCTAGCGCGCTCCGGAGGCAGCGGTTAGCACGCCATTACTGAACAGGTGGTGCTGTCCTCTAACACCGTACTATGACATGGCTGGATAAATGTTCAATTGAAGAAAAAGCACTGGGCCGGTGTATCCCGGAAACATAGAATGAGAAACGGGAATCCAGTTTCCGGGCGATCAAGATGGCGTGACGGCGTTCCTTCGCAGTCACATCATGTCACGCTCGGGCAAGCATGCCACCTGCAATTTGTCACCAAGGCGCTTGTCTTTCCCTGAATATTCGACATGAAAGAAGCAGACACATAAAGAGAAAGGAGAAATTACCGAAGCGTCAGGACGAAGCATCGTGTAACGTTGTCGCACGAGAAAACGGCAAGTGAGAAAGGGTCAGCTGGTACCGAAAGTCATGAGACAGAGGGTAGGCGAGAATCGCGAGGGAGGAGAGAGTGGGGCACGGCGGAATACATTACCAGTGGCGAGGTAAAAACGACTGACCATGAACCTGACGTGAGTGATTTAGCTCCCAAAGGAAACTGGTCTTGATCAGATCTTTGCGGGAGAACGAAGCGGCCGTCACACGCTCCGCTCACGGCGACTGGCACTTTAAACCTTAAATAGACTTTGTGATCCAGCAAAAAGTTATTTCACTCGGCTCTAAACACAGTTATCTCTAATTAAATGGATAGCACGAGCGAGCAGATATCATGGCGGGGTAGTTGGGATGTCGCATACCTGAAATGCCTATGATGGAATGCTTCACTGCACAGCCAACTGGTGTCTGTTATGTTCCAATGTATACGATTCACGCAGTGATTAGTGCGCACATTTACTTCTGAAGCGCGGGAGAATAGGGGTAATATGTGCCCCCCCCCATTGTGGGTTTCTGCATGAGACTCATGAACGCTTTGGGCAATCATACTGAAACATGGTGGCATATACTAGCATTCTATTTTGCCTACCGTGTCAATCTTTTTAATTCTTTGAATTGTTGAGAGGCGATTCTAGGAGTAAGTTTTGAGATGCATATTGGGACAAAATTCCTTACATGTTACATCGCCATATGCTCAACTTCCGCCGTCTGAGTTTCTGAAAGTATTGAACGTTCCTCATTTTTGCAACTACTGTTGAAAGGGCTACTTCACGTGAGTAGGCTTAGCTCATATGCTCACCAGTGGAGAGTCCAGATTTCGCAAGAAAGGCGGTAGAAGATTAATTGCCGAGGCTCCCGAAATTGGTGGCATTGAGAGACAATGGTACTACGTGAGCAATTATGACGCATTCGGTATAAGCTTAGAGTGCTTTGAATGTATATTTTACTCAAAAACGCCTTCAGGAAGCCTTTTCGGCTGGGATATTTGACAAGGGTTTACATTTACTTTCCATTGTCCTCAGTCAACTCATCCCTTGAATTTACTTAAGATATTGTCGCAGTACTGGACAGTAATTATCGCAAGGCTATTGCGCAAAGTATTTGAAAGCTCTGAAACGCTTACCAGGGGCGGCTACGGTTTGGGTAAGATGGGGCTGTGTCTTGATTCGTGGGCAAATATAGTATTAAAATCGAGCTTCTTTACTCATACATGCGCATTGGGAGGATATCTTGCAGAAGTTCAGGAAGTTCTGAGCTAATTATTTGTTCAGAAACGGGTTCAGTCAAACTGTTTGAGAGGCATACTATTGACGAAGATATGTCATTCACTCGTTTTTATTAGTTACACCTACGAAGGTATAAGGTATCTTTGTCAGTTCCTGTTTGAATGATATTAATTTGTTCATCAAGAACCATTCTAGGTGCGGATGAAAGTGATGATGTATATTTTCCAACTTCGCATCCAAGAGTATATACTGAGGCACCCAACTTCTTGAGGATAATCCTCCGTCCTGATGTCTTGACACCGCGAATGGTGAAGACATCGAGACAGTTGTCTTCAAGACAGGTTCCACATTGTACGAGGACGTGTTCAGCATGGGAGTGTGATAATGTGAATGTTTGGTCACCATGTGCATCAAATTTCCTCCATTTGTATTCGCATATTCCGACATTGCGGGAGCATGTCAAGTGTATGCTACTCGCCTCCGATGTCATCAGCCTTGCTTGGGACAATGCAAAGTTCAAAACTGCTAAAATCATTAGGAGCAAAATTGTTAGAGCATCCAAAAATAATTTTCCAAATCTATTCCGCACGAACTAGAGTATATTTTTTAAAATCAATAAGTACCTCACTGCAGTTAAAATATCGTTTTATAGCCTGCATAATGATGCAAGATAAGGCAAAATCGCTTACGAAGTAAACGATTTTGCCTATCGAAGTAAACGATTTTGCCTTATCTTAGTGATGATAGTGATGATGATAGTGATGCATCACTTGCCTTATCAAACCAAGCAGTCTGAGCTGTACATTGTTTTCGAGTTCCTTCTGTACCTCCAGTATGCTCCTCAGTTACAATTTCCTTAATTGCATTGCACATATATGTGGATGACGTCACGACTTATCGATTACCCTTTGCCGCGGAAAAAAAACGCCGGTTAGCTTTCCAGACTTCAGGAGGGGCACAATACGCCCCTACCCCCTAACATATTTCGGTCCAGCGCAGCCCCCTCGTAATGGGGCTCATGCAGACAAAAATAAAGCCCGTTCTCAGCAATGAAAGTATGCTACTTGGCTTACTAACGTTTTCGTTGGCATTCCTCACCACCAACGGGCCGTAGTTGACGCAATGATACATTTAGATAACCAAGGCGGTTGCCTTTTGCCATATCAGACACCATACGTACAGAGCACATGATCGAACAGCTTCGTTTCCGACATCCGGAGCGGGGCGGTGTCCAACCGGGAGGGGAAGGAGGACACGTGTGCCACTGCCCCCCCCGGAGACCGTCCGGAATTCCTGCGCTAAAATCTGGTCACCAGTGAAGCCAGCGTCTGGTTCCGCCGGCAGGATGTTTGCACAGAGTGCGAGATATAGGTACCACGCGGAGGCAGCTACCGGCGGAAGCAGAAAAACGTCCCCCTGCCCGGCGGAGAGTCAGTCAACTGGAGCAGGGCGTGGGGGATAGAGCCGGCTCCCCTCCTGACCTTGTGGACAAGCCAGGAAATGTGGCTCAGCATGTCTCCACGAAGCGGCGCTGGTGTAAAGATGATTGCGCTAACTAGCGGAAGGTAAAGAAGTGGAGTGCCAGTTGCAAAAGCGGGAGACGATGAAGTAGCACGTGACGAGACATGCTGGGATGAAGCGGGCGACTACGCACCAACCTCACTAGTGATGATCACCACGGTTCAAAACGATTCGCTGTATTCACATCCGGCTCACTGCCTGCACAGGTGATGGGGGAGAACAGGTGTGGTAGAACAGGTGCGGTGCACCACGAGTCAGATACAGGTGGATGAATCACGTATGCCTTGCTTTGACATCACCTCTCGGCGTGTATTCGAGAAGCAAACAGCAGATTACCCAGCAGACAGCAGCCGTTCCTCAGCCGTTGGCAATCAGCTGGCGCATTCAGCCGCTGAAGATGCCGAGCCACCGTGGTGTCTGGGTGCGTCAGGGGACACCCAAGGCAGGTCACACTGCAGTAGCCAGTGAAGGAAAAGGTCAGATATTCAGGCTTTTCGTGAAACTAGATTCCCCGATCATGCCCAAGAGCCACCGCTTAGTAGTCATCCATGCCTCCCAAGTGAAGCCTTGGACTCCGTGATGTGGTTTGTTTTAGACTCGCGCTGGATGCTTTAGACTCGCGTTCAATGCTCACATCGGACCGAACGTCAGGCGCCACTGTGCTCTGGGACTGCTGAGGCGGTCCCGGCGGCAGTCTCGAGAGGCGCCACCAACAGTCTCGGCCGGTGGTCCGCTTTGCGCCCCTCCCGCGACTCGACCAGAGCGGCGCGGCCGGCTGTTTATTTATCGTCGCGACAGAGGCGGCCGGCCGGCACCGGCCGGCACCGGAAGTGCCGGGTCACGGCCCAGCGGGAGTACAACTGGAGTACGCCGGCCGGCCGCGCGGAGCGTGGGGCGCGAGAAAAGCCGCGCGCCGGCTCCCACGCCCCGCGACCGCATCGGTGTTGCAGAGGAAGCTGCGGGCGGAGACGGGGTGGCTGGACTGAGAGGTTGGCCGCGGATGTTCCCACCAGATAGCAGCGGCATGGAGGGCACAGCAATGAATGGGCTCGGGCCAGCTCGTGGCCACAGGGTCAACGCCTGGCCGCGCTGGTCAGACGGTCGTAGTGGGCGACGAACAACTAGCGGCTGGCAAACTGAGGCGGCAAAACAGGGATTAAAATAGTCTAGAGACGAGATAACAATCAACCAAAGCAACACGATTTGTCGTCTATTGACAATGGACAAACAGCAATGTTCATCACTGTTTCGTTATCATGCTATTGTGGGGAAATTGACTTCTTCACCCGGTTGCAAATAGTGAACCAAATGAACAATAGGATCAACTGAGATTCTACACTTGAGTCATCCAGCTCAACATCGTGCTCATCACACCGGGGGAGAACAGAACACTGGCGGCCCGCCGGTCGGCCGCCAACAGGTCGGGCCAGTATCGCCGAGTGCCACAACACTCCAGTGTGAACCAATCGCTCAGGGGGACGGGGAGCGGGCAGGAGAGAGAGATCTGTTCGATGAATCGGTCGGTGCCAGGTCCCGCGTCGCCTTGCACTGAGCGCCGCACAGAATGTCGCAAGGAGCGTTCGAAGGCGGCGCCCCGTTTCGACTCGTTCCGAATCAATGGGCGAGGGTTTCTCCAGCGAGGGACCCGCGCTACGTAACGGCCGGCCTGCCGTAACGGTCCCACGGTCGGACACGGCGTGACGCAATGTATCCACAGTCCCAGAGAGCGGGCTCGGCCACCGCCGTCATCCGGCCAACAGGTGGGCAGCAGCAGGGATCGCGACCGTTGACCTATGGTCAGCTGTCCAGTGGCGACTGGCGGCTGATAGCCAGTAACTAAGGACCGGTGGCCAGCCACCAGCTGGGAATGCTCGGCGACCATCTCAATCTCCACCACAACAATCGCAATGTATCCGATGTGCCTGTGTGTTTCTCAAACTATAACAATGCTTCATAACAGCAAGCAGTGACCGACGTTTGACGGATGTTTTGTCGTAGTTCGGCCGACGTTTGAGACCGACATTTTGCCGTAGTTTGGCCGGCGGTCCAGGCGGAGGTCGGTGTGGCGGTGGGCGCCGGTGCCGTCGGTAGCCATGAGTCAGCGGCGCTCGACACTGAGTCACCGGTGCTGTCATAAACAGCGCCGCGCAGCAGCGGCCCGCTCGCGTTTCCCGCGCTGCAACTGCAGCACTCCAGCTGCAGCTGCAGCGGCGGCCGGGCCGCCGTCAGAGCCGCCCGGCGAGTGAGAAACAACACGCACGCCATGTGTAGACGGTACCTAGTCGGTTGCCATGTGCCTTCGAAGGATGTCAAAAGTGTTTGACGTATTCTCGAGAACAGCTTGGTTACAGTAGAGTTGATATGGTTGAAATTATGGGCAGAGCGGTGGATCCTGAGAACCTTTTTGGAATAATTCAATTTTTAATATTTAGTGTGCTGCTAAGTTCAGAAATGGAATTTCAGAACACATTCCCAAAAAAAATGTTTATTTCAAGGCAGCGTAAAATCGTCCGTTGGTTCGGGTGGAGTGTGACCAACCTTGTCTTTGTCTTTGTCATGGAATGTGCGAGGCGAAAGACGCCTTCATGGTACGTATATATATATATTTTATTCCACTATGATTGAAATTGGTTGAACATTATGTGTTTGTAGAGGAATAGAAGGACGTGTTAATTTACTAATGGTTGTGACCATGGGACCCATATATATTTGCATATATCGTAGACCAGCAATTTTTGGCGTAGATCAGCCGATTCTCTAAAGCTGGCTCGACCTGACTCAAAATGCTGCTGACGCGGCGGGGCGCAACAGTGACAACACAGGACCACCCTGAACTGTGCACCGCGCAATGTGCACCGTGAAACTCGACACCGACCGGCAATGTTTGGCGCCAGTTTCGCCCGATGGAAGATGGCGCCAAACAGCTGGCGCAGCAACAGCATGCAGAGGCGCGACACTTCACACAGTTTTTATCGCTCCATTTTTATCAGAAACATCACCATAAATGCGGCAACAAGTTTGTCGGTACTTTTATGACCAAACATAAACAGAAACGGTGCCGATCGTAGGGGCGGGGTGTATTCTGAGCTGCTTCGAGCGACATCTGCATGCGCCTGCGGCACGCCAGGCAGGAGGAGGCGCGCGCGGCAGGAGAAGGCACTCACCATCATATCTGGAACTGTGATGCTGTTGTCGGCACACTGCACGAGAATGTCGGCGGTCAGCGCGCGCGTCTCTCTCAGCTTCGAGCTGACAAACAGACATACGGCACCCAGCAGCTGTAGGTGGTCCTTTTTCACGCTGGTCACACTGAGGAATCTGTCCAGCAGGTTCATGGAGAGCGGGAAAACGTCGTCCTGGCACCGCTGCTCCTCGCACACCTGCGAAGAGCGGGGTGAAGGTTATAATTTGAAGCTAGTCCACTACATCAATAAATATGTGCAGGAATCGGGACATAATTTATGCTTCTACAAATTGGATCGGTCTCTATATGGTAAGGTGGATTTATAGAAATTGGAAATGGCTAAAACTATAATTTCGTGCACTAGCTAAAACTGGCAAAAATCGCTTAAGCTAGTAGCCAACAGTGGTGTAAACTGGCTTAAAACTAGTCAAAACGTCAAGAATCAACGTATGAATTGCAACGTGATAATTTAGCTGATTTATATTTCACATAAGAACTTACCCAATAGTATAAATACGTGCACTACATATTTACTAGTGCAAATAATTAATTGTGGAAGCTAGCTTAAATGAACAAAGAACATCGCTACCATAGTAAGGAAGGACAGGTTTGCATGTCCAAATCTATTCACTTTGAAGTAAAACTAAAGCAACAAAATTCGTTAGATGGAGTCATTTATTTACTCAGATACAAACAACGCTTTGGAAACCACTTAACATCACGCCCGATGCGGCGCTGGCCCTTTTCGTTGCTTCACAACGGGTCGATACTTGAAGCGGTGCATAGTTCCAGTCTGCCGAGGCCACTAGACCGCAAAATTATCGATTTTGGAAACGTAAACTAGCGCAAGTTAGCGAACACCACGTACCTAGTGAGATAATGATTACAATCTTGACTAATTGCATTAAGGAATCGACAGCACTCAACGGTCTTCGATTTTTCCTCATTTTGTCTATTGCATCATACCACTTGTGACGATGAAAGAAAACGTGGGAAACGGCCAAGGCCATGTAAGAATAATAGGAGAGCATGAAAGCGAACGGAAATGCATGGAATTGCGCAAACAGGACTGTGTACCCTGTTGTAGAAATGTCACAGGAATGGTACTATGTGACTGTGCGGCAAAACCGATATTACTGCCTCACTTTAGGGCTCAGGTTCTGATTCCTAAGCTGGTCTCTATGTTATGATGATGTGCTACCGAGTACAATGGAACGTTTGACTGCCAAATCGACTGTAATAATCATACTCACGTGCCACAAGAGCAAACCACCCAATTTCTATCATTGAAACAACTTTGATGAAAGCATAAAACAATATCACGCCGAAGCTCAAGTATGGTTCATGACAGGGATCAGAACCGACAGCAGACTTGACTTGGCTGTGCAAAACCAGGTTAATTGTGAAAGTTACGACTACTGAGGGTCTCATGGGATATTGGAGGCATAGTTAGTTATTTGGGCTTCAGGGCGCTTCGACCGGTTTTGATCATTCGCGTCCATATATTGAAGGCATTTTGAACGTTCAATTTCAAGATTTATATTATCATCCCTCCGGCATAGTCGTGATGCAGTTCGCCAACAAATAGTGTGCACGGGCCAAACTGATCGTTTGCATGTTGCACAAGTATTCGAGCTGATAATATGCAACGAAAAATGGCGAGGCATTGGCGGCGTCGAACTACGTACGTGGTTAGGCTTCATTTACAATTACTCTGCGTTTCTCAGACGTCTGGGCAGGCCAATCGAAAACACTGTTGCAGGCTAGAACGATGCAGTTTTCGTAAACATGGAGCATATCACTTACTGAATACTGAATTGCCATCCTTGAGCAAGACGTGCTGGTATCGCGTTTCGATATGTGCATTTACATATCATTGATTCATTGTTTCTAACAGAATCGTGTTGATAACTATCGTTCATAAGTTCATTATTAAGAATAAACCACTACCACTTTAAGTAGCATAGCTTCTAATGGTAACTTATATATCATATTCTACTCTTCTAACAAAAACCAGTTACTTTAACACTGGTATACGACAATTATCACAATTTACAGCTCAGTACCAACTCCCTGCTTCGAGGGAAGCGTCAACAAGAGATATTCACAACTCCGTTGGTTAGTTGCTCAATGGCTCAGAGAGCGACTGGCCACGGCTCATAGTTGTGGCATCCGTTTGCATTAATCGTTGAGGTTGGTAGTGGAAATTGGAATTTTGACGTCTTTATCGCATGGGGAGGAGATATTGATGTGCTTCCAGACTCGAATGAGATGAAATGGCTTTAGCGGCCCCTGGATGAAGCATTCCTCACTGATGAATTTGCTATCCGCCTAAAACATGCTCTGCTCAGTAAGCACCTTTCCAACTTGGATTGAATTACTCCTAATGACAACCGAAGCCAGACATTTAAATTCTTTACCTCCTGTTGGTGGCAACGTAGGAGGTACATTGCCCACCGTGAAAAGGTTTCGGTTTGAAGAAGACTTAACTGATAGCGGAAACGATTTGTTGAAATAGAAGAATGATAAAAAATACCGGTTCTTGAACCGCGGTAAATAACCCTTTTGCCCTTACAGGGGTTGATTTTGCATGGGCGGCATCAAAGTACACACCAACATCCGGAATTGGACCTGG
Source organism: Imbricaverruca yamaguchii (assembly GCA_034440575.1). Classification (NCBI taxonomy): domain Eukaryota; kingdom Metazoa; phylum Arthropoda; class Thecostraca; family Neoverrucidae; genus Imbricaverruca; species Imbricaverruca yamaguchii. The sequence goes on from JAOTOL010001538.1 coordinate 215,230, forward strand.
CCTACAAGGACGGGCAAGTCGATTTCACAAGATATGCAAACTCTGACCGAACCGTAGCAAAGACTGCAAGCCATTTAATGTCATAAATACTGTACACCTAGATCGGCGAGACCATCGAGCAGAAGTATACTCTGCCTAAGGCGCTTTCACTATGCGTGCGTGATGACTGCTCGGCTATGAGCAGCCACGTTTCGCAACAGTGATGACGGGCTTTACAGGATGTCTGGGCGATGAGATGCATAACTTGCATGCATACCGAATGACTGAGACGTCAATCGATGCTGGAACACCTTTGTTATATTTTCGACGTGTCAGATACTGCCTCACGAAAACAATCGTCGAAACTTTCGGAACGTCAAAACAAAATATGTATACTTCATTCCTCGTCCTGAAGAATTGAAAGATATGCTTCAATACTATAATGTATATAACGCAACCGTGGCATTTATATACACATATATTGTGCACGTCGAGATTTACTGGAAACATCTACTTTTAACCACTGAAGTTCCTAGACGAACGTTTGACAGCGATGGCATATTTTGATGTCCTTCGCCCCTGAAATTGCACGAAAACACTTGGAATCTTGTTACTGATGTAATTTCCTCGGCATTCCTATCGCCAGCCAGATATGCTGCCAGAATGGCCATTAGCATGGTATACCAGGGGGTCCGGTAAATTCGGTCGTCGGGTGTGCCAAAAGTTGAGCGGCGGGCATGGCCAACTCCACAACGCTCCAGAAATTCATAATGACCACTGCCGAGTAAAAGTTCATATACTCTTCATCACACACTGTTTGCAATATGCCTAATTTAGTCTTTTTGGTATTTCGATTCAAGTCTCGGCAGTCAGCTTTGATCATTTTGAGACTTTGGGATGAAGTACACGGAGAAAGTACAGAGAGAAAGGTGGGAATCGAGGATGGAGAATGATAATGGGGAATGGGAAATGGGAGAATGGAAGGGAGAGAATGGGAGAAGTGGGAATTGAGACGATGTTCATAAATTTATCACTGAAAACATGATTGTATACCAGGTTCGAATTGGGTAAAATGAACCCCAGATGCACTGACGACTGTAGGACAGAGGTCATCACACCAAATGCATAAACGACATCTTACGTCGTAAGTTTAGGCATCTGAACATACCGCTAAGCGTGTTGTGGCATGCGCACAAGAGCTTGGCTGGCAGTCCAACTGGTAAGTGATCAGGGTTTGATTCTTTTTCTGTTTCTGACATAGTTGTCTAGCTGTGTACGGGATGTGACAGGCAAGTGACAGGCAAGTTCCGTCCGACAATTACCATGCAGAGACAAGAACGTAAATTGTCTGAGTTTGAACGACACTGGAAAGTGTGGCCGGAGGTAGAGTACGAAACAAACTGCCCTTGCGAAAATGTACTCAGGTTCCGGGGCGGAAAGGACCCAGGCTCCGAACCTTGAAAGTAAACTCCCCACTCTAATAAGTAGGATAAAGTGTAGGGCGAACCAAGATGAACGGGAGCGACATGGAATGTTTCCGTGGGTAAGTGTAGTTGGAACGTTCCTTATCATATGCATGATCGAAATGCACAAAAATTGCGCAAAGTGAAGATAAAAAGCCAGTGCCCTCTGCACTAGTCGTGGCCAGGCCAACCCTTGTCTACACAGCCAACCCTTGCACATATTTATGAGCACTGTTCCAAGAGGCACAGCACGACCTTCTCAATCATCAGAAGCAGAATGTGGATATGGATTTTTACGTGGATCAATACATTCCATATTAGAGCCTTGGCAAACTAGCCGAAGGTAAAATCCAAGCCTGGAGACCCCCACCAAACCAGGGAGTCAAGTACATATTTTCAGATTGAACAGGGAAAGTGACAAATTAACATTAGCAGCACACCAAACCAGGGGTTCCAGACCCCCTCCCCTCTCAACACTACCGGGATCCCCAGCCGCGACAAAAACAGAACAAGCAGACCGGTAAAACACTTCAGGCGCTAGTTAGTTATTTGGGCTTTAGGGCGCATCGACCAGGGTTCATCATTCGCGCCCAATAACACTTCAGGCGCCGAGGCGCAGCTCAGGAGCCCCCTCCCGAACAACCAAAAATACATTAGATAAATAACTACGGAAAAAGCTTTCGGAGCGCGCCGACATTTCCCTTTTCATGCCATTTTTTCGTCGGCCCCCAATCCAGAAAGTCCTGGTTGAGCCACTGAAAATCAGGGAAAACACCTGCATCAAAGCACATGAATCCACTTACCTCAACCATCCAATAGGCGAGAATCCTCCGCATGGGCAGCTTGATTTCGTTCTGCACGCATTTGAAGTAGGAACAGGAGGGCAGGTAGCGGCTCTCAGTGTCCAGCAGGTTGGTGAGCACGCGTCTGTCGTTGACCAGGGTGGGGTCGCGAATGGCCTTGCAGACCGGCTCCTCTGACTCAAACACCCCGGTCTCACAGCACAGCAGACTGTCGCCCAAGTCCCGCGACATGTCGAGCGATTTCGGAGACTGTCCGCTGTACTCCGCTCGCCCAGCCGCGCGACCAAACGTCCAGCTGCCGGCCGCAGCAGATTCGATTCGATCGGTTCGCTCAGAACCCCACGACGCGTTGACAGCCACCAACTCCCGGCGCCCGCCGCGGAATGACGTGGCTGCGCGCAGGCGCCTCCAACAGCTGATCGGTGGCTCCTCCCCTCCACACCCGGTCTGCACCGGCGGTCGCCAGCCAATCAGCTGGGAGCGGCCGTGTCGCCGGGCGGATGGCACGGCCGGCCGACGGGGGCCTCGTGGGGGTCGCCGTTGCCGGAGGCGGTCACCCCGCCGCCCGCCGCCGGGACGACGGACGCACAGCTCGGCTCCGGGAGCCAAAACAACACGGCGCAGAGGTCGGCCGGCACCGTGTGCGGTTGCGACGCCGCCGGTATCGGCGTCCGTGTCGGCACGCCAAGGTCAGCGGCGACAGCCGCCGCCGCCACTGCAGACGCGACCAAGAGCGCACCGACCACACGCGTCACCAGGCGCCAGCACTGTGGAGCTGAGTGTCGCCCATGCTCCGTGGGTGTCATCAATCAAGGCTGTAGCTACCAACCCGACCTGCGGAGCCGTGCTCATTTGCTGCCACAACGCTGCCAGTTTGACCTCGGTCTAGTGCACGGGCGTCGCCACGGAGGGGGTGGGGGCGGGTGGACGAGTCCCCCAAGCTGCGTGAAATGTGTCACGCATATGGTGTCACACGAATTAATCGACTCAGATCTTGTTCCCTCTCGCCATCCAAAGTCTGTGGTGGCACCCCATGACCTAAGTTAGCTATTGCAGGATACAGGCAAGGTTGTAGCGCCCAGGGGGCATATTAGCCGGCCCCCAAATCGAACCTCCACCACACACACATAGGAGTGTGTCCATGAAGCTCGATAGAGACCTGCCATTCAGAATGTAGCACGATCACTGCGCTTACACAATACCTGTCCTTCCAGCTCTGGACAAATGAATCGTTCGTTACCCTCACGACGCTGCGCATGTGTTGGCAGAATTTGGTGAGATCAAATTCCGTGTTGTTCTTTGTTGTGCTAACTTGAACATCGTCAGCTCATGCACGTATAACCAAAATTGACATATACACACACACACACACACACACACACACATATATATATATATATATATATATATATATATATATATATATATATATATGTATATGTATTTATGTATTATTTATATATGTATATATATCGTATATATATATATATATATATATATATATATATATATATATATATATATATATATATATATATATATATATATATATATATATATATATATATATATATATATATATATATATATATATATATATATATATATAAATATAAGAGCAAGGAAGTTATGAACAAAAATGTCAGCCTATGTGCGACCACACTTGGAACAGCCATGGAGCCCTTACTTGGGGAACGGAATACAGCTATGCCTGAACGAGTGAAGCGCAAAGCCACTAGACTCATCAGTGGAGTAGGCAACTTAGAGCGTGGAGAAAGGCTCAGTGAGATTATGGGGTCATTTCATGGAGATGCATAACATCGTTAAAGAGCATTATGTATTATCTGCATATGCATATCTAAGCATCATCGTTTAATCATACATTAATTTGAATGATGTTCTTGTATTTATAGTATCACGTAGTGGTCTTCAATTCCGGTTGGACAAGCTAGGTGTAGGATAGTTAAGCGCTAACAGATTTTCAGCCAATGGGTGGTTAATCAATGGAATAGGCGCCTGTCGACGTTGTGCGGAGTCCCTCATTGAATGTATTTAACAACAGGTTGGACACATTTTTCAGGCAGAATAATTGTGTTTGTGTGTTCTAATTAGTGATGGATGAGGTGAAATTTATGCTAGTAGGTGCATGAGGTGGAGCCGTTTTAAGCTGGTATAGCTGGTTTGGAAATTATTCATGGGATACTCGATCCACACGTGTGTTGCACGGGATCGAGCGAATAGTGAAGAGTGAATAGGTGGGCAGATAGGTGCTGATAGGTGTGTAGGATGTTGGTTTTATAGCTTTCTTTGAGATTTAGGATGTGTCATTGGCCGGGATGCTGAATATAATTTTGTTCAGGCGCATCTTCCATTTACAGGTGTGGCCTAGGTGGACCACTTTGACCCTTATAATGTTTGAACACTATGACTTTGTGACTTATGACTGCCCGATTTCACATTCTCCATCTCCCGTTAGTTGCGTTAAAATGTCACAACGGGACCAATGCTTCGGAAATCTCATGAATATATCCAAACATTTATATATCAACTCTTTCAGACACCAATTACATTGTGTGCAGGCTAAAATATTGAGGCAGGGTCTTATCTCTAGGCTGAGCGTTGTTTTTCTCCCTACCCAACTCTTCAGGGGGCAGCATCGCCTTCACAGGGCTATCTCCCGATTCTCCCCCACCCCCACCACCATGAGACGCGCCCTCCAAGCGACCGGACCAGACAGGCGGCGTCGACCTCTGTCCAAGACGGACCCTACCGACTGCTGGCCACCGGCCAACACCACACGATAGTCTCACCCGACTGTCGCGAGACAGGGCGGCGCGACCTTTGGTCAGGTCCAGCGAGAGCGGACAGCCGGCGCCGTGCCAGTTTGTTTTATTCATCAGCTGGTGGCCAACGGTACACAGGCTTTCACCGGAGCGAGGCTGGTGCTCGGGCGCCCGGCGGTGGCCGTCGCCGTCTGGGGCATCGGCTGGTGCGGGCTCGTCATCAGCGCCGCCCAGACCTTGCCGCGGCACCGTCAGTGGTCAGCAGCAGGGACGCGCACAACGACGCACACCAGCCGTCGCTTCAGCTACGCTGTTCTCGCCATCGGTCTCCATGCGTGCATTTTTCGCCAGGGACCATCTGGCAAACGGCCTTGAAGGAGCAGAAGCCCGTCAAGCAGCCACTCACCATGGTCTTGGCTCCGACTGTCGCTTCGTCTCCCACCGACCAGTCTGACGTGGCCGTCGTCACCGCTAGGGACAGGGGATGTATCTCCAGACTTCGCAAAATGCAGCATTCCACATATGGCGTTGCATGGAATTAATCGATTTAAAAGTCTTCTACCCTCCCCCTATAAAAAAATCGTGGCAACACCTACGCAGTCTGATCCCACCTATCGCCTATGAAAAGATGTCTCGATCTGTCATCGAAATGTGTTACCAGTTTTGTTCAACTGTCGCCATTATAAACTTCAAGGAATATTTGCACGTGAATGCTTTTTTGAATATCAGCCGATTATAAATCGGTTCGCATCTCTTTATTATTTTGACGCATATTGAGTATATGCGAATATTTAGTATCATCTGTATTGAGATGGATTACCTGTATTTATATCGGTATCTATATTGGGGTTAATGAAAGGCGCAAGAATGGAAGTAACAGACAAATGTCTGTGTTTGGGTCAGGGACTGATACTTGTCTGTGAGTGTGAGTCAGGGACAGGTACACCTGCATTGAGGTGAAGTGTATGTTCCTATGTTGATAATAGGAACGGGCATCGTACGGATTAGCATGGGCGTTTCTTTTAATTCCACGGGTAGATGATAATACACTTGTCCCAGAGATGAAAGTTGTATTGGAGACACGCAGCCAGAATTTTCCTAAGGAGAGTCTGACCAAAAAAAATGTGAAAAAACCGAGATAGAGAGCTTTTGATGCACGAAGAGCACCGACGATTTATGGTTTTGCCTGATAAAAATATAAAAAGGCTTCGTTTGATCTAGTGTATTTTTGGATGCTAAGAGCTCTTGTCAAGAGGGGGAGGGGAGTTCCACCTTCCCTGCGCTTCTGGAGGCACGTCAGGTGCCTGCTCTGGGAATTCGGACAGGTGTCTGTATTGAGGTCAAGAGCAGGTGTCTGTGGAGTCGCATATATAGATGCCTGCATTTAGCAATACATGCTGGGGCTGGAGGAGCGCGTGCCCGCAGTGGAATGTTGGACATTCATGTGTCATGTGAAGTTGTAAACAACACCGCCGGCCACCAGCAAACACGGGGAAGAAGCCATTGACGGTTCGGCTTGAGACTACCATCAGCTGTTTGCTAAGCCGGAGCAACGCGTGCGATGGCTGATGGAGTTGGTTAGGTTTTGGGTCGGCGGCCATCGCAGCAGTCGACGGCTATCGCAGCAAGGCACTTACAACGCGGTGTGACCCGATAGCTGCTGGACGCGGCTTGCAGTCCCGCTACAGTTCCGGAACGGAAGGGCCTCCGGGTGGGTCCGCCCCAGCCGGATGGGCCTGGAAGGTGGCTGTGCTACTCTGTAACGACGGCCTGGCTGAAGGTCCGGTCCAATGTGGCAGCGATGCTCAGCGCAAAACCGCAAAACAGCTTCACGGACATTTACACCACGAACAGCAAAGTACTAAATTGATGTGACTGGGCTATGTGCCCCTTTTCATTAGCAATGCAAGTTTGCGTATGCACCCATATTAATTAGTGCATTTCTTGGTTAACTGACCAAATCTGAAACTATTTATCGTCATAACGTCGCAGCCCCTGTGTCCACGTGGAAATACGCTACTGATGTGAAGCTACTACAGTAATACAGAGTGGCAAGTTCACAATTTTTATCATCTAGAAACTCCATGACCCCGACATCACATAGTGGGATTCTTTTTGTCAGGTCGTGCACATCAGGCATGTAGGATGCATTCTGTGATATTAATGAGCACGAATCTTATGTTCTCATGGTGTTATCCAGCAAATATTCTGATTGCAACAAGACTCACGATTGTGCACAGCACGGTGCGAATAAAATCATATGGTGCTATGTGAGCTTTACAATCCGCCACTAATCTAACTATTCTAGGGTTGCTCTTCCTCGTTTGATTTTAAACCTCTTTTAAAAGCTTCATTCAGAAAGCAGCGTTTCTAATCAATTCCCGGAATCTTGGTAACTAAAAAGACGTCGGATTTCCAACGAGACAGGACGGGTAGCTTGCTTCAGATGCACGACTTTCGCCGGAAATGCATTCTTCCGATATATCAACTTGGCTCCGCCAGTCCTGCACGAAAAACAGGCGGTGACAGGCCACGCGTAACAGAAACACGGAAAAAAACGGCACCGGCGCAAGCCCGAACTCAAGGTGAGGGGCTTGGAAAGGAGAGTGCGTGGCGCTGTTTACATCGCAGCAGCGTGTTTGAGACGGCGGCCGGTCGCTAATCGCTGTGTGAACGATGCCGGCGTTTTAGAAATGTCGCCGATACGGCCGCAGATACCTGCTATCTAGCGGTGTCCTGTCGGTGTTCTCGGGCCTGACAACCGGCCGGCCAGCACTGGGTCCCCCGCTCCTGCAGCGCCGCACCGGACCCGCTTCAGCGACCGCCGGCACGATGCAGGGGGCCCCGCCGGGTGGTGCCGGCTCTCGGTCGCAGCTCTCAGCGCTGGCCAATGATTTGAAACAGCCTGACCACACGCAGAGGATGGTGCTTCAAATGGATGCTATTCGGCGTATCATGGAACACGGCATTGTCAGGCAATTTCTTCTAGATGGCGTATAAATACAATAGTTACACAATTTACGTAGACATGCGCTCACAGATTCCGTAGATTGAAGATATTTGGAGAAGAGACAGACAGAAACGAGGGTCGTGGACTGTCACAACCAAAATACTGACCTTGATGATAGTCATTTCCGATAGTAAAATATCGACCATGGTGATGGTTGAGAATGCTGGGTTTGTTCAGTGTCCAAAGGTGTGGCTAAAATGATAAGAGAAAGGTAAGAAGAAACAGCACCAGTAGAATAGAGATTATGGAGGTACCCAGGGTGTGTCAATCAAATACGAAGAACAAAAGAAAATCTTCGAGCTTCCCAGGCGTAGTGAGATGCTGTACTCGGACCGTGCACAACGTCCATCAGCTCGACTTCCGCTGTCCTTCAGGTCACCCGTGTAAGTATCAGTGGGATAATTACAAACATTGCACGCCTGCAACGGATAAGAACGACGTCCCGATCTGTCCTGTTCCCCGTGCGTGCACTCCTGTTAGGTGACAAACTTGTCCTGCCATCACAAACGACCTGAAGTGTTTCGCCCTTAAAATATTTCGCACATCGCTGTTATGCGATGCTCGGCAGTGTCTTACAAGCCCGACCGTCGACATCCAGACAGTCACGTGACGTCAAACTCCGCCGAGGTCAAAGTTCAGCCGCCAGATGGATCCCTTCATGCCCCCGGGCGCCCGCGCGTGCGCGCGCGAAAGATGTGCTGGCGAAGAACCAGACCATGATGCGCATAAGGCAGATTACGTCTACCACGATAGTGTGGGCATTTTAGAGCTTCGCACCACCAGACAAAAACAAAAAACGTCCACGCGCCATTCGTGTTGTGAATCCAACTCAACTATTACACAATTCCTTGCAAACCGTTTTTGTTCAAGAGCCAGACACATGCCCACTTCTTTTTGTTTGTCATCACACATTACTGGTAGTGCAGAGATAGGTCGTCGCGGCAGGGTCTATCACATAATCGTCCTATTCTGTTGGGCCCGTGTTTTTGTCCGGGCTAAATTATAATTTTGTTATTTTTTACGGCGCGTAGACTGCGTTTTAGTAACATGACGTAACAATCCTTCATGCGGAATGGTCGAAATCGTGCATAGTCAAAACAGAGCCCCAGTACCACCAGTAATTGCTCAAGCAGTGTAAATGGTTGCCCAATGCTTGCCAACAGCCAAGTGCCACCAGCCTGTCACGTGAACACAGCTGGTATGACGTGAAGCGCGTCGGTGTGGCAACACTCGCACCAGAGTTTATGAACACTATAGTGCACCTGCATTAAAACACCTTGGATGGAAAAATCGGTTGCGACAGGTTGCAACTCCCGCAGGGCTGTTACATCACGAATGTCCATGAAAAAGAAGAATCCCCTCATGATACTAAAGCGATTTGGCTCGCTTCCTGCAAGCGGATTGAAATGAGTAAGTCACCTGATGACATCAGATATAGAGAATGACACCCATCCCTGCCTCTAGTAACGTATGCAATAACGGGACTGGTCGGGAATCGTCTTCCTTTTGTATTCACATGAGCTATGAGTCGCTATACCATATTTGTGTAATGTTTCCATTGTGGGCGTTGTCAAGACCTGCCAATCGTTCCCGAAGGCATTGTGCACTGTGCATCCATGTGCAATGAAGCTGTCGATATCGCTCAGCTTGAAGAAGCATACCCAAGGTTTGTATTCAGGGAACCGTTAGCGGCTAGTGGTATATATTTCCCCAGATACTGGAGTGTTCCTAGCAGAGGTGTCGCTTTCCATGCGCTTAGGGGGAAAATACCCCGGCTCATCAATTCTCCCCCAAGCAATTGCTTCCCCCCACACCCACACCCAATCAGACCAAAGCTTAATCATTGAGGCCATGGAAGTGCCCTTCCAGAACGCTTGAGTGCAATCCCCCGCCCGATGAACGGGTATTTAAACCGATTGCGCCCTCTTCGGATAAAAATACCATCGAAAACATCACTTCTCCCCCCCCCCCCCACCATCTTCACCCATGGTTTATGAACTTTCGTTCTATCAAATCCAGAGGTTGTTGATAGATGTCCTTTAACCCATGTTTCTTTAATCAAAATGCGGTGGAAGAATTTAGCAAACATTGGCACATCTCGCTACACCCTAACGTCTCGGAGGGCCCATCACCCACCTTCCCTGTTCCCCCATGGCAAGGGCAGCTTCGGGCCCCAGTTGGGGAGCAGCACGCCCTGTAACTTCCGTCTACCAACCCACTCATGCCAAATATCCTCTTACTTAGGTCAACTTGTTTGTTGATTCATAACATTTATACCAAGATATATGAATGTTAACAAATAATAAATGCAAGATGTGGCATAATGATGCGCTTCCCAAGGAAGGTCACGCAAGGCATAAACCAAGACGCACATGCTTGTAAAATCATGGATATTGTGTCACATCTTCTTCACAGGTATGTGCCTATGTGAAGAAAAGAACACCACCTAAAACAACGAAGACTTCTTGAACTGCCAGTAGCACTTCTGCGAATGTCAATATGTGAGCTGTGCATCCAGCCCAAACTTCGACAAGGCCCACCATACATCGGAAAATCCAAAACAGGCTAGCCAATTTATTCACCACATTTGCTTCTTCACAAAACTCGGCAATAACCATTAGGTAAGGTGGTAGCAAAAAGCTCATAACTCTCACAAATTAGCAAATATACGGGTAAGCCAAAAAAATGGCTCGTATTTCCCTGAAAGGCACAATATATGTGAGAATTTCAGGTGTAAATGAAGAGTGTCACAAACTTTTGAATACAAAAATTGATGCCAAAAAATAAAAATTGTTCGCAAAAATTAGCTACTGTCATTTAGATGGACACTTGTAAACTGTGAAACAGCACAGAAATGTATTCTTTTAGAAAAACATGCCATGTTCGCAATGTATCTTGCAAACTGTGTTGCATGTAGTAAATATGTACTTTTTGCACTTTATCGCGTCCAAATGAAGTAACAAAAAGGACAGTCCAGTACATAGAAAAGTCTTAGATGGTATTAAGTTACTGCTATCTACATTAGATGCTGCATTTGATATGCAACACCATGCAATATTTGAAAATTTTGAATATTCATCAATAATGAGAAGCATTAGTAACATGAAGCACTACGTAATTGCTTGAATTAAATACTATCTCTAATATATCTGCGGTATTTGAACGTTCCGCCGATGAAACGTTCTTTTCCTCTGGGAGGTTTGCCATCTCCACCAAAATGTTTATATCTAAACTCTACGTATGATGACTTCTGCTAATGCATGAGACATTAACCCTCGAACATACTCAGTATGTTTGGACCTCAAAACGCACATGAGCCTCTCCTTATAGGATCTCAAACGAAGTGTGTCGTAAAAAATGGAACAAAATTTCAGTTAATGACTTGTCACAATACTCCATGGTGGAACAACCAAGACAGATTTTGTCAGGTCAACGATCGACCTGCTAAGTTGGGGCAAAGGTAAGTTTTTGGTAGCACCTATACTTTTTTAATTGGGGGAACACCTTTAAAGTTTTTTTCGCGGTATGTAAATACCAGGTGAGATAACGTCAATAATCTATGCAACATATACTAATGCAATTTTGTATAGGTGTTCAATAGGATCAAGGGTATGGAAACGATTTTAAGTTGGAAGACACTTCGTTCCTTCATAATTTCAAAGATGGAGTGGCCAATCTAAGCCGATTTATTGACATCCATGAATATTTTCTTTTCCAAGAAATCTGGCAAAGTTCGCCTCCTCTGTTTCATGCGCATGTTTCAAAGCAAGCGAGAAAATACACTCCAAGGTGACATCTACATCAAATCATAATGCAAATTAGTGACGGTAGATTTGATGCCAGTACCACACCGAGGTGGCACCCGTTGAATACACGCTTGGGCATGCTGGGTGTTCAAAGTACCTCGGTCATGGCTTAGACAACGTTGTTTAAGTTATTGTGGTTGGCACCAGGGTCGATTTGACCAAAGCTCGCAACTTAAAAATGTTTACAATTAACTTCAGCCTAGGGCAAATAAGAACGCCAGACTTCGCTCTCAGGTGATTGGCATGGATGTCCCAAATCAATTTGCATTTGCCATTATATGCAGTCGAACGCTATGAACGACGATAAGTTAGCTAGCTGGTCGTACACAGCTCTCCATGCCTGAAAATATTATATCATTGTCAAATATAAATTTGCATATGAATATTGAAGGAATGAATGCAGCAGGGTCAATGTTTAGGATCATGCGAAAAATGACATTTGAGCCCTTCGGTGTAATGCATAGAAATAGTGTGGTGCGAGGGCAGCTGAGAGAGGTGAATGTAGGTTATCAATTTTGTTTAGCAATGCCACCAAAATGTATTATTTATGCATATGGTTGTATTTGCTACGCCTTATTCCAATTGTGTTTTCCATAGAACACTGCGCAACCCACCAGTTTCCTGAGAACTCGTTCTCCTGACCTCCTGTAACGGTGACCCCCCCCCCCCCGACCTCTTCCAACCTCCGGATCTCCACCTCTGCCGTCAACCACAGGTGTCGTGCTACATACTTCGGGAGAGGGAAGTGACTCTTAAGGTTGAATTGTTCCCCTCTCCATTGTAAGAATATTCCATCCCAAATGAAGCTGAATTGGATTGAATTGGAAAAGCTTAGTGTATACCTCTGTCCTTACTGAACCCCCCCCAGCTCAACATATTCCTCGTCAGCAGCGCACGAACGATTTTGAACTTCCAGAATTCAGCCTCTATTTTACCTCAGTCAACTTGTGTCGACCAAATTTTTTGTTGTAATACAATATTCAGCAATTTTGTAAAACCATGTAAAACCATCATCATTTTCTACTATGCTATTTCGTGCCTGGAAAATATGAGTGGCCATTGAATCCCTCGATGGGATTACATGGTACGTGTTTAAAAGATAAATGTCCGATTTTTCTTTCCAAAAAAGATGATCGAATAGTGTCTGGAAGCCATGCTAGGAATGAAAATGGGGTGTTGCTATATATGCTTTTAAGAGGCAAGTGCCCTCTCAATATTGGCTTTGCCTCCCACCCCCACACACACACACACACAAAAAAATCACCTTTTAACATGTGACCCTATGGGGTGTGCCCACAATCAATTTGAGCCTGCCCATTGCCTTCGTGTATCCCCCCACATTAATCTTCAGAAGTCAACATCTGTGGAAGGAGCTAATTAAGGAATACTAAAATCGTTTGGTTCAAAAACACCGACGCAATCAAAGAAATGTTCTCAATGTTGAACAGATCTCGAAGTGTTTTCCAGTGAAGTGGTACGCAGGAAAATATTCTTAAGAATGGCCGATAGAAGGTAGTTTACAGCTTAAAAGTGTAAGGGTAGTGATGCATTTGATGCTTGCACTCTTCCCGAGCTATTCATTTTACTTAGGCACCTACAATTTTAAGAAGCTCAGATTTTGCACCTTCACTATTTAGTCCAAAATCTAAGCACTGTCCATGACTATCAAATGTTAAAATAAATATTGGACAGGATCCGCTTCGACTTCCCGTCAATCTTCTTAATAAGCCTATGACAATGTAGTTTCTATGTAATATTTAAACTCATGTCTGCATAAAGTGGAACATATATACATTTGCAAATGTTCTGGGATTCCACCACGGACTCCGATCCGGGCTCGGATTACTTGGGAATAAATACTCACAGTTTACATTTATGATCACCTACACATTATTCGGTGACGTAACTCATTCGCTGCAATATCCCTCCTTGTTAAACATCAGGAATGCATGCACGGTGTTTTTCGCTTCCAGTCACACGTTATTCTCCATACATGGAGAATGACGTGCGACCGTAAGCGAAAGCAGGAAAAACATATACGTTTTTGTTGTGACAGGCATGCCCATAGGTATGTACCGCCGAATACCAGGCAGACGGAGTACCGGTATCATTATGCACGAGCGATTTGTCTTTGTTGTCAACGCTTCCGAGGTGACTGGTCATGAGCCAGGCTGGCGCCGGCACCATGCCACCTGGCAAAGGTCAGGTCCGGGTGCACAGCCCATCGGCGAGTCGGGGGTCATGTGGTGGCGCCAGCTGACATCAGATGACATCACTGCTTCACCAGCTGTCTGGGTAGGTAGCCGTCTGGTTATGTCTCGTGGCCACATGGCCTCCATCGCCACCCGAGGAAAATGGCACCCCTTGCCATTCGTGCGTGTTTTCCTTTTTTTGCATCTGGCCAGGCATCAACAATGCTTTGGTTCATATTTGCAGTTAAATACATGTCATTGAGACGAATGCACAAGTTGGTCCAATAGCAGTCGAAAGTCAGCGCTTTCTTGAAGTAGCTTGCCTGGCTCCGGGCTGAACGTATGCCAGTGGTCATAACGCATTTCCTTGGTCAGCCACTTGTAACATTCTTCGTGCATGCACTCCCGATCACCAAAATGAGCATCGAGCAAAGGCGCATCCATGGTGAGCAAGGGTGCTTCGGTTCTCAATGCAGCCAGAACATTGCACCAGCACCTCGCTTTTACCCACCCCGTCTGTCCGATCAGATGATCACATCCCGTATCGGGGGGCTGTTAGCACTCGCACGTCCGGCGGTCCGCGCCAACTTCGCATGTCCGGGGGCAGATGTCTGCCCCCTAAGATTTCTAGAGCTATGCTAGCTAGGGACAAACGTAAAACGGCGTTGGATACTGATGACATGCTCTATCGAGAGTGTTTCGGTCATTTTTTTTCGCTCAGGTCAATATTCAGGTCACTGGGTCATCATAGGTCAAATTCGACCAGATCGGGTAGGACTCTCAGATATTGACACATATCTCAGAACCCGTAACATATAGAAACAAACGGCGAACGCTATTCGACAGTCTTTGAAATATGCTACAATATGCGGTGTGATTTAAGGTCAGGTTAACCGAAACTATGACCTCAGGTCAAGGTCATGAAGTAGCCTAGGGAGGGCATGTAATGTATCAATCGACACGTCTTGGCGATACAAGCACAATGACGGTAATTTCAGCTTTCTACCTCAATGCAGTGCGATACAATGCGCCGAAATGTGCTAGTGATCTCAGGTGACCTCAAATGACCTTGGTGAGGTCACTGAGCACAAATGTCAGCGGTAACATTGATAATAGCTTCCAACTACACGCCAAAACCGTTGTGAGGTCATTCCGAGAGAAAATGTGTAACCAGGAAACATCTGTATATTTTACCATAGCCCTATAATGGGGGAAGCCATGCCCGCGACCTGACCTCAGGTCAATGCTACAAAGAATCCGAGATATATATTATGGTCCTTGATGAGATCATGATGTGTTATAAGTTTCAAATGAATCACCCAATTATTGTGGAAGTTATGACACCCAGAACCCCGAGGGATGTTGGATCACTTTGCCTGACCTGGTGACCTGACCTGAGGTAACCCAGGGTTAAAAATGTATGAGGATATGCGGAAAAGACGAATGAGCAGCCATGCGAGGTTTTTGCCTTGCTAACACGCTTAGTATGGCAGCAAATTATGAAAACCCGCATATATCTGCCCCCGGAAGTGCGCGTGTTAAAGACTTTCAAACAAAGGGTGCTCGAAAGTGAACCACGGATCATGGGAAATCCCTGAACGAACAGGTCCAAAAAATGACCTCACTAACCCTATAAAATAATTGTGAGAATCAAAATAGCTGTTCTTCAGGAAAAAATTGACATGTCAAAATATTTCTATCTCCATTTCTGGTGAAGAAGCCGAGTTGAAGTGCAAGCAAGCCATTTGATAGCTAACTACGCAAAACAAATTACAAAAATATTCCCATTGATTCATCATGTGACAAAATTGGCAGTCACCTTATGTCAATAACCAGATATCCAATGCAAACCCAATGCATCCGTGTTGTTGAAAGAACTGCCTTTTCTATTCTATGCATGTGGTAAACTTCACTTGAACATATTTTCACGTGTTGGCCTTTGTCATGCCTGTTTGTCATGGACCATCCAGGTCTATGACAACTCGAAATAAACCATAAAAGCTGGGGCTGTCTAAATACGCTTTAACCATTTAGCACAGTTTATCTTGACCTAGACTCAGGTCATTCCATGGAGGTCAATCATGCTCGACAATGAACTTCTCATATTCCTACATGGATACGAAGGAAAAATCCAATTACAAGAACATGGATATTACAAAAACAGAAAATGCATCCAAAATTGGACGAGACATCAGGTCACTGACCTGACGTAAAACAGAAACCAGATATATATGTTTTGTAGGCACTGCCAAATTGTACTCGAGTAGCAGGTTCCAGTTCAATATCTTTTCATTTAGACGAGCTATCGACCCTGGAGTATTTCTGGAGGTAGCCCTCTTATCCGAGCTCGGTGAAGGACCTTACATGACCTAAGGCTAACATTTCACATGAGACACAAAAATGATGAAGGGAAAGGTGGTGAAATTTTGCAGTGCTGCTCGTCGCCATTTTTCCTATCACGGGCAAATCTTGGGGGGATTACCCCGTCGGAAGAGTAGAAGGACCTTCGAGACTGGGCGCGTTGGACAGTCGATTTTGCCCAATGGAAATTGTACTCTTCCGACAGAACACAAATACATTTTACCCGGGTACTTCATATAATTTCAATGTCATTCGGAGCTAGAGTTGACTTTTAATGAGGCGAGTGGGTGACGGGGTTTTAGGATTTATCCGCCAATTTTCTGTCGGAAAGCCATGCGTTGAGCATCAATTGAGTGATGTATCTACATAGCATTGGGCTGAGGCGACATGACAAGGAATGGACATAAACATGAGTGAATGGACATAAACAGCATCAGGAAGTGAGATACAGCTACACGACCAGTGCAGTCGATGCGCCCTAAAGTCCAAAGAAAGTGGGAAACATAAAATTGCTCCAGCGCAATGGTCAGAATCGACTATGAAGATGATCGTCATAGTTCCACCTAATGCTTGTCTCGGGCTTGCCATCTTCTTGCCTCTTTTCTCTTATTCCTCCTTTGTCCTCCTTATCCTTCTCAGTCTCCCTTCATTCATCTCCTTCCCTCCTTCTTCTACCCCTCCGTCTTCCTTCTCAGCCTCCCTTCATTCATCTCCTTCCCTCCTTCTTCTACCCCTCCGTCTTCCTTCTCTCCTTCCCCAGCTGTCCTCTCTTCTTCCCTTTCTCCTTCTCCTTCTCCCCTTCCCGTTTCTCCGGCTCGTCCTCGAATCGTCCAACGTTTGTCGGATAAACATGTCCAGATGGGAGAGAGAGAGAGAGAGAGAGAGAGAGAGAGGAGAGAGAGAGAGAGAGAGAGAGAGAGAGAGAGAGAGAGAGAGAGAGAGAGAGAGAGAGAGAGAGAGAGAGAGAGAGAGAGAGAGAGAGAGAGAGAGAAGTATTTCTGTTTTCAGACTTGGACGGCGACATGCGGACAGCAGGAAACGGACCGCTGAAAACACCATATCTAACTTTCTCACGCTCATCAGATAACTTCCCATGATCATGACTATAGTTTTACAATTATCCAACGTGTGCGGCGCGTTAAAAACCAACACCAGCATATGTCACGAGAATTCATCAAATTTCCACATGACATCCAGTTTTGTATTTTGTTCCCTGGCTGTAAAAGTCCGTGGACACATAGCTAATCTGTCGACAGCTGATTTTCGTGGTTACAGGTGATCAAATATACCTCCCAGAATGTGGTCCAGCTACCAGAAGCTCCAATTGTTACCTATTATACCGGGACATTGTGAAGTTCAAGACTACATACGAAGCCAAAGGAAACAATTTTAAGCTCTCCTTTCTCGCAGTACCAGGTAATGGCTGGTGAGATGGTGGTCAATTTGTCTGCTGTGAGCCCCCTAAGATGCCCCCTAAACCGTTCAAGTAATTGCTCTAACATTTTGCATACTTTCCGACACCATATGCGTCGCATAATGCGAGCAATGTGGCGCTCTAATCCATTGAGGTTCTAGAGCTGTAGTAGGTCGACATCAGGCAGCGACTTTGTCTTCATTATTTTTTGTTGTAAATGTACATAGAAACATTTGTCGTGATAAGTCGTAGAATATACAGTCAGAAGTCAAACTTCAGTGTATGGTCAAAAGATAAAAATTAAAACGCATAAAATAATATTTTCAGGTCAAGTCACCAGCTCAAACGGAACCTAAAACTGGAAAAATATGCCTGTATGTACACAACTGTAATGCTGCCTAATATACTACTGTAACCGAAATATATGCAAATATCAATGCTGTATTCTAATAGCATTTCATGTTTCAAGCCTCAAGACTGGCAGGTCACTGATATATGATCCGAAATATTTCAAGAGTTCAAGAATTCTAGATCTTATATATAGGGTAAAATACAGACTATTACGGAGTAAATATTTCGGAAATTATTTATATATTATTTACATATATATATATATATGGGTATATATAGATATATACATATATATTAATAGATATGTATGTATATATCTATATATATATATACATATATACATATCTATCTATAAATAAATACATGTGTGTGTGTACATTTTTCTTAAACTTGAATTTAAATTAAAAAATTGATTAACTTGGAAATTTTCCTATGAGGTATACAGAGAGGAAAGCATTTTGCTTCGTCTTGATAACACTCACTGCCCTAGACACTATAATGACACTCAAATTCCAGTGCGCAATCTGTTTTGAATATAGTTAGTTACAAGTTCAGGGAAACTAGGAGATGGGGTGGGGAGGGATGAAATTGCATTGCCATCTCAAGGATATTCCAATAGTGTCAGCCAAGGCAATAGAACCTCAAAGTCAGCACATAGGGACGGCAGTAGTCCAAGGAGGCAGAGTGATAGTTCATCCAGTGACAAAAGAACTCCTCAGCATGAAAAAGCCAGGGGAGGTTATGGAGCGTATGTTAAGTGTATAATGCTTAATGCTCAGAGTATCCCATCCAAATTTGATGAGTTAAAGTGTTATGTTGCTGAGGAGGAACCATATTTTGTTTGCATTACGGAGGCATGGGTCAGTGAGGGGTATTTTGGAGATAACCTGCAGGACTATGAGATCCAGGGATACAACATGTTTTCATGCAATAGGGGTCCAGCAGTGAAAGGGGGTGGTGTAATGCCTATGTGAATAGGTTATTCAGTTCTCAAAAAGTAGCATGTGGGGATAAAAATGTGTGTGTTGAGTCGATTTGGCTTGATGTCGCTGTGGGAAAAGGCAACAGCAATACGCTGAGGATAGGAGCTTTCTACCGATCAGGAACCCTGTCACATTCTCAGCAACTGGAGCTTGATAAGGTGATTTGTGAGGAAATCAGTAGAAACTTTCGGAGGAAGTCCCCTATTCTTGGTGACTGTAATCTAAAAGGATATGAAAATGTTTGTGTTGGCTCCCCATCATGCAAAATGTTTAGGAAATGCCTTGAAGAGGACCTGTTCTTACACCAATTTATAACGGAACCTACCAGGCATGGCTCATTCTTGGACCTT
This sequence comes from Imbricaverruca yamaguchii, assembly GCA_034440575.1. Classification (NCBI taxonomy): domain Eukaryota; kingdom Metazoa; phylum Arthropoda; class Thecostraca; family Neoverrucidae; genus Imbricaverruca; species Imbricaverruca yamaguchii. The sequence continues at coordinate 234,725 of JAOTOL010001538.1, forward strand.
GTATTCCCAGATTTAAGTGACTTGGTTCAAGACTTGACTGTAGGAGAAACTCTGGGAAGAAGTGACCATAACATAGTTAGATTCAAGGCACATGTAGTGGAAATTATTCGGGATAATTTGGTAAAGGTTTCAAATTTCAATAGAGCAGACTTTGACTGCATGAGAGCGGCTTTAAGTGCCATAAGATGGGAAGAAGAATTCTCAAATTTAAATGCCTGTGAAACGTGGGAAAAGTTCAAATCTTACTTGAAGGAAATTCAGATTAGACATGTCATCCAAAAGCAAAGGCGCAAAAGAAGGATAGGAAAGCCAACATGGCTTACACCAGACTTGATAAAAGCAATTAAGGCAAAGAAAGCTGCATTTAGAGTGCTTAAGGAAGCTTCAAATATCGTAAATCTAAAGGCGCATCGAAAAGCTATGGACACTGTGAGGCAAAAAAACTAGAGCAGCAAAGCGAGCAAAATAATTGGATTTAGCTAGGAACTGTAGTGGGGACAGCAAAAGGTTTTTTAGTTTCCAGAAGTAAAGTTTCTAGCACAATTGGTCCACTGGAAGTAAATTGGACTATATTGGGTGAGGATACTGAGATGGTTGAGGAGCTCAGCAAGCAGCTTAAATCAGTGTTTACATTGGAAGATATGATCAATCTGCCGACCATACACCATAGTTCAGTGACATGTGATCGGATAAATGATGTTGATTTCATTGATAGTGATGTTGTTTTCAATCATATCAGGAAAATAAAGCCAAAAAAGGCAGCAGGACCTGATGAAATTTATGCTAGGGTATTGCGGGAAGCTGAAAAGGAACTGGAATTTCCACTTAGTATTATATTTTGTAGATCTGTTTCACAAAATTAAATTCCAACAGATTGGAAACGGGCAAATGTAGTTCTTATTTTCAAGAAAGGAGAAAGAGGGTAAGTTGAAAACCATAGGCCAGTAAGTCTCACATCCCTAGTTTGCAAGGTACTCGAATCAATTATCAAGGATAGAATAGTTAGTTATCTGGAAGGAAACAGATTGATTTAAGATACTCAACATGGGTTTAGGAAAGGGTGATCATGCCTCACAAATCTCTTGGACTTTTTGAACTTCGCCACAGAACAATTTGATAAGGGAAGTCAGGTTGATGTAGCATATCTTGACTTTAGTAAGGCCTTTGACAAGGTACCCCATACACAGTTAATGATACAGCTTAAAGCCCATGGTATTGCAGGTAGTATCTTAAAATGGATATAGTTGTGGCTTTCAGACAGACAACAAAGAGTGATGCTAAATGGTACAAAGTCATCATGGCAAAATGTTCTTAGTGGAGTCCCCCAGGGGTCAGTACTGGGGCCACTACTGTTCATTATATTTGTAAATAATATTGAAAGTGGCCTAAGTAGTAAGGTTTTGAAATCTTTGGATGATTTGAAAGTCTTCAGGGCAATAACAGGTGAAAATGAGGATATCTCGCTGCAAAAAAAAACTTAGACGAACTTGTGAAGTGGTCGGAAGAATGGCAAGTGAAATTTAATTTCGATAAGTGCAAAATCATGCATGTAGGTAAGTAGCATATGAAGGCTCCATACTTGATGGGTGGCCAAGTGCTATCAGTGACTCAACAAGAGAAGGATTTAGGTGTTATTCTAAACACAAAATTAGGGGCATCAGAGCAGACCAAGGAAGCCAGGAAGAAGGCACTGAGAATGCTTGGGGAAATAAATAGGAATGTATCATACAGAAGTGAGGAAGTCATCAGGAAACTTTACTGTGCATATGTCAGGCCACATTTGGAATACTGCATCCAAGCTTGGTCTCCTAGCTATGAAAAAGATTGTTGGCTTTTAGAGAGAGAGAGAGTACAAAAGAGGGCTACAAAAATGGTGAATGGTATAAGCAATCTGGCATATGAGGAAAGATTGAAGAAATTGAATATGTTTTCACTTAGATATAGAAGGCTGAGAGGAGATCTCATCGATGTTTTTAAATTTGTCCATGGTCAGGAGAGGGGACATTTTGGGGAAATGTTTTAATTTAACAGAAATGATGCAATTAGAGGTCATCAATTCAAAAGTAAAGTTAACCGCAGCAGAACAAGGTTAAGACAGTCTTTCTTCACCAACAGGGTAGTAGAACACTGAAACCAGCTGCCAGAAACCATTGTAATTAGCAGCACATTGAATATCTTTAAAAACAGCATAGACAATCATTATAAGAATAAAGGGCTTGCTTTTCAGTATTACAGGGAGGGCTGATCGACGGATTTGGTGGGCAACTGGTTGAGTGTACAGAGTGCAACCAAGAAGGGCCCTTGTGGCTCATAGTTGCACTAATCTTTTATGTCTTTATGTCTTTATGTCTTTATGTCTTTACAACAGTTCGTCATATATTTTTAGGCAATCCACCTTCCACTTGATCGATGACCATGAACATCGCGCTTGTCAGTGTATTGTTGCGTTTTGTCAGTGTTAAGTCTTTAGTTTGTATATAATGGATATTGAAACAAGGAATCGCATTAGTTTTTCTGATCTGTCACCTTAGTGACAGGAATTCGAAAACGGTCGCCGGGTGACCGACTGCACCCGACATAACCTACTTAACTTAACCTGGAAGTTCCACCAAAACAGGTAGATAACAAGTTATTCGAGCGGCTGTGACGTTCAAGGACGGTTACTGCATCTCCTTTTCCAGCTTAAAACAAAAGTTGTTGGGGGTGAAATGGCCTTCACCCCCACCCCCACCCAGCATTGCAAGGTATCGGAACTTCTGTCGCACTGCGAGGCTCATGGAGTACTCAGTACACAATCGCAATGTATGGTTTTCACACATAAGCAATTTCTCGGGAGAAGGCAAGCCAGCGCTTTCCAAATCCCGGGTGCCACATGATCGGTACTGTTAGGTCACACTTCAATGTGACTTGTTTGCATACACGTATGTGGTGACAGGGAAAGGAAATCAATTGTTGCTGTGTGGTCGTTCAGAAAACAAACAGTATAATGTTTATCATAAGGCTCATGAAGGCCTTGTAAGCTCAAAACATGCTGTGATCGGTCGCGAGATGTGATTTGGCCTTACTAAACCTTGAGCAATAACAACTCTGGATACATTTTCTACATTTTGCCACATTTGAAAATAAGGCAACAAACTGGCTGCATGACCAAATTATGTCATAAATTTAAAATTGTACCTCCAAAAGCTTTTATTTCTCGTTTTATCCATGTGTCCTTCGGTAGGGTGAACAGTGTTACAGCCGGCAACTTTGTCCGCGCTCCTTGCACTGTACATGACTTCATGTCCTCACCAATTACATTTTCTGTGACCCAATGGGCCGAATGAATTGGCAAGTCGCTGCTTATACGGCAACTCCTGAGAGCCAATCTCTGAGATTGCATGTGCTTCGCAAATACTCGCGTTGTCATTAATGTCGCTTGCGCCGCTTTGTATTAGCATTGGTTTCGTTTCGTATGATTTCACCTGTAAATGGGCATTGCCTGTCGGCGATTAATGCGCGATACACGTGACTATGCACGATCCAGTGACACGCTACTTGGATTTGGCACCAAGGAACGTTGCTGTCACAGTAAGCATAACATCAAAAATAGTCTGCATAATTAAGCTCATGGTGAATGTGGTCCGAGCATCTCCTTTGGTGGAACTGGCTTTACGTATGCTTTTCACCATGGTAGTATCAGCTGCATGAAACATGACGCATGACATTTAAAGTGTTTAATCCAATGTGAGCATGTTTGTGCAAATGAAGTATCTGTAATGACATCGTGCAAAGAAAAGCCAGTCCTATTCCTGGCGAAACCATCCAAGGTTGAAGTTAAGAAGAATCACTTAGTTTCATGCACAAAGGCAAGTGGAAAAGATAACCAAAATGAGCGATTTGAATTGTCTTCATTGGATGTAGTTTGCCTCATGTGCTATAAAACAAAGAATTGAATTCGTTCACTTCCTTGGATGTTCCTTGAAAGGACGACGAATTGAATGTTTGTTTTTAAAGACATTGCTTAGTGCACTACAATCTTGATATGAGTGGCCTTGAAGGAAAACCTTCATCTACTTTTAAGTTAGGATGACTTGTTTGTTTTACGTCCTGAAGCTTACTCATCGGTGCGGAAGCCAAAATTATCACCATAAAAATAAAATGCAAAGACTGTTAAAACTAATATTTCTTCACGAGATTGTGTCCTCTTTCCTTGGGAAGCGCCGATAAAGTTCTGCAATTATTTCATATTTGATAATAATTTGCTGCTTTGCATTCTATATGCCCAAACAGCTCACAGACAGGCCGACACAGAAAGAAAACGACTCACGTTGACGCTAGAATAGCAAACAGCAGCTCTTTTCAGCCACCAACTATATACCCATCACAAAGCCATCAAATCCGTGACCCCAAGAACCCGTGAATTCCTGTCGAGCTCCAGCAAACGTCCAACATAACAGGACGCAGATTATAAATCGATCGATCATTTCGGCCACCCGGCCGATGACGAATGGTCCAGCCTGGTGGCGGAATGTCGCTGGTGTCGACGGCCGCCTCTGGTGTGCCGTCCTCTCAGAGGAGCCGACGTTGTCGCAACACCTACACACATCGCTCGCATCATGTCCGCCATCATTAGAGCGCGCCGCACGCTGATTGGATCTCTCCACCTACCATGCCGAGAAACGACCTCTCACCGCTGACGCAGCGCCAAACTATTTGCCACTATAGTCTTCAGTGAGGCAGTTATTTTTTTCCGCTTTCTACACGCCAACTGTTGCGTTCATTACATTATTCAAGAACTGAAATTTAACGGAACAGAAGCAGAGACATACATAGGTGAGGCAGAAAAGTTGAGCTGGCTGAAGACAACTGTTACGTCAGCTCTGGACATACATCTCCATCTGGATCGCCCAGTGGAAATACCACCATCTGTTAACCTTCCTCAAACGATCTTCAACTGTAACTGGAAGATTGGAGAACATCATCGGCCATAGATGTATGTTCAGTTTCTCTAACTAGCTTTCTCATTCCATTACTGCCCATTGATATCCCTCGTTTTGTATATAGATTACACATATATATTTATATATATGTATAGGTTTGTTTATTTATTGGTTGGTTCACGACACACTTTATGCACATTCACGGCTAATGGCGCCGCCCACACTGTTTCGCCGGTGGGCCGCGGGATTGGGAAATGTCCTGAGTGGCGCTAGAGTCGAACCCGGGACCTTTGGCACCCATAGCCCGACACCTTAACCACTCGGCCATCCCCGCCCCATATATGTATATGTAAATGTGCATATATATATATATATATATATATATATATGTGTGTATGCATATATATCATATATATATATATATATATATATATATATATATATATATATATATATATATATATATATATATATATATATACAGGTCTTGCAGATCCACCGACAACTTTAAAGCACCTTCTCAAGTCATAACTGCCACATTGCTTCGCCATAGGCATCAGCACTTTCGCTATGGCATCCCGTCCGAGAAAGGCTAGTTGCATGCAACGGCAAATGTCTGGGGTTAAAGGGAGGAAATGTGAGTCCATTATAGACCACACGATATGAAATTCCGCTGTAAAACGTCGCCGACCCTTACGGACTAGCATGAACTACAATTATTTAGTCTGTGCTGTATTATATTTAATCGCTGCCATGAACATTCGAAGACATAGTAGCAAACGCAAGCATCGCCATGTAGAACCGGCGAATAAGACCTTACCTCTGTTGATGGGATAGTGACACTACCGTGTTGCAGCTACCAAAATACCATATGAACAGACACACATGACGAAAAAATTCGTGCACTTTTACTAAGCAGCAGCAATCAAGAGTTCTCGTATACACTGAGTTAGTGGTGGAATTTGGTTAAAGACATTTTTTCCACAAAGTTGAATACCTTCACCTGGTACAAATATCTGTTCAGAGGGCCCGAAATGTGAGCAAGAGGGAAATAAAGAGTATGAAAGATCGAAAGAGAGCGAGAGAGAGAGGCAGACGGAGAGGGAAAAGCGGGAGAAAGAGGGAGAGAGAGAGATGGAGAGGGAGGGAAAGAGAGAGAGGGAAAAGGAATGTTATGAAATAACCTCATACCTCATTTGTTATCAAAATGTTATGTTGTTACAACATAGCAGTTTGATAAACAAGTAAGGTGTGAGGCTCCGTCACTGGGAGAGAGGGGCATAGGGATCGCTGGCTAGGAATTCATCCAGTTGGATGCTAATGCACGCCTCTCTACCGCAAACCTAAGGCACCACCTCTAGAATGTCCCTGCTTATTGTTTTCCCCACTCACAACAGCACCATATAGCGGTACACAAATAACGGGAGGTAGCAGGGGAGATTCCAGACATTACGTTCGATGTACCTGTCCAATTCTTGTGCGGCCATCGTAGCCTTATTTCTTGTCGGAGTGTCGGGGTAGATTCCGCCTCTGCAGTCTCGAAAAATAACGGTCCAATCACATCGCAATATAGCTCAGAGATATCTGGACAACGAAATTCATTATTGTGCATTTGTAGGAATATAGACTCGTGAACCGAAGAAAGAGTAAAATACGCAACCTTTCTTCAGTTTTGAACCCCACTGTGCTATGCTTTGGTTTGTATCATTGATCGCCTGCACTAATTCCAAAGTTCCATGCTTTGCACACAAATTAAAAAAGAACAACTTGGTACTCTGGTATAGTTCTGGATTATTGAGAGGAATTGTTTAATGAGCGGTTCGCCGACCGCTATATACTTCCACAAATTGCGGTGCGATTTCCTCCTGTAAGAAATCCAAAGACCCGCGGTTGTCTACGCACATTATACGGTGCTATTGCATCATACCTGCTTTTCCACCTAACATCTGCTTTTATTGCTTATTCTGGCGGTCGAAAGAGTGATTTTGGGAATATTTTTTCCTCTTAGAATATCATTTTATTGGCATGCACAAATACTGAAACTTACTAATTACATTGATTTCACCCCATCTGTCTAAAGAAAATAATGCCAAGGGTGCCCGCTACGGTGTGAAGATACCCATGAATATGAATATTTTCTATGGCGCATAGTGCGGCACAAACACTGGGAGGAATAAAAGATTGGAAGGTGTCAATACCTTTCGAGGTTCGATGCTGTAACCCCTCCCCAACTTCCCTCCTCTCAACCGTATCTGATCATAGTCATGCAACAGAACTTCAGTTTATGGAATTCATACCGTAAGCTTAAGACCAATCGGGTGCATGTATATAGGCAAACTGTTGTAAGCACAGGAGCAAAAATGATCAGAATACCTTCCGTATGTGTCTTTGTTATCATCCTTGATTGTAATAATCAAGTAGAAAGTGCGTGTGCTACTTCTAATACTCATTGCAATGGAATACACATAATCGTGTTATACTGTGCAGTTGTGCATATGCTTCCTAAGTCCCAACATTTTGACTTTCTAGACATGCTGCTGACAATTTGAAACTTTTCATCCTGGACAAACGTATCTATATGACATACGCTTCGATCAACATTCATGATTCGCTTTTTTTTCTTCTGGAATTTACACGATTTAATTTTGACAGAAACGGAAAATATCAAAGCATGCCAGGGTGTTATTTTGCATACATTTTTAGGGATTTGCCCCCCCCCCCCCTACCACCACGATGCATTTTACCCTTACAATAGTGAAACCACCCAATATCAAATGAAAATAGGCATGCAGTAAAAAGCATAAACTGCGGACTGCGATCGGAGCGTGAGCGCCGATGACCTTGGAAATAGTGACGTCCGCCCGTTCGCTCTAGTGACCTGTTACTCCGGACGGTTTCCACGCGACTGACAGCCGCCATTAGTGTCGCCACGATACCCTGTAGTGTGGCCAGCTTACTGGTGTTCAGAGATACTGCACCGACTGGCGCCGTCTACGTTACTGGGTATCCTGCCGCCATTGCCGACACCAGGCCTAAAGCAAAGACTTCCAGGAATCTGTCAGCTGCGGTGGTCAGTTGCCCAGAGGACCTTCCTCAGTCTTCGACTGTTCACGGGCGTGTGATGCATGTCATGCTGTACACAGTTAGAAGTGCATCCGCAGGAGCATCTGGAAAGGTCTCAGTCTCTGAGTTGTTGGCGGGGAAATAGGGTTTCCAGGAGGGCCGCTTGCGATTGCGCCAACCTACGCATCGAGGCGTCAATGAGGGCCATGACACTGGGTGTGTGGGCCGTGATACTATCTGCACCTGCGAGGTGATCGACACAGAAAGGCATGCGACTAGCGGGCGGACTTGGTGCAGTATTCTTGGATTCCACCTACCCGAAACGTACAGTCCTGCGTCGGCTTGAGGTCTTTTTCTCTGGATAAAGGAGAAAGCTATAGCCTGAATGCGGCCAGCTGCTGGCTTGTAGATGCAGGAGTCAGGGGCAGATACAGGGGGAGGGTAACTGGGGGCATGTGTCCCTGGACTATGAAAAGTGGCCTCTCCTCCGCCCGGCAAAAAGCGCCCATCCGGGAAGGCTCGAGTGAATCATCTAAAATTTCTTAGTTAGAAGCAACCATCCGAGAGAAAATGGCGCCTCTTCATTTTGCTCGAATGAACCCCGTCAATTTCTTTTTCAGCAGGGTGATCCCGTCGGAAGGAAAAGGCAGGAGTCAGGGTCATTTGTATACCCACCCAAGCAGGAGCGGGTCCAGGAATTGTCATGACGGAACTTGGTCTCTGGAGGAGAGCCGCTAACTGAACAATTTGAGGGCTTGGTTAAGGATGCACTCGGGCCTTCCCGGAGGGCCGCCTTTACCTCTTGCGTCTCTTGCGTCTCTTGCTGAAAAATTCAAGAGGTTCATTCAAACACACTGAATGGGGCGTTTTCCTCCCAAGGAACACTTATGGCTGAATAATTCGTGGGTAATGCACTCGAGTACAGTGAAATGGCGCCTCTTAGAGGGGCGCCTCTGGCTGAAAGATTCGATGGTGATGCACTCCAGCCTCCCCGAAGTGGAGCTTTTTCTCTGCCGAAGGATCACCAATTTCCATGGGGCACATGCTCTCATTGGCACCTCTTTTTCCGCCCCTGCCACCAAGCACTTTCGCAGTGGCACCCCTCCTAAGAATTGGCGCCCCTTCAGACAAGTGCCCCCCATGACAATTCCTGAATCCTCCCCGGCCAGGAGCCTCCAGCGCTGGGAAGGCAGCTGCACAACGGATGTTAAATGTTGAGTTTTGAAACTTCTTTTTTTGCACATCCTCGTCTTTTCCCAGGGTTGCAATATGGGGGTCATCACCCGATGACCAATCTTCATGATGGGGAATAATGATTTTCCGATATATTTCTGGCTACATTTGTGATAAAATATCTTATTTTATGCCATCAGCGAAATATGCAATTACGACCACTTTGCCTATTTCGCAGGCACTTACCCATTTGGGTAATGGCGACGCATACAATTTTGCCATATAACACATAGAATTGAGAAACATCAGAAAAGAATATTTCTTAGAATAGCTGCAGAGAGCGAAAAAATAGTGCAGAAGGAACAGCGAATCAGCACATTTGATGTCTTGTATTGCACTTGCCTGCTGTTACTCTGGCCTTCTCATTCGCAGGAACCACGTCTGCCCGTATGTAGCCAGATTTTTGTTCACAGCATTGCTTTTTTCCTCTGTCCATGTGTACTGGTTTCTTTTTCTAGACCGGTATGCAGTCACACACCCTCAGTACGACTTCAAGATTGATAGTTCACGTCGTAAATGTGCACCAGTGATAATACAGGAAGCAAATGTGCATCTGCAAGGTTTTTGTTTGACGTTGGTGACGAGGTGCCCAATTCAATATCGACAACGTTTGTTCTGCTACTTCAGTTTAGAAACGCTACGAGATATGAATCGAGATCACCTTTACATCGCTCACGACGACTACTTCATTCTACCCCATACATACATACCCTTACTAGTGGGGCGCTGGCAACGGTAACGGGGTTAAGGTGACAGGAGTGCAATGTGATGGGTTTCAGGGGTGCGAAATGGTCACACACATGCAGTTGTATATTTTGGTGTTGTGGTCGGGCTGTTGGTGGGACAGCGCGCCAGTTGGCAAATGAAAGCGGCGTTCCTGTTACTTCTGAGTTTTGTGTTATGTTCCCTCAGATTATGAAAGGCAACTTGGTTCTCTTATTTTCTTCATCAGATAATTTTGCAACAGCCATCACACATTCACATTTTCATGATAAGTTACTAGAATGTGAAGGTCAGAAAGGGCCTTATTTGATTAAGATTACCAGATATAGCCATGCTTAGCACGTATTCATCCTCAGACGCTTCCCAAGCAGTGTTCACCTTGCGTATTAACGCTAGCTGTTCAGTGAGCCGAGCGTTGCGAGTGGGCGCAGTGATAAGAATGCTAAAGCCTACATGGTCTTGCTTCCTTCAATTTTGATGGCATCATTACCTCAGCCACTTTTCAGGTGATATTAGTGTTGGATGAACTGGCGTGAAGATGGTGGGTTGGGGTGATTTAGCTTGCAACTGCACTTGAGAAGGATTAAATTGTGTAATTATTTTCACCATCAAGAAAGAACACATGAGTATGACCTCAAATCGATTAAAAAGTTACTTATCAAAGATTCACATTTCATATTGAACGTCAGAACGCAGTCCACTCCACTGTCTCAGGCTGTGCAATGCATGCTGGTATAGCCGGAACCCTGATTCCCGACCTAGGTGTGTGTCTGTGCGTCTTGCCCACCAATATTAATATTTAAATAATACATTAATAGTTCGCCTCACGCATGTGTATGTGGGTGGGATCATATATTGTAAGGAAGCTTTGTTCGTTGATGTATGAGCAATGGAGGAGGCGTGGCTTGTCAACTCTCGCAAACAGATAGAACGGAACATTTATAAAATTAACATTGCATCCGCTGTTATTTTGTCGGCTGGCTTTCAAATGAGTCGGACATTTGTATACCCCTTAAGAGATAACTTGATATTCCAGACGTGTGGTTGTATTTTAATTTTTTATCCTGTGCATCACATCAATTTCAACGTCCACATATCACCAGATTAAATGGCGCAAATATTAATTCAGTGCAAATCGCATGATCTTTAGGGACAAATGAGGTTGTGATCGGCTTCCTCACCGCACCCCACCGCACCGCCGAAGCCTTTCCGACATGGGACACTCACCGGTCGTCGTCATTTTGCACCACCGTAGTTCTTATATTCACTGATGAATCCATATTTCTTGTCACAAAGGATGCGCCTATCGATTTTTAGCCGTCACAAGATTGCATTGCAATATCGCGGTCCGCTTATGAGATAACGTTGAAAATAGGAGAGGTTCCGCCCCCCCCCCTCTCCGGTGCGCGTGTTAAAAGCAACATATTATACCTATAGCAATCATGTAACACTTCCCCAATCAATAATTTTCATAAAACAACACATATGAAACCATGTCTTCTGTAATCGCTCCAGAAGCTGAGTGCAGTAAGGATATGCACTGCCGTTTTTGGCAAGACGCTTACAAAGAATAGTTTGGGAAGCGTACCAGGCTTCACGACTCCGATGCAAATGGTTCGATAAGAGCATACGCAAAGCCCCAGAGTATGGGTGGGGGTGTACAAACCCCCCTCCTCCACGTGAGAAAATAGTTCATAGAAACATGAAGTTTTACTCCATTTTCTATCCGAAATTTGAAGCGGAAGGAAGCAGCGCACACCTTTAGCGTGATACCATATGGTATAATATTCAATGTTTACTGTTAAGATGCTAAGTTGCACATCTTGTGCAGTGTTTTTTTTCCAATTAACAGCTGTCATTGGGACTTACCTTCGCCCCATTCAAAGTTGGGTTTAATTTTTCTTCACACTCTTCGAAATAATTTGCTTGACGCACCATGGCTAGCACACATCGAACCTTGATACGCCACCCTTTCCCCACGATTTCGCTACCAGTTTGGAAACTTTGCTTTCCTCCATGGGCCTTCCCCTTCGGTTGCAAGCCTCAGATGCTTTAGGCTTTTGGGAACCCGGAAATAATTATTGCATTCAGCTTAGTATAAATGCGACATCATGGATGGATAACGCAGTGTGTCAAGAATGGCAGCACCGAACCAATTGTGATGCTATCAACATGTGTTACCTGGATGTGCCACACACCAAGGTGTATCGGCAATTACCGAATACTTAGCACAGTGTATATTATAACAGATCCTGCTTGAAACCCCTGTGAAGCAAACATTAAACACAAATTAATTCATGACTACTTGATGCCCTGGGCCAAATTCTAAAATTGGGGTAGGAGGTATTCGACGAGAAGTGGCACAGCCAACGCAAACCATGTATTGCAAAAAATCGGAACTTCATGGCTAAATCGGAAAATACCCATTGAAAGCATGCATTGTGTATCGCTTCTTAATTGAACAAAAAATTGCATCTAGTGGTGTTGTTTTTTTAGCCTAACAGGATAGTTAGTACAACAGATATCGCCGATACTAACAGATTGTCTGATCCATACCTGCAGTGTGTATGCCCATTATATACGCTTTATGTTTCCAGCGACTATGCTAGTGGCTAGCCGATCGTGTGAGAATTTCAGGACTATCTGGCAGTCCCAGTTACTACGATGAGTTAAACTCGCTCCTTCCTATATCATCATAGTCGACAGAGATGACAGAATATGGAGCGAGCACTGTCTGAATATGAACGCAGCGTATTCTGGCGTTTATATGATGGCTATTGTAGCCAGGCGTCATAATAATGCAGATCGTAAGAAAACACAATGACGCACTGGGCTCTAAAAGTAATGCCCAACGCACTTTGGGTGGGTACAAGTTTATCGCAGGGGCCGTGCGACACCGCCGTAGTGCTCCAGGTGTCGCCAACGAACGGCAGCAGGGACGCTCTGTACGCCGGCTCAGTCAGCCGTGCACTGCCAGCTTGCACGTGTTCGTAGTCTCCGCGTCTCTGAGTGCGCGTCGTCCGTCGTTCCAAATTCTTGCGGCGCGGTATAGAGATGAACGCTTCCCGACTCGGAACGGACTCGGGGTAACTTCAGGAGACGCGAGCCGGCAGCGCAGGTTGTACGCACGGTCAACCTGCACCTGCAGGTCAGCCCAAGCCTGAAGCTACTGGGTGACGTCTCGCATGTGAGTAGCTTGTGGATAACGACGACGTCACTTTTTTGAAGAGCTGCTCTACAGATGGTCACTAGTGTTGACGTATGACTGGAGTGATGTGACCACATCCGCTAGCTAGGATAACGATTCTTGCACCGTACCTCTGTAGCTCACTGCAGCTTGCGCTTCATGCTGGAAGGGCAGCTTCCACATAAGGCCGAGCGATAGATGTAGGAAAAGACCATGCATTCCACCAACGTTTCCTTGACGCCTTCCGGCGGCGCTGTGGCCTGCTTCGGCGGGGTTATCAGGATGCCGTAGGAATTCCTGCAGGTTGCGGCGACATGTTTTTCCCAGGAAAGGCTGGAGTCCATAATAACGCCCAGCAGCTTAGTGATAGCCACGAGCTTTATCAGTGTGCCACCCATAGAAATGGTGAAATCACCTGGAAGGAGTCGCCTGGCGGAGCTGACCAGCAGCGGTCGGTTTTGGTAGGTTCAGCTTGGGCTGGATCAGGTGGAACTACTGCAGCGCTGAGCCGAGCAACAGCAGGAAGAATGGTTTCGATGTTGCAGGAACTAGTGCTGCCGGTTCAACTCATCGCTGGACACTGCAGCGATGCTATTTCATATCAAGAGGGACTCAACTTGTCAGGACGTTTCCAAGAACCTGTGCAAAGGCGTTGTGTTCCTGACGTAGCTCCATCCGCGCCTGGTAGAGCTGGTGAGCCCAGTGCTACAGCGCAATAGCTACTGGGCTCACTCTGAGACGCTGCTTCTTACGATGTTGAGCGAGAGCATGGGAGCTCGTGAGAAGGCGATGCCGGCTTAGGGACACGACACAGGACCAAGTTCGCCCGTGTTCAGTCTCCTTGCCTTTCGAGGAAACCAGTGGATTACACAGAGATCATCGACTGGGAGAGTGAGACGATCTTCGGAGCCTCCAACAACCTTCACCATGCCAAACGATCACATCAAAGGCATTGCCATTGCTCCTCTCAGAATTCCAGCGTACCTCGTGCACACACAGGCCGTTGAGGGAGCGGTTCAGCTGGTCACCAAAGCGTCTCAGGTGATCAGCGTGAAAGCCAGAGAGGACTACACAAGTGCGACCCTGAGGCACAAGAGTGACTTCCCGAGTCCCTTCCACAAGCATAGCCACTAGCTCGACCGTGCATCGGACCTTGCTGCTGATGCTATGGACGATTGGGATGAAACATGTGACGTGTCCCATTGTTGTGAAATGCCAACGTGCAGTATTGCAGTGGATTCCTTTAACAGTGCTGAGTGAAGGTTAACATTGTTCGTAATCATTTGTCATGATATTGGATATCGTTGCTGCAAGCATGAACTGAATAGTGTAGCCATTTATGGCAGGTTTCATTTCCCTGTCATCTAGTGTGGGTAGGTATGTTGAACTGGAGCTACCCAGCCAGTAAACATGAAAGCAAGACTTGCATGCATATATACACACCAGAACTATTATTCCCCTCATGTTAATGATATAGGCTGACATCCGTTTTGAAATGCGCTTATCTTCTCAAAATGCATGCGAACATATTTTGCCTCCGAATAGGGGAACTACACTGAACAAATATCGTACAAATATACAATGTAACTTTTGTGTGGAGTTTTGAGGTCGCTTCTTCTTTCAGAATGCTTTACGGTGTTTTGGTGTCAGCTAAATTTTGCAGCTTCGAACAACCAGCAGTTAATTCGCGTTTGATGGGTGTTTTCCAGGAGTTTCAAGCATGCTCTGCTATGATTGCATTCATGCTTCATCAACATCAGAAAAAGTCTTTCGACGATGCAGCCTACTATGCATATCATTTTGTTCCCTTCTCATGCCAATGCTTGTCGTGATTGTCCACCCATTGGAGAAAATATCGACAAGTGATTCGCACAGTTCATGTAGCTCAGTCTTTCCTGGCAACGGGTGCTTACTTAGGGGATGCAGTTGCCCAAACGTCGCTGTAACACCACTAAAACTAATAACACAGTCGTCTGATGTTAATAAATCAACTGAATAGCGCGCGGTTTCTCAGCATGGTGGGATGTAATATTTCATACCATGATTGAGCATCTTCGGCTGGGAACCGAAGCAATTAACACTGCAAAAAACAAACATCTTTTTACAAGAACAAATGAGTGCTAGGAGTCAAGTGAGTCCTTGCAAGCCAGATCTGCTCTTTCTCCCTCCTCAATTGTCCTATCACCAAGGACCTGCGAAAATATGTACTTGAGTGTTTGCGTGGGCTGCGACACTTTTGGTCGAATACCAATTGTGTCCATGAGCGTCGGCATCGTCCAGCGAAAACGGCACGTCTCGTACTCGCGTCCGTTGTGGCCGTAGCCTGGGAACCGGACCAAGGCCCTTGTTGCCCGCCAGTGACGCATTCCTCATGACCACTTGTAATGGGCCGTTATCAGCTGTTTTCTTTATTGCAGTACGCGACAGTCAAGGTCTCGGAATGAATGGACAGGCCGGCTTTCAGTACAGTCATGCTCTTGTGTATTGAAGCCGAAATTCAGTGCAGCAGTCCTCCCAGTTACCAGCATTAACCCTCCATCTCTTTGTAAAGAAATGGCTTTTGTGAACATTCCACAAAGTGCGCTGTGTGATGTGGTGAGGTGCTTCAGTCATAAATCTCGTGATTTCAGCTAATTCGAACAGCATTCGGAATTCATCATCTGCGTCCCAGAACGGGGATCTGGGAGGATTTCGTGATCATATCAGTCGAAGTCGGCAGGCAGCTGGAGCTTTGATCGACTTTTTCTTTTTGTTTGGGGATACTGCCAATTGGGGCGTTCTCACAAAGCGCTGAGAAGGCATTCCATTTTTAACCCGGCATCATTTTTTATAAACACCTTTCTGAGGGCCAGATACCGTGAGACACATAGAATACCTAGGTCACGGGGAAACGGATCTCTATCCTTCTTTCTCGCTCTCTCTCTCTTCCTCTCTCCCTCTCTCTCTTTCTTTCTTTTTTTCTTTCTCTCTCTCTCTACCTATCTCTCTCTCTCTCTCTCTCTCTCTCTCTCTCTCTCTCTCTCTCTCTCTCTCTCTCTCTCTCTCTCTCTCTCTCTCTCTCTCTCTCTCTCTCTCTCTCTCTCTCTCTCTCTCTCTCTCTTCAAAATATTGATTAATGGTGCAATTTAAAATGGAGTGGATATTGCTCACTCGGATCAGAAATACATCTCATATGAGTGTTGCCCCAATATGTAATGATATCGCATAGAGAAGGCTTCCGCTTTCCTTGAAGAGATTCCCTGCTCTACTTTGTTTTGGTTTGTCCTTTTTGGAACTCGGAGTGGCCCCCAGCTGAGCAGAAAGCCCTGAACAAGTGAAGGGTTGTCGTGGCTGCAAATTACGGGGTATCCCGGCTCACCATTAATGGATGTCTTTCACTGGGCTCGGCGCCTCTTACTGCCAGATGAGACAAGAGATAAGACATGTCGCCACCTATTGAGAGCAAGTGTCCCTCGGAAAGGTGCGTATTGCGCCACTGCGAAATCCCACCCTAAGTGTATTAGCTTCAGGACCGCCGTGGAACCAGAACGGTGGAGGAAGTTCTGCAGTTAAAGAGCCTCCGGAGGCCCTTTTCATTGACGACTATCTCCTCAACAGTACAGAGAGTCTCCTTCGCATGAACTACTGTCTAGTCACTGTCATCACTCACCAGTTGCTTATTGTGGTGCAAAAGGTGTAGACGTGATTCGAGGGAAACTGCGGTGATGTACAATGCACGCACAGTGTGGGTGTAGATCACATGCATTTACATATGTATGCTTTTGTCATATCAATCATTATCACCATGTGGGCCGCCAGTGACATCAGTCATGTATGGGTCGCCAGTGGCGAATGAGCACGGTAACCAGAACTGCAGTCGCATAGTTGGCCTTTTTTATCACGTGCCCAGCAATGCGTATTGCCGGGTGGCGCCTTGTTTCCTGAACCACGGCAGGGAAAGTTGAACACTTGGTTGGATATGTGTGTATCACCAACAAAAATACGCTGCCAGGTCGTAATTCTGTCAATGCTGACAGTTGTCTGGCAGGATAACAATATATGTGGTGCACGTTTCTATAGAAATTTACCACCTGAGCACGAGAGCAGTATAAAAACTCCAATCCTCCCCCCAAAAGCTTATCTCATCTTTGACCGGGATGGACATTACACCGGCTTAATAAGCCAAGACTTTTACTACACATCACGCGCATGGCGCATTGTCAGGATGACTGCATCATTGCTTTTCATGACCTTAGCACATGTGAAAGAAGACAAAACCAGATTTATTGTCATAAATTAGGAACTACTTTGATTTGCTTATTGCTCATAAATTGGCTAAGAATATTTCGTGCTAATGCTGACATTCCGGAATTGTTTTCCACAAAGGTGCCTGCAGACATATTTGCAACACTCGATGTTATATTTTGTATTGCACTGTGACGTCAGGTGATAGACGCATTACCTTGGTGTGCCACATACTTATTTCATACTTGGTGTAGTTTTGTCGCCATACGTTAAGCTTGATGAAGACACCAGTTTCACCTATTTGCTTCCAATAATTGCATGCGGGCGCTGTTGCGTCAACCTACCCCTACTATAAGGTAAAATGAAGCAAGTGACATTTTGCCACCTTTGAGTTTTATATGGAAATTGACGGAAATCGAAAGAAATCTGGACAAAGTAAACAAAGTTGGTCCACTTTTGGGCGATTCGGTATCAAAGGGGTGTCGAGTAGGGCTTTAAGGACCTTATATTGGTGGAAGGTGTGCCGCGCTCATTGGTGGGTAGGAATCGGGAATACGGGTAAGCCAGACTTTGCCCCGCCCCCTCCTCACAGTGATGCTAAAGCAAGGTAGACATATTTGGAGAGAAGAAGTGGTTAGTACGCAGGCTTTAAGGACGTTTTTAAAAGAGGGATGTCGTATAAAATGGCGACTGAGCCTATTCGATGATTGTGCAGATGCTATATGCCGATTTTCGTGCCACATTTGCACATACGTCACGGAAACATATCGTTCATGTTTTCTGTTCGCTGCTGTGAATTTTGTGCGACACGAAGAATAATGTTCTAGTTTGCAAAATACGTGCAGCTAATTATACCACTTGCGGTGAAAATTCGTCGAGCTTCGTCACTGATGCTGCATTTTGCTGAACTTGCTCTACGATATACTCCTGCACACATATACAAGTGCCCTCTGATTAGTTTGGCGTATCTGTATTCATTTATGCGGCAATGCTGATAGCTTCGTTGGTTTGAGCACCGGTCGGCATTAGCTCCTCCCGTGCTGGCGAGACGGGGTCCGGGTGGCTCCACGCGCTCGTACAGCACCCGGATGGCAGAATCAGCTGACAGCTGGCACGATAAGGCTGAGGACGCGGTGGCAGTGTCGGTGCGCTGATGGCACATTGAACCCTCGGAAAAAAATTCCGCCGTTCAACCGAACTTCGCAGATTAGGTGGTCGGGGCAGGGCTTGCGCAACAAGCTTTGCTTAGCATGGATCCTGGTCCATATCGCCACTCTCGCAAACATTTGGACTAACAAAACACAAAGCGTATGTATAAACAGGGCGTAATAACGAAGAGTTTGGATCACGGTGTGCTTCAGCATATTGATCAGCCTTACGCACTCTGATTTTGGTCTCGAGAAAGCATGTCACTTCATTACTCCATATACTTTGGAAACATAGACATTAAGCCGTCATATTGCGGTAAAATTATGCGTGACCGTGGACTACTGTCTGTCCTGCGAGCAGCACATTGCTACCATCATGCGCCGCTGCCATTATATTTTTATCGCACTGGCTAGGATGAGGCATCGCATGTCACTGGAGACTATACAGCTATTGGTTGAAGCGCTTCTGTTCCCCACGTACGATACGGCACAACTGTTTGAAATGGATGCAATGTGGCCCATCAAAGAAGGGTGCAGAGGTACATCAACTTTGGTGCTCACATCGTCGCCGGACTATGGAATGGTGACGGAGCAACTGAAACGCCCTCTGTCCTCCGCTGGCCCAGTGCGGCACGCATGAGATAAAAGAGAAGACACTAATTCATGCGGAACATTTTTGACGACACACGCACCCGTACTCATCCGACATCATGTTATCACTCGTCGCGCTGTTTCCCAGCCCAACACAACGGCAACTGCTGGTAGACAGCCCCACATTCCACACGTGCGAACTGAATTCGCGAGACGGTCATTCGTGTGCCGACAAGCGAAACAACGTGGAACTTTGCCAGCAAATGTGAGAGACGCGCCTTGTGCTTGTTCTTTTCTTTTTTAAGTAGACGCTTTCTCAATATTCTGATACCCGCTGACCACCTTAAATCGCAACCTATTTTACATCCCTAGAAAATGTGCATGGTATACCTGCGTTGTGTTTCTACCATTGTCATTGAAGTGGAGAACCGAAATCCCGATTTTGATGACGAGTTCCGAAATGCATGATGATGACACTGATGATGATCAAGCTTTCCGGCAAGCCTTACGGCTTATGTTGGTAAGTACACCAACATCTTACGACTATGTGATCGCACATGTGCAATGATGCAGGACAATGTGTAATAGCATACTGAGACAACTACCTTCTATCACAAATTGCCTGGAATTTCGAACAATTTACGAAGGTCATTGGTAGCTTGTAATAGCGCAATATTTTTTTATTGGGAAATGCCAAGGTGAGTCACCACCAAAATGAAGCAATTCTGTCATCACTGGCATGTTTTACCTTTCTCGAAGACACTCTTCTTGTCCTCAGGCATGATCTACTGAGAACATCACGGGAATTGAGAAGGACGCCCGGGCCATAGCGTTTAATTCGGACGGCCGATATCAAACAAAAACTACTTGAAGAGCTGAGTGATGCTTAGATGGCTGAATCCAAAGCGTAGTGAGGTGGGTGCCCACTCACCTTTTAAGTTAATACATTCATTAGCAATTGATAGGCTTGATGAATGTTGGATAGATTTATGAGCCTGAAAGTTATTTGGTAATTTAATATAGGCATATTAAGTCCTCTCTGAATAGACTGTCTATAATTTATTTGGATCTCCAAAAATAGAACGATATATAAGTTGTGTCCTGATTGCCACCGTCCCTTTTTTCTTCAGAGAGGTAATTAAGTCTTCAAGAAATCTGTCAAGGATTTTTTTTGGAGTGAATCATTTTTAATCTTAAATTTTAGCTATATGGTGCCCACAAAGGATCCAAATACTGGATGTAATAGGGAGCGTGGTTTATATAGGTCCATGTTTCTATATTTTGGTTGTTGCTGTGCATATATACATATATATACGTACAACTATGCATATATATATAAATATATGTATGTATATATACATATACATATATATATATATATATATATATATATATATGTATATATTCCACTCCATTCCCGATTGGAAGTTGTGTATGTATGCGCTGTTGCTTCGCTCGCTGAATATTTTTTTGTAGTCACGTTGTCCTTGATGAGATCGCATTGGAGTCAGAATCCATCGATGCATCGTGAGAACTGCCATGAACTGCCGACACATAGATGTCGCGTTCATGAGCGAATTCCACAAGATCTAGATAGCAATTGGCATGCTTGTTGCGGTCGGAGACGATGAATTTCCGGGCTCAGCGGAGCGTGACTGGCCGGACGATTACCAACTCGAGCGACCATGAACGTAACAACCATATCCGCATACTAGACTGGCGGCGGCACATGTCCACTAGGCATCCGAGTAACATCCCCGCCCTTCACTTCTGAACTCAGGCGGGTGATAAAGGGGGTCAGGAACAAGAGCAAAATTTCACTGACTTCTCCATCTTGGCACAAACTTCAAATTTTCAGGTAACTTCTTTCAATGCATGTACCTGGCTCAATGCAGTTTCATTTGAATACTTCCGACGGAGTACATCTTAGACCATCCGGATGGTGCATCTTCAGGTGCCAGTCATGATACTGCTAGTCCTCATGTTTAGCCTGAACGTCTAGACAACGCCTCTTGTATATGTCAAGAGGTAGGGCCGCGGTCAACTGAACGACAGGACCGCGGTCAAGAAGAGTTTTCGACCGCCATTGACTCTCAGGAAATGTTTTGATTTCCGGAAGTGTTAGGCAGCATAATGTGGTACTGCTCATTTTTGGATGAATATATTTAGTCCATTTGAACATGACAATACGTCACTTGGCGCGGCAATCCTGGAAAACTAAATAATTCAAGAACAACTATAACCAATACCGATTTACCCCGCACCGCCTAAGCAAAACTTTGGATGGAAGCAAAGCAAAACAGCATTGGGATATGCATTGTTTTCTGAACATGTTGCATGATTTTTATGGCATGCTGTTGCGGCTGCATAATATGATACCATTTTGAAAATTTGATGTTGATGTTAAGCATCATTAAAATAGAAAAAGAACGGTTCTTGGAAGAAGTTAGTTTAATTTACATACACCATGTATACTTCAAATTAAAAAGTCGAGTAGAAACAAACAAAATTGGCAATCAGACAAGGTCTGGCCCAAACCCGTTCATCTATGTAGAATGTGCGTCCGGCCTTACCAGTATCCAGGCCCGGCCGTAAACACGTAGGGTCTGTCCAGGCCAATTCCAACTCCCAGCGGCACAGTGCCAAAGCGTACCTAGAACCGATGACACCCAATTTATTTTGATAGGCATCTGAGAGCGATTGAGCCGTTTTTGCGCGCCAACCCGCATTCCTCAGCCATGTTTAATACATAATTAAAATGCTTCCGTCGCTTATATCTACTCAATGGTGTGTGTTTTTAGGTGCACCGTCTGGCTGGGGAGAGCTGGCACGGCTTTTTCGCCGCCTATCCGTGGTAACACGTAACGGGGGACCGCAGCAAATCAGATGGTATTATAATTGGACAAAAGCGGAGCAGTCGTGAGTGGTTCAGTTGACCGCGGGCGGGTCCAATCTCAGCTGATGACTCTCGCCGTGTCGTCAGCAACATGCTCTCGCCACTTCGCAGGCTGTGTCTAATGAAGACAACATTTCAGTCGCCGCTGGCTGGGTGGCCGCATACAAATTGAGGTAGGTGCAGCTGGGCGCTGGGTGGTCTGCAGACAGACGTATGCGTTCCTGCTGCACGATCAAGATAGTAGCATAGGCAGAATCAAGGTCCGATGTGCATGCTGTGCAGTAAGGATGTATTTCAACGCCTGGCCGTCAGATTAGATAGGTGATAATTCAGCGCTTATGTGGCTGGTGCTTTGGAAAAGCGTGAATCCCGTTGTTGATAACTGTCTGCACGAGGCTGTTCTTGTTAGTTGAGCTTAGCCAGCCTGCCACCTGTGTGGTGATGTCGGCTTATGCTTGGCGTGTTGTGACGAGGTGTTACTGTTCTTTTTCTGTGGTTCATGGAGACGAATGGTGGAAGGAAGGTGCAAGAGATGTTCTCGTGGAGTTAGGAAGTCGTTGAGAGCCATATGATTGCATGGTGGAATGCTGTTTGAGTTCCAATGGTTGATGATATTTTGTCTGTGTTGATGTATTTGGCGCAGTGTATGATGTGTTGCTATGCTGTGTTGTGAGTTGCTATATGTCTGCCTCTGTAAATGTTGTATTGGCTCGTTTAGGAGGAAATGTGATGTGGGGTATGCGTGCTTCCTTTGTGATGAGTGGTAGTGGCTATTTCTTTGGGAGCGTGAAGTGAAGATGGTTGGCATAGATGTGAATATATCATGCTATTGTTGTTTGAAGTCGTGATGCATGCATGGGTTGTTGTCTGCGGAAGGTGCACGCATTGAGCATTGGTGTGCAGGTGGATTGTGGTGGATTGTGTTTACAATGATATATGAGCAGTGTTTTTTCGTATGTGTGCCAGTTCTGGTATGTTGTGCATGTAAATGTTCTGTGTTGGCTATGCTTAGCGTGGTTTTGTGGGAGTTGGGAGGCATGTGCCTCTTATCTTTGTCCCTGGTTCTGATAACTATCCGAGTTGCATTTTCGTAAAGTGGAGATGAATATTTCAAGGTTTCCCGAGTAGATTTGTAATCTTAAGAATGTATTGATATGCAATGGCCAAGCTATGCCGCAATGTGCTCGCAGCATGCTAACTCTTATCTGTGCGTTCTTGAATTATACGTGGCGGAAATAAAAACTTGTGTGTTGTGTGCTACCCGACATATCGTCGCGGTGGCAGGTAAAAGGTGTGTTGCTGTTCCCTAGTTTAAGTCGTGTTAGGTCTAATGATGTGTGAACGTCGAAAAAAATTAACAGTAAAATAGACAGTGAACATTGTCTGGTCCCACACTAACCTTATCTCCTTCCGAGATGGCCAACTATGGTGTGAATCTAGCGTTGCAAATGCGTAGGAGAGTGTGTTTGCTTGGTGGTAAAATGGGGAATGGAAGTGATGACCTGTCTTAACAGTTGTTGGCTAACATGATTATAATGGATCATGAATATGCGACTGAGTTATTATTGTGGATATGTTTGATGGTTTAGGTAGTGGTTTTGTATGTGTTGAAGTGTTCGTAGAAGAGTGAAAATTAATCGGACGGGTGAATCTGTTACATTGAACACTAAGTTTATTCCTGGAGAGCTCTTCGGCCTGTCATATTACCTCCCCGCGGCTATTGTGGTCGTGGTGCTTCTAGCGGTGGTTCGCTGTTCTTGATTTGCCATCGTGAATATCTGGCGAGATTGTGTATTAATGGGCATTGTGGCACATGCAAGGGTTTTTCTAGGCAATGTGGGCATAGGCTCCGCTTCATTTACCGACTCGGATTAATCACCTATCTCATGAAGATAATTTTATCTTGAACTTAAATTGCAATCAAGTGCAACCTATCTCGCACAATCGTTTGAAGGGTATCTAATGGAAGTCAATATTTCCCCGGCATGATTCTCGCTATTTAGATGTTTCCATGCTCACCGTATGTAAAGCATGGTTTGCATTGGCTATGGTTTGGCGGTGGTAAAGCCCGAAACATGCAAACTTCGGCCCATCGTCTTTCGTTAATGAATAGCGGGCGATATCGTGGTGGACGCTGTGATGGTGAGTATGTGGACAGATGTGGAATGTGTGTGATGCGAGTGTTGTGGATGGCGTGGATGTCGTTGAAGTGCTTTGTGGTGAGGTGAGGTCGTCCTGCCTGGTGTGTGTTCTTTTGTGTCTGATGTGTATTCTGTTGTGTCTCGTGTGTGTTATGTTGTGTCTGATGTGTATTCTGTTGTGTCTGGTGTGTGTTCTGCTGTGTCTGGTGTGTGTTCTATTGTGTCTCGTGTGTGTTATGCTGTGTCTGATGTGTGTTATGTTGTGTCTGGTGTGTGTTCTGCTGTGTCTGGTGTATGTTCTGCTGTGTCTGGTGTGTGTTCTGTTGTGTCCGGTATGTGTTCTGTTGTGTCTGACGTGTGTTCTGTTGTGTCCGGTATGTGTTCTGTTGTGTCTGATGTGTGTTCTGTTGTGTCCGGTATGTGTTCTGTTGTGTCTGGTGTGTGTTCTGTTGTGTCTGGTGTGTCTGGTGTCTGGTGTAGGTTCTGCTGTGTCGCGTGTGTGTTCTGCTGTGTCTGGTGTGTGTTCTGCTGTGTCCGGTATGTGTTCTGTTGTGTCTGGTGTGTGTGTTCTGTTGTGTCTGGTGTGTTTGGCATGCGTGAGTGTGCTGTTTGCGTCGTGTCGGGCCTGACACTCTTGTGTCCGTGGTGGTGGTGCATCCGGCTCATGTCACGCGCAGGCCATATCAGCCGCTGGTCCAGGAACCACGCCCCCGCCTTGGGAAGGGCCCAGTCCCCAACGTAAACGAGGCGGAGAGTTTCCTTCTCCGCTGCCCACCGAGGACGCGCCCAGTTCCAGAGGCACAGGCCTCACAGCAGCCGAAGCGTGGCACTAGCGCATGTGGCGATGTTGTGCGTGCCAGTACATGTGCCGCACGTGGGTGATGTGTCACGCCAACCCGTGGGTTGTCTGTAGCGTTGGCACGTTTTGTCACGCCATGGGAGGGGTGCCTCTGACGTGACTGTGTTGTACCTAATATAACCTGATTTGATGTGGGTAGAAGTGCATGTGTTGAATGAGCATGAACAGGTGTGTGTCTTGTTTGTGTGGTGTGACAAGGGAGCTGTAGACGGCGGAGACTCCCGGGCCACCTGACCTCAGAGCAAGGTCCTCCGCCGCCATTCCGTCCACCTTCCTCGACGTGTATTCTGCGCTAACAGGTGCCACAGGAGAGGTGGTGTGGCGCGTGGCTGGCAGATCGTTACTTGTGTTTTTGGTGTGGTCCATCGTAGATAGGATGAATGCATCGATGGTGTTGTTGGCCTGGACCAGGAGCGACCCTGATCTAATTTGACGTGCATGCAGGGGCGCTCCTGTGATGTTTGTGGGACCTTCTTCTGGCGCCCAGGGGCTACGGAGCCCTACCTCACTATCCCGGCGGTCGAGTAAAGATGCACTAGTGATTGTGTTTGTATTGCTGGCCATGCTGTGCTATGTGTGCGATGCTTGCGAGTGGTGATGAGCAGTGATGATATATATCTATATGCATATACGTGTGTGTGTGTCTGTGTGTATGTATGTGTTTGTGAGTCAAATGGGCTGGCCAAGGCCAGCGCTGAAGATGGTGGTAGCTGGAGCTAGTAGAGCCCTCAGTTATAAACTCAACGATGTATGGGGCCGATGTACAATTTCAAGAGAATTGAGCTTCGGAGGCTTCGAGAAGATACGACGCAGAGAGGCTTCCAAGCAGAACGGCTGTGTTTGCGCTTGCGACTATGAATTTGTGCAAAGGGTACACGCTCTTAGAGTGTTACCTTCGCACGGAATCAATTTCTCTGAGTTAGTTCTGTTCCTTCCCAGCTATGTAGCGTGCTAACTCCGCACGGGAGCGATCACTTTGAGCTAGTTATATTTCGCCTCAGCTATGTAGTGCTGGATGTCACACATCGATGGCTCAGTTACCCACTGAGATAGTTGGGAGCTCATCATAGTGATCAGGCAGATATGGAAGAGATGATCAGCCCGTTGTGGATGTTGTCAGTCAGCTGGGATTGTCTTTAGCGGCAGACGTGTCCTTAAATTAGCTCCTGGGTGCACCCTGGATAATTAATTATCGCTTGGCTAAAGACGGCAGCGTGAGAAGCTGTCAGCCAAGAGCAGATATCATCACAGCATGCACACGAGCCGACTGGTGTTGTTCAGAAACTACCGGCGATCAGCTGAGCATAACGACGCTACATTACTCACATCTCACTCACGACCAGACAGCTTCATCATAAGCTTCATATCGTTTCATCAGACTTCTGCATTCGCCGAGTAGTAAGATTGCCGCAATCATTGAGCAATATCTGCCGGCAAAACGTATTTAGCTTCATAGCAACTAATCACTACTTGTCTGCGTCTAATCGCGCATAAAATAGCACACCTGTTCGTACCAACTGCCAATAAAAAACTTCGGATACATTCCAAATGAACAATTTTCTTTGATACAATGCCATTAGCTGTGGCCAATTAGAGCTGAACGAAAGTCAATGAAAAACCCAAACAACAAGCATCACATTTTGTTCATTTGTTCGCGTGAAGGAGTAATGAGTCCAAAGAGGCTTGGCCGGCTTCAAAGGAGTAATGTGTTAAATCGCCTGGGTGTTTTCTTCCTATGTATCCCAGTGTTGAGTCAGGTGGCGTTTGAGCTAAGCATGTCCATGTCTATCGGAAAATATGAAATAGCTTAGAGAAGCAACTTCATGCTCATGATATCTCAAGTAAAAAATATATTAAAAGGTAGAATATTTTGCCAACCAGGGCATATCAACTGTGACAAATCTTAGAGGGCTTAAAATAAGTCGAATTTTACCATTTGTGTCATGCTAAATTGTATTCGCTATCAGGAAGTGTTGCATTTGACACCGTCTTGGTTGTGAAAGATACCGCTTTTCTGGCTCCATTTCGACTGGAGATATCATGAGACTAAGTTTAACTTCTCTAGTTACTATTCATCTACTCAACATGCTCACAATAAACCATGCACTAAGAAACAAAATGTTACGGAAAAGTACGTTTCTACCACGTCAAGAATAACAACTACTGAAAGCGGTATTCAAGTGCCATGCTATTAGAATTTGAAATCTTGAATCGTGACGTAAAATCATATCACCAATTCGACAACCGTAGTTGCTCACGGGTGTCAGAGCAGCACAACTATTGGCGGGCAGGGGTTGGATGGGTGTTGAGCACGCACATTTTCGTGCCTTGGAGTTAACAGTCAACATTGGATGATATCAGGGGTCGTAACTCCTTTGTCACTTCCCTCTGGTTATACGTCAACTAACTACTATTTCAAGTAGTCTACCTATGAAATAATACACGGATGATAATTCCTAGTGATAATACAAAATGCGTCCTATTGTGGGGAATAAATAGTAATTCAGCTAGCAACACTCTGTAATTCAATGGACTATCTGTGACGAAGGATCAAGGCGATGTGGCACCGGCCCAGAACATGCATCCAGTTTGTGCTCACGGGTAAGCCAGCACGTCGAGAGTAGCTGAAGTTAATCCACCATCAGTGCGCAGCCTGTAGACTGCACTACAGTCAGGTGAAAAGTAGAATTATCAAATTTGTATTTAGCATACAGACTATGCTTCAATGGCTTGTGTACTTGTTCGACGTTATGCGATGTACGATGATGGTTGATTTTTTACTCGAATGTCACTTTCTTTGGAAGGCGACCGTAATGAGTCGGAAGCATGGCCCCCGGCGCGAGTATCAGCTGTTTTAGCAGAGCGGTCCCCGGTGCGAGTGTCATCTGCCCTGGCAGCGCAATCCGCGGTGCGAATGTCAGCTTATTTGGCAGCGCAGTCCCCGGTGCGAGTGTCAGCTGCTTTGGCAGCGCAGTCTGGCAGCGCAGCCCCCAGTGCGAGTGTCAGCTGCTTTGACAGCGCAGTCTGGCAGCGCAGCCCCCAGTGCGAGTGTCAGCTGCTTTGACAGCGCAGTCCCCAGTGGGAGTGTCAGCTGCTTTGACAGCGCAGTCTGGCAGCGCAGCCCCCAGTGCGAGTGTCAGCTGCTTTGACAGCGCAGTCCCCAGTGCGAGTGTCAGCTGCTTTGACAGCGCAGTCCCCGGTGGAGTGTGCTGCTTTGCAGCGCAGTCCCCGGTGGGAGTGTCAGCTGCTTTGACAGCGCAGTTGGCAGCGCAGCCCCAGTGCGAGTGTCAGCTGCTTTGACAGCGCAGTCCCCGGTGCGAGTGTCAGCTGCTTTGACAGCGCAGTCTGGCAGCGCAGCCCCCAGTGCGAGTGTCAGCTGCTTTGACAGCGCAGTCCCCAGTGGGAGTGTCAGCTGCTTTGACAGCGCAGTCTGGCAGCGCAGCCCCCAGTGCGAGTGTCAGCTGCTTTGACAGCGCAGTCCCCGGTGTGAGTGTGACCCGCTCTGTGAGTCAGCAGCAGCGCAGTGCCCGGCGCGTGACTGCAGTCCGGCACGACAAGCACCGCCGTCACACTGTCAGTGCAGCCGTGACTGGCCAGCTCAGCTGGCGTCAGCAGCGCCAGCAACGTCAGCCGACCACGATCGCAGCCGACTGCGATGCAGGCGCCGCGTCCCAAGTGCGGCGCGGCCAACACGCGTCATCCGCATATGTCACGACCTGCTTTGTCCGCCGAACGCTCGGTGGGCGGGCTCGTGACGCGCTGGTGATGCGAGACAGCTCGCCGTCCGCTTCCGCTCCGTCCGGCTCGTGATTCAGCGTGTGCGACGCGGCTGGCCACAACAGCCGACACCCGCGAGCGGCACTGTGATGACGCTGCACACACCACGGCCCGCCCATCCTCTTGACCCTGCAGGATCTCCTCTGACCCACTCCCAACCACCTGCGCAGTGCAACTTCAGGCTCCGCTGCCCACAGAACAACATGTCTTCTTGGTCTCGAGAAATTGAAGGGAAGGTAGCGGCCCTGATGGTCAATGCAACATCGCCCACTTAAAGTGTTTCATAATGTTATTATAGGTACACCACACCTGCAGTGCAGTGCTATGTGCCTCTATGTTCTCGCTGCACATTCTGCGAGATTGCTCGACAGTTTTATCTAGCAAGCCTGAACTTAATCGCAAGAAAAACATTGTACACTAGCATGCTGTTCGAAATCAGAACTTAACTCTCTCAGTGCGGTAGAGTTTTCGGCTCTTCGTAGTGCAGTAGATGGGGTAATCTAACCCCACACTCACTTTCACTTTAAGCTTTGTAGATATACGTGGCAGACGTCGCGACGTAGCCATATCCCTGCACGTCCAGTGATACTTGACCCATTATTGTCAGTCTTTTTAGGCTGACCTTCGAGATTGGGTCAACCAGGTGAATGTCGAGGCTGCGATCACACCCCGTGTTGTCTCCGCAGCTTTCAACAGGGTAGATGTTCAAGGATACTGGGAGCAAACGTAGTTTACACATTTGCATGCTTGCATAACTCCATTTGGATGCAATGTGTGTCCTACTTATATTCGAAAAGACAGTGGCGAAAATGATCGAATCTGAAGGAAATGCCAATTCTGATTCAATGTGTGCCCTTAAGTGCGCCAAAATATTCTATTAAATCTGATTATCTATTCAATGAAACTAGCTTACATCGTACATTAGCTTAGTTTTCCTTGTACGCAAGATATATCAACGACATTTTGTTGTAAGCATAGGTCTAAAATCGGGAATGTGAACAGTTACATGCCAGATTTTGAGATTTTTTTAACCGCTGACGTGATATGATGAATTATTGTAATGTTATGCATCCATATTTAACCTCAAAATTAACCTCTTTGTTCAAAATATGGAATCATGGACGGAAATGTTAACAAACAAATATTTTTAGTGAACAACTAGTCTGCACTCTAAACTAAGCCAGTCTAAACAAGGCAGCCTTGAATTGACCTCCCTCAACAGTACCGAGAGACTTACTTGCCCATGACTTACCTTTAGCCTCACGACTGGCGGGAAAGCAGAACTAACATGGATTCGCCAAAAGGCAATGGCCACTTGTCTGCTGCAATCAGCCGATTATGTCCAGTAGCGGTGCAAGCCCGTAGAATGTCAACAAGTCAGTCGGCATAATTACGCCACATTGAGGAAGGGCCGGTTTGGCCAACTAGCCTCTCTATATCTGAGAGCTTTTGCATCTGGAACACAGGCGACAAAACTAACAAGGGCCACGTTATTTAGCGGTGACTGCAGTACTCGTTGGCAATGATTAGTAGCATGTGTTCTAATAGGTGAGACTAGGCAATATTTGTTTGCCCATTCAAGAAGGGCCAGGACCGCCCCTGGTTTTCAGACCTTAACCTTGCCAAAAAAATGAGATTTAGTGGTTCAATATCACTGGTATGCAGACTGAAAACTTTGGCTACCACCACGACATGCAGAAAGGTTGAGTACCAGGAAATACGTAATAAACTGTCAAGGCTGAAACAGATTGTGCTGAAGAAGATGGAATGTGTCAAGCAACGCTTCGTCATGCTGAATATTAAAGAAGGACAATGTTGATAAGTACACGGTCTCCAACATTTTTAATCAAATTTTCTGGCGCCATTCACACGAGAATCCACACACACATGACGAATTACCTGGGAAGCCTGATTTACCCATGTTGACATCGCAATTGTCCGTATTTTGTCCTCCAGAGCGTCTGTGATACGCACTATTGGAGCGCTTCCATTCACATATCAGTGACCCGACCAGATATTAATTTGAACTTGGAATAGTATTATATGACATAACTTGCTATTATGCATGCTTCGAGGTTTCAGACCTTGGTGGTGCAATAATACAGATATAACCTTTCCAGCTTGAATCTGAGGTTAACTTTACTACCTAGCCGGAGCTCGTTTTGTTTTACATTTGTTCTTTTTGTAGTTCGCTTATTCACTTAAGATCAACCGATTATATCCTTTGCGGTTGAATAATGATATATCTTTAAATACACTTCCAAAATGAATTGGTGTAAGGTTGATTCCTGTCATTGACCTGTCCTAAATCCGTGATCTGAACACAGCCTGGGTCTCCTCTGTTCGTTGCATGTCAGATATGCCAAGGTATGCCATAGTACAAAAAACTTCCTTAAACATCTTAGAACTGTCTCAAGAAACATATTAGTGGGATGAGGTGTCATGTCCCGCATTTCGTACGCCATGAGCACAACGCTGGCAGTAGCTGGCACTGACTCTTTCGCCGAAGTTGAACAGCATATTGCACCACCAAGCGGAACTAGGCATCCTGTAATAATGCACGATTCAATTGAGCGGTCGTGAGAACAAAATAGAACTTTGGAAAATGCCTGCTGAGCTAACCAGCATGCTGTGAGCACCGGGGTGGAATGTACTGATCAAGTGGACGGCAATAATGTGGTGTGGAGGTTTACGACCGACACGCATATGCGCCGCTACCCTCTCAGGCATCCGCCGGAGGTCTTGGCGCACGCACAGGCGGTCTTGGGTAGCCTTGTTGCGGTGTTGTTTAGTGCGCCCAACGGTTTTACGAGACGTCCTAAATCTGTCGGGTCATCGGATTTCATCGGCTTGAAAGCAGGGTCCCTCATTGAGTGGAACTTAGCAGTAATTAGCGCACATTTTATATACCGGTAAGGTGTATTATTCGGCTAATGTGGAGGCCATGCCCGCTGGCCGGTCGTAGTAGAAGGCAGCCTGACCGATCCGATGTCGACACTTGGCAACGGCACGCCTGAATCCCGAGTCAAGAAGTGCTGAGAGCGGGCAGGCACAACGGTATCATCACAAGGGTACGCCTACATTTTTTAAGCCGGGCATCTCTTATATTGCGGAAGGCATCGCGAAGAAAACGGAGAAGCTATCATGAATAAGCTATAATGGTGTAAGTTTGTAAATGGCTGGCATGGACTTCATCATAATAAGTACAAAAATTGCGGCTAACTCGCCAATTTAATGTTCAAATTTGTGATAAATAAGGCCGAAAATGCAATGAAAAGCTTCCTGCTGAAAGCCATTATCAGTTGAAGTATAGCGTTTGCATTTCAGTCATAAGTAAAAAGCAACGCTCAACTAAAACTACAATCACTAGTCGAAAATATCACGACACTTCCCATTCTACATTTGTATATAGGTCGCGAAGACCGTATAAGAAACAAAAAGCAAATACGGCCCACAAACCCCCTCCTTCACAGTTCCCCACATCATATAACTCAGTATGAGACATGCACCTCTACTTTGACCGGGTGCACATCGGCAAAGTGCTTCTTACACAAACAATATATGTGAACCTATTGTATTTGCTAGGGCCAATAGTTTGTCATGGTGTTAAGAGTGGATTTCACATCACGAATGTGCATAGGCTGGTACATTTTTTCCTCAGCGCTGTCGCGGTTTGTTTTAGGAATTTGTAATCTGAATGCCATTTTCGCACGACAATTTTGAATGTTGATGTGCTCTTGAACTATGCGCTCTCCGATAGGAGTATCAAGCTTCCTGTAGCGGGAATATCCAAGGTGTTTATTAAACCGGTGACGGATCGGACGTTTGCTTTCATTTATGTAGAACATCCTTTTGTGGTCTTGTTTTGCGCATCGTGCATGCTAACGTATTTACGGCATTTCTTTGTAGACATTTGCTTTCTAATCCACAAAGACATGTGTGACAAAATTGCTTTCCAGAAAGGCGCTGTGATAGAGATAGTGCCGAACGTACCCATTTGTCTTTAACGGTGGGACCACTCGCCTAAAAGACTTTCAGTGGTAACTTTGATCTTTTGACAATTTCATTAAACCGTTTTACAAGTGTTTAGGTATGCATGGGAAGTTTATGTATATGACATTTTTGTCATACGTTAAAAAAACAAAACATGTTTGCATCTCACGCCTCCTTTACTTTAGCATTGGCCGTATGTTCACAGTACGCAAGTTTCAGTCAATACTCAACGACCTGGTGAACAAGATGTATCAGATATACGTTCTTAACCCGCGCCGTCTTTCCTGTCAAATCCTCCCACCCCGTCTCGGGGGGGCGGTTGAAGACCCCCTTCTAAGATCCAAACTAAGCATCATCTAAGCTTTTGACCTTCGAAATACGTCGTTTAACCAGCGCCGTCTCACCGGTCAGATCCTCACACCCCGTCTCGGTGGGTGGCGGATAGTAACCCCCCTCTAAAATCCAAACTAAGCGTCGCACGAAAACGAAAGAGGTGTCATCGGAAAGCGCTCGACGAGTAGGGTCCGGGTCAACCCCCATTTTTTTTCTACACAAAGGTGACGTCACCAGGAGGGCTAGATTTTCACGACTTTTCACGACTTCCATTATGCTTTTTTTTATTCTAGGGAGTTCATTTTGGGTATGTATGAAGAAACAAAATTTATTTGGAATGAAAAAAGGACAGCGAAATCGACCAGGGCTATAATTATTTTTTGCCCCCCCCCATTTTTTTTTAATTTCAAAATTTTGAGTTTTCAAGTTTTCTTTCATTTTATTTTTCCAAAGAGTAGAGCAGACCGAGAAACGTTGTTGGAAGTCAATTGGCCCTGATAAAAAATGTTTACTTTAGCCAGAATCCTGTGTTTGAACTGCAATATGGCAAGTGCGCAAAATTTATATGTAGTCAAAAACTAAAAAATGAACAATTCAACTCGTACGTTTTGTGGCATCCGTAAGGAGAAGCAAATGCCGAAAGTTTCATTAAAATATCTGTATCCGTTAAAGCGCGACGACTGGTTGAACGTTTTTGGAGGTGACCTCACTTGACCTTGACTAACTCGTTGACCCTAGATGACCTGACCTAAAAACTTTGAATCAGCATGTCAAATTGATGTGGGAAAAGGTATGCCAAATTTGGGCGCGCTGCTGCGCGCTGTTCGTCCGCTATCCGCAAAACAATCTGAGGGGGGCAGTTGAGGACCCCCACCCGAGACGGGACGGGTTAATAAATAATAAACAACTGTTTCATACGATTCAGGGTAGTTTATGTGGTTCACTTTTCAGAGGAGACTTTAATTGCCCGGATGAGCTGCAATCTTAGTAATTGTTTTTCTTTGACACCTCTGAAAAATAACAAATTATACAAAGAACTTGGAGAATGTACCAAAACAAACCTATGAAAGCCGCCCTGCTGAACAATATCCGGGCGATCATCTCCGCCTCTTCCCACCTCAACATTATCTGTACTCTGAGATTTATGGCTGCCAAAATCCCAAAAGACAGGCAAGCCGCTAACTCCGATTGTATCTGTTTGTGGGGATCCACTAAACAAATTGTCTTGGTTCCTCCAGTGTATTTTCATACAACTCCCGTCCTTCATTCCAACACATCTCCCCGATACAGGAGCATACTTAACGTACACGAAGGAAACATCCCCTACTAAGGTGCCACAAAGAAGCATATTATTCTTCCTTGATGCACGCAACTTGCATGGGAGCATTTAGATTCATTAGGGCATTGATGCAGTGATGAAAATGATTCAGACCTACAGCCACAATTCGAATCTCTTCGGCAATTCACCTACGAACATTCTCGTTCTTCGAACTCATGTGATATCTAACAACTGTTCTTAGTTTGGATGTTACTTTTACAAGCAAATATCTGATGTCGCAATGGGAAACAGAGGGGCTCCACCTGTAGCGATTGCATTCATGCATATTTTAGAAACGGGCTTTCTGCCAAAAATTCAATGTGTGCCAGCGCAATACGCAAGATACATCGACCATATTATCGGAGTGTGAACACATGACACCAATAAGCTTACAAGCTTCTTCGACAAGCTTAGCGAATACAACCAGTGGATTAGTTTCACCATGGACGACACTTACCCATCAGACCACATAGCTTTCCGTGACACTCTAGTCGCAGTACATCCACCCGGGCACTACACCACATAGTTATTGGTAAAACGGAAGACCGCACCAATTGTGCTATGCTTTGAATCCGCCAATCCAATGAGCATGACTAATAAATACTAAGATCACAGCTCATCCAGGGAATTGAAATCTTCTATGATAAACCAGCCACAGAAAGGAGCCTCAATATCATGAGACAGTTGTTTATTGAAAACGGATGTCCGATACATCTCATTCGCCACGCCGCTAAAGCTTCATGCTGAGTGAGCATACGCCTAAGTTAGGAAGCAAAGGAGATACGAGGTACAACAATGATACAACGTACAAGAAAAATGGCATATGCCTTCCATGGTTGAACGAAATAATTGGAAAGTGGGTTAATATAATTTTCGAGCTATCGAATGTACCGCTGAAAGTCTCCTAGCTCAGAAGTCTCACCGTTAAGGACAAATTTGCACGATCGGCGGAATCTCCTCAGTGCCCTTCTGGTAAACAATTTCATCACACTTTTCATTGAGAATTAAGAGGCAAATGTCTACAAAGAAATGTCGTAGATAAATTGGCACCCACGATATGCAAGAAGGATCACCATAAGGTGCTTTGCGTAAGAAAAAAAAACATCCGATCGTTACCGGTTTAATGAATACCGTGGAGATGCCCGCCAACGTAAACTTGATGCCCCTGTCGGTGAGCACAGAGTTAGAGAGTACATCAGCATTCAAAATTCTTGCGTTAATACGGGGTATTTAGAATATAAATTCTGAGCACGAATCGCGACAGCGCTGAGGTTAAACTTGATGAGCCTATACCCATCCATGACATGAAACCCTCTCTCAACAACATGGCCAGCTCTTGACCACAAATAAATACACTTGGTTAATATGTGTTTTTGTGTGACACGCACATCACCAATGTAGTACCCAACCAACGTAGGCGTGCACAGGGGCGGCCCGTGGCACCCACGTGAGGTGAGGTAAAAAAATCGCAGGATTTCGACTAGTATTTTTCATAAGTACCCATTATTATTTTATGTAAAGGTGAGTATGATCAACTTAATTTGGCGCTGCAATGTGCCAAACCTATCTCCATTGTTTCCAAATCAGTGGATTTCGAACCCTCTTCCCTCTTTAACCCTCTTCCTCGTGTTCAAATGCTTCCTAAGTTGCCAGGAAGTTTTCATATATAAAATATCATTGAGGTTTTCATATATTTCCATTTCATAACCCGAAATGGCTGGCCTACACACACATATTATGTGTATTATATACTATATACATACTTATTATTATTGTTGTTATTCTTGTTATTGATTATTCCTGTGCAAAATACATGAAGTTAATGGGATCCCCCACATCGAAGAGGTGCATGCCCCATGGCACTCCATGTTAAAAGTCTTAATTATTAGTGGACAGAGCCAACATTGAGGTGGTACTTGCCCTTCAAAAATATGCAAAAAGAACACGCCTGGTCTAGACGTATATGAATGAAGAATGGAGAACAATCCTGAAAACCAGCTGCAGGTTCCGTATCTGCACATGGGTGATAAGGGAATGCTATTCCAACCAGTATAGGTGCCTCCGCCGGTAGCCTAACTTTAATGTTGGCGCCTTTTCCTGGCCGGATGGGTACCACCTTCTCATGGGGGCATATGCCCCCAGTACCCCCACCCTTGTTTACGCCCCTGCACCGAGTGAGGAGAAATTATGTTGCAACAGTTATCTCTTACTTGCTCCTACCCCTCCTACCCAGCCGTGATCTTCAGTTGACCGGTCTCATCATACTGCCACTACCCGTGGCACTACGCGATTTCTGCGGCACTTGACATGAATGCTGTCAGCGTGGGTCGAAGCGAAAAATCCTAGTGTTAAGGAAGATAGGCTCATATTCGTGGACGAGATTCTTCAAGCTTTCAAATGAACTCCATTCTGTCCAATTTCGATGGTATTTAAGATCGGAAATATCGTGTGGAAAACAGGGAAGTTTTGCTGGAACGCCTACGGGACTGAGCAATTGTCCAGCCCATGTAAAGTCACCGAACAATATTGGAGGGCCCCGGTCTACCCTGCGCTTGTTATGAAACGAAAACTTACTATATGGCGATATGTGCGAGAGGCTAGCCGCTGCCGACCGGTGATAGACCTGCTTGGAAGCTAAGATGTAAATGGTGTAAATGTATGAACTTCCATTTGATGAATGTTGATGAATTTTCATGAATGAATGAATTTTCACCATAAGTATGAGTGACCAATGCATATTTGTTTCCAGTTTTTCGAGTTTGCTATTCTTCAGCGGATGAAAGCATCATTAAAAAAAATAACATGCAAAAATACTTACCAGCTCTACTCAGATGAGGCACTGACTTAGTGCCTTACATGGGCCGACCGCCCCTGGGCGTGCATGCTTCATATTGTAATATAGGATGTGGGAAATTGTGAAAGGAGGGGAAGGAGTTTTTTTTTAAAACATGATCTTGGCGACGTATGTATGAATGGTTAAAAGAAAGTAATGTCTTCGTAGTTATCGTGGCTTTATGTGAACGCCCTTTTCTTACTTGTAACTGATAGGCAAATGATGTATTTGAACTGAAGGTGGCTTGTAGCCGAAATCAATTCTTTGTAATTTGAACCTTTGCGATGACAAACTTGAAGAATACTTTGACATGTTACTGATCAGGTTTATAACAATTAAAATAAACAATAATGTCATAATATAGATGATCATTGTCGCACACAAGCACTATACTAAGCCCAAGCTTTTATATACCGGTGCGAATATTCATGTCAATAATTGGTGAAAACTTCTACTTATCTTACTGTGCGACATGTCATCGCTCGAACGGGTTGCAACGATTATTAGCACACATTCCCATTAAATGATATGCGGGAGAACGTGCATCTCCGGGAAGAATCCACCAACACGCAAGAGGAGCACGGGATTGCATAGTAGCAGACGCTCGACCTTGCTGAAAAGTGCCGGCACCGATGATCACAGCGCCCTTCGTCTTCTCCTTCCATCGATGGCCAGTTGTGTATAACGCAGATGATCACACGATGATCACGATAATTTTATGGGGTTATTAGACTTGTATTTGCGTAGGGCTCTTGTTATGCCTAAGGAGGAAATGAGAAGCGTGCCTGTCATGGCAGTTTCCCCTGCAATGCTGTTCGTTATTCGCATCTTCAAGTCGCATCTTCAAGTAACAATGATATTAATAATTATATTTATTTCGCGCCTCCACTGGTATATAACTTCACAGGCCTATATAAAATGTTGGAACGCTGTTTATCAGACCATCAGAACTCAAGAATATCGTTAGAGATAGTTGTTTGCCTTTGAAAGGAGCGCCTTCGGGCCATGCTGGTCTTACGCCGTGAAAGACCCCCTCCCTCAGACGTGATGTGGGGAGCTTCAATTTCTTGTTCGACGCCATCTGACCTCTCGTTGTACCACGGACAGTCGCTCGATTTCATACCTACTCAAATATGTGTTGCGGCCATGGTGGCATCTTGGTGGTAAAACTGGTGCGCCCGTAGGTGGAACAAGCTTTGTAGACCTATTAAACCTTCGAAAGCCTTTAGCTGAATGCTACTGTCGATCACGTCCTTGCATGTTGTTCATCCACTGTCCGGCACTTTCCATGCACGGAAGTTCACTTCGTAGCTTCCTCCCATCACTGACCACGCCCACCCAGCCAACAGACGCCTTGGAATTGAGTGGCCGGGCTTCTCCGACAGACGATGGGCGTAGCACAGTGTCGCCCTTTATCTTACGATCGCCTCCTGAAAATACCGGCCACATTCCTCCAGCGATCCGATTAATCTGGACGGTCGGGCGCCCTGGTGAACGTCTCCATTGACGACCACGCCGCAGCATGCGGGCCGAGGCCTTGGCGCCGGGCCATGACGTCAGCTCAACGCATGCGGCCCAGATGAAGGCGGCTGCGGCGGCGCTCTGTTCGGGGCCGCGGCAGTGGCGGTGCCGGTGTCTATCACAGTAGCGGTGCCTGCCACAGTGGCGGTGCCGGTGTTTGCTGGCGGTGCCTATCACAGTAGCGGTGCCTGCCACAGTGGCGGTGCCGGTGTTTGCTGGCGGTGCCTATCACAGTAGCGGTGCCTGCCACAGTGGCGGTGCCGGTGTTTGCTGGCGGTGCCTATCACAGTAGTGGTGCCTGCCACAGTGGCGGTGCCGGTGTTTGCTGGCGGTGCCTATCACAGTAGTGGTGCCTGCCACAGTGGCGGTGCCGGTGTCGGTGCTGGCGGTGCCTATCACAGTAGCGGTGCCTGCCACAGTGGCGGTGCCGGTGTTTGCTGGCGGTGCCCACAGCAGTGGTGGTGTCAGTGTCGGTGCCGGCGGAAGACAAGATGTCTCAGATACTGCCGCTGCTGGCAACAGTTTCCGTTGCAGTTCAGATGTCGGGGACAGTATCTGCGCTGACGTCGGTCTACACGCTATCTTCTTGTCTGCGCCCGAGTAAAAAAGTACCCAGTGACAAAGTTCAAAGTGTCTGGGGTGTTGACCTAAA
Source organism: Imbricaverruca yamaguchii (assembly GCA_034440575.1). NCBI lineage: Eukaryota > Metazoa > Arthropoda > Thecostraca > Neoverrucidae > Imbricaverruca > Imbricaverruca yamaguchii. The sequence goes on from JAOTOL010001538.1 coordinate 274,139, forward strand.
GAATAGCCATGGTCCCCGCCTGAATGTAGAAGGGTTCCACGATTGCATTTTTTGGAACTACTCAACACGTGAGAGCTAAATGTGTCTGTGTACAGCTTAGTTAGGAGTGATAATTGCAGGGGCGTCGCCACCGGGGGGGCATGGGGGGGGACAATTTCCCCCTGCCGTGAGACTGGGGGGCGCCGACCCTGAAATTTGAGGAGACCCCCAGGACGAAAAGGAGACCCCAGGACGAAAAGGAGACCCCCAGGACGAAAAGGAGACCCCCAGGACTTAAGGGAAACCCCATGGACGAAAATGAGACCCCCACGACGAAAAGGAGGCCACAGGGTCAAATGGGGGCCCAGGACGAAAAGGAGGCCCTCTAGGATGAAAAGGAGGCCCCCATGACGAAAAGAAGGGCCCCATGACGAAAAGGAGGACCCTAGGACGAAAAGGAGGCCCCCAGGAAGAAAAGGAGATTCTACAAATTAAGGACCTCCAGAAGGAAGCCCATGCTGTAAAACAAGAAGTCACCTAGGAGACGGTAGGAGGCCCCAGGAATCAAGAGTGCCAAAAAATGACATGGAAACACTCAGGACGAGAAGGAGGCCTCCAAGACGAAACGGAGGTCCCCAAGACAAAACGGAGGCCCCCAGGAAGAAAAGAAGATTCTAAAAATTGTGGGTCACCAAGAGAGGCCAATAATTTGAAAAGGAGTCACTTAGGATATGGCAGCAGGCCCCAGACATCAAGAGAGTGCAAACAATTGGCACGGAGGCCCCCAGGACGATAAGGAGGCCTCCGGGACGAGAAGGAGGCCCCAGGACGAGGAAGCCCCAGGACGAGAAGGAGGCCCCCCAGAACAAAAAGGAGACCCCCAAGATGAAAAGGAGGCCCCAGGATGAAAAGGAGGTCCCCAGGACGAAAAGGAGGCCGCAGGAAGAAAAGGAGATTCCAAAAATTAGGGGCCCCAAGGAGGAGACGCATAATTTGAAAAAGAAGTCACTTAGGAGAGGGTAAGAGACCCCAGAAATCAAGAGAGTGTCAGATATTGACACGGAGGCCACCAGGACGAAAAGGAGGCCCCCAGGACGAAAAGGAGGCCCCAGGACGAAAAAGGGGCCACCAGGACGAAAAGGAGGCCACCAGGACGAAAAGAAGGCCCCCAAGACGAAATTGAGATTCTACAAATTAAGAGCCTCCAGAAGGAGGCCCATAATTTGAGGAAAAAAAAGAGAAAAATCACCTAGTAGAGGGTAGGAGGCCCCAGAAATCAAGAGATTGCCAAAAATTGGCAGAGAGCTCCCCAAAATTGCAAAGGAGTCTCAATACCGGAAGGGAGGCCCAAGAAAATTAGAGGAGGCCCTAAGCCGAAAAAAAGAAATAAGATGAGGTTTCGGAGCAGGGACGTCGCCACCGGGATGGGGGCAGCGGGGGCAATCGTCTCCACCCCTTGCCTTGACTTGGGGGGAGGGGACCGCCCCCTGTAATTTGAGGAGACCACTGTCCGAAAATACATAGGACAAAAAGGTGAGCAAGGAGCCCGACGGGACAGAAGATGATGCTGTCAAGGAGGATCCAGATCCATGACTGACATCGAGGCCCCCAGGAAATATAATCAGGTTCCTATAAGAGACATAGAACAGGGATTGTGATGAGGCCCCCAGGACGGAAAGGAGGCCCCCCAGGACGACAAAAGGATCTCCAGCACAAAAAGGATGACGCCGAGACGGGCAACAAGCCACCCAGGGTTACACGAGAAGGCTTCCGCTGAGTGGCAAGATATTCTTAATTTGGAAAACGAGGCCCCCAAGATGGAAGAGAAGGACCCTACAATAGAAAGTAATGACAAGAAATATTTATCTGGACGCAAGAGGGGGCCCAAAATGGGTAAGAAGGTCCCCCTAGGAATGAGAGAAGGCCACCGAGACCAGCCAGATGAGGCCCACATTTTAGAAGACGAGTACCCTGGAAGAGAAGATTTAGAACTAGAACGCAAAAGCAACCTGCTAAGAGGATAATGAGGCTCCAAACACAGGTGAGGAGGCCTCCAAGACGTGAAAGGAGTCCCATAATTTTAAAAAGGAGTCACCTAGGAGAGGGTAAGAGGCTTCAGAAATCAAGAGAGTGCCAAAAATTGGCACGCAGGTACCCAGAATTGCAAAGGAGGCCACAATACGGGAAGAGAGTCCCCAGAATATGAGATGAGGCCCTAAGACGGAAAAGAAAGACAGTAGATATGAGATGAGGTTTCGGAGACACAAAAATACAGGGCTAAAAAAATGGTTTCGTGGTTGTCGTCCAAATCCGGAATAGGCTTGGTGGTTGTCACCTTTTGTGCAAACGATAACATTATGCTACATGGCCCGGAACAGGGGTTCCAAACCTGGGGTAATGCGCTGGCTTGTGGAGAGGGGTGGAGGTGGGGTTATAGCGGGGTTTCGTCAAACACCGAGTATGGAGAGTACTGTGTACATTTGCCAAAAACCTGTGCACATATATCGGCAGGAAATACTACATGTTCTGAACCTTGAAAATGAACTTTGGTTATGAGGCATTCTGAATTTGATACGGGGTAATCACGAGGTTGGCCTAACCCAAAGAGGGTAATGGTAGCTCGAAAAGGTTGTGATTTCCTGGACCTATAACAAATTGCGTCGATTACCTTTATACAGAATCTTGCCGCCAATTTCCTTTTCGGCAATTCGGCGTCGTTATCGTCCAAACAAATATTACATCAAAGTAGGTATATTATTTAACACATCCTTGACTGCAATCAAGTTTGTAGAGACAAGAAACCCCGCAAAAACATGATGCTCGCTCACCAACACGCAGGTCAATCTTAAGTACAACAACTGGATACGTATGTGTGTCCACCAAGTATGCTGCATATGCGGCGAATTTTTCTCGCCAGCGTCAAAAAACTCAACGGCATCAATGGCATTCCACAAGATCGGCCCTAATGTAGTAAGACAACATACATTAACAATCCAGAGAGGTATGTGCTTTCAGTGAGTACCTCATAGTTGGTATAAACCAGTATGTTCAACAAGATTTACAGTTAATCATAACCGTAACAAGGAACAACGCTGTGTAGTTTCCATATTCATTTTAGTCAGAAAAGATGTACGACTTTCCACACTTATCTCGCTTGTGACGGGAGATCACTTTCCCCTCTACCTGTTAAGACAGAGTAGCGCGCACGAAGTTGTCCAGGTGAGGGTGTTTCTTTAGCACAGCCCCGATCAGCCAGTCCGCCTGTGGCACGCTTGGTCCGTTCCGACGGATCACTAGCTCTTTTTCGGCGTTTTTGTGGCTCAGCACCCGCGATGAGGTCATGCCAAACACATTTTTTACTGCAGATGCCATACTCTCTACAACGCTTTCCGCTGGGCAAATTAGCCACAACCTCACCACGATCGAGAGGTATGGCATAAATTAATTTAAGCCACCTTGGCTAAAATTATGTTTCGGATATGGCTGGAGTGCAGTGACAAACAAAAGTTAGGGAAGCATCAATTATTCCAAAATGTGCTACACTCCATTTTATTTATAAACAAACACACCCTAGAATTTCCCAAAAGTCTGGCTGGGTTCTAGGTATGCACTCCACAAGTCAGATTTTTACCCATTGGGTACCTAGCCATTGTATAGCTAGGTACCTATTTTATGTTAGCTTGAAAGTAACCATATGAACCAGACCAATTTGTGATGTTTTTGACATAGCTTTCCCATTGTCTTACTGATAATAGTATATGTAGATAGGTTCCTACCTACCTATATTCATAGATAACAGTAAGCAATCTGTTTGCTTATTGTTTGCTACAGTAAGCAATCTGTCTACCTATTGCACATTTTGCACACATTGTCAACTATTGCACACCTTTCATGACATTGTATGGTAGCACATTATTTCCTGTTAGCACTAACACTTGTGGAAGTGGAGCATTAGATCCATTAGATGAGCATTAGATGAGCTTCAAAGCATTAGATGATAGGTGAATCAACCTAGTGTCCATACCTTGGCCTAGAAACTGTCACTAACCATCTGGTCATGCACAGTAGGTCTTCATTGTACTCTCCCTAGGTATGGTATTTTACACTTGTATTGTGCTGAATACCAGCACTGTCGATGCACCCATGGTTTGTGAGCCTTAGAAGTGTGGGACTTAGAAGTGTCGTGAATTTAAGCTGGCTTAAATAATAAAAGCCAGTTTAAACCAGCTTAAATTAATAAAAGCCACTGGCTGCCATAAATTGAATTTAAGCCAGCGTTTTCCATCCCTACCTACATATACATGCTATTATCAGTAAGACAATGGGAAAACTATGCCAAAAGTAGCACAAATTGATGTGGCTCAAATAGTCACTTTTCAGCTAACATAAAATAGGTACCTAGCTATCAAATGGCTATGAGTCAGTCTAATATGTATCTTGCAACATATTATCTGCAGAAAGACTTAGACGAGCTTGTGAAGTGGTCCGAAAATGGCAAGTGAAATTTAATTTCGATAAGTGCAAAACCATGCATGTAGGTAGGTAGCATATCACGGCTCCATACTTGATGGGTGGGCAAGTACTATCTGTGACTCAGCGGGAGAAGGACTTAGGTGTTATTTTGAACACAAAATTGGGGGCATCAGAACAGACCAAAGAAGCCAGGAAGAAGGCACTAAGAATGCTTGGGGCAATAAATAGGAATGTATCATACAAAAGTGAGGAAGTCATCAGGAAGCTTTATTGTGCATATGTCAGGCCACATATGGAATATTGTGTCCAAGCTTGGTCCCCTAGTTATTAAAAAGATTGTTGGCTTTTAGAGAGTACAAAAGAGGGCAAGAAGAATTGTGAATGGTATGGGCAACCTGGCATATGAGGAAAGATTGAAGAAATTGAATATGTTTTCACTTAGATATAGAAGGCTGAGAGATCTCATCGAGGTCTTTCAATTTGTACATGGTAAGGAACAGGGTTATCTCAGGGAACTATTTGAATTTAACAGAAATGATGCAATTAGAGGTCATCAATTCAAAATTAAAGTTAATCACAGCAGGACAAGGTTAAGACAGTCCTTCTTCACCAACAGGGTAGTAGAACACTGGAACCAGCTCCCAGAAACCATTGTCAGTAGCAACAAACTGAACATCTTTAAGAACAGCATAGACAATCATTACAAGAATAGTGGGCTTGTTTTTCTGTATTCCAGTGAGAGTTGATCAACACATTTGGTGGACAATTGGTTCAGTGTACAGAGTGCAACCAAGAAGGGCCCTTGTGGCTCATAGTTGCACTGATCTTTTATGTCTTTGTCTTTTATCTCCCTCAATGCCAGTAGTTGGATGTCAAAATCCTGGTATTTACAAATACCATTTCTAACTACCTGCATCCAGGGAGCTACATGTTAGACCGACTGTACCTAATGGATAAACATCTGGCTTGTGGAGTGCATACCCAGAACCCAGACAGAGTTTTTGGGAATTCTAGGGAGTGTTTTTTTTTGCAAATATAATGGAGTGTAGCACATTTTGGAATAATTATTGATCCTTCCATAACTAATGTCCATCACTGCCCTCTAGCCATACCAGAAATATAATTTAAGCCGGAGTGGCTTAAATTAATTTATGCCAGCCAGTTTAAACCATGGTTTAAACCACCAGGTGGCTAAAATTCGCCATCCCTATATTGTATGCATTGCCACCAACTGCAGTGCAATGCCTGCTGAGTAGGTAACTACACACCAAAATATATTTTCTAATTACATTTAGGTGACTATATTTTACTCAAATGTAATTCATATACCAAGATTTTCACCTGAGCTTGATGGTTGATGATCCAGTGCTAGCTTGCAAGTCCAATCAAATCGCCTGCCAGGGCCAAAATGGCTATCTTGCAGTACTCTTAACACTGGTAGACCTGGGTGCTTTACTTTTGAATGTTTGTAAATGCTCTGTGCAGTACCTTTCCAATCGCAATGTCCACATCTACACGATGACCTTACTCTCTTTGTCACCCTTACACCCTGGCCCTGAATAGAGTCTGTGTCTGGAGTCTGTTTAAGGCCGAACCACTTCATTTGGTCTCATATAAGTCCGAAAATGAGAGAAAAAAATCGTTTGATTTACACTCCAGATAATTCGAACTTGGTAGTTTTATCTTGCCGCACTCATTCACCACTCAATTATAAAGAACAGTGATCAATTCCCTATTTCACTCTTCGACGCACATCGTCGCGTATAAAAGGGAAATGGACGGATTTGAAAGCGAGGGAATGCGCGTAAAAGAATGATATTCTTCTAGATTCTTTCCAACGATTTTAATAAAATTTAAAATATTATCGTACATCCCACATGAAAAAGGATTAAAATTGAAATTGTTTTAAAAAATCAGCTCATGTTATAAATTATTAATTGCTTAACTTAGGTGTAGTGTTGTTTTAGTACCCGTGGTCTAGTCGCTTTCCTCTAAAGCCGCTGAATATACCATAGTTGGGTACTTCCGTAACGCTGCCATCGAGCATAAAGTGGTACCGGGACGAGGACATCCACCGGCGACCAGAAGGCATGCCATTGGCTCTGTGCTAAACGGGAGACAATTTTATCGTCGGCGGTCGTCTGAACGATGGAATGGTTGTCTCGACGATACTTTGTTGCCGTTGAAAAAAAAATTTTGCCGCTGAGCGTACTAGATGAAACCCAAAAGCGTACGATGGGAATGAAGAAATGGTAGCGTCGCGGTGGGTGGTAGAGGTCTGCACGGTATAACATTTCTAGAGGTCTGCACGGAATGACATTTCCAGTACCGGTCCAATCCGATTTCTTTCAATCCTGCGTACCTTGACACGGATATCGTGACGTGGTCAATTTTATGTATATTAGGTACCATTTATATGATTTCACATATAATATTTCTAATGATATGGAAATGTGGTCGCCCAAAGTCCCCGTTGGTGGTTGTCGTCGACGACGACAGAACGATACGATTTTTTAGCCCTGCAAAAATAGGCACCAAAACGAGTAAGGTTCCACCATGGTAGAGAAGGATGTTCCAGAGACATGGCGGAGGCACCTAATTCGAGAGAGGACGACACACGATTGGAAATAAGACCCCACGATGAACGAGGAGACAATAAAATTTGAGAGAAAGGCCAGTGGATAGAGAGATAGCTCCCAGACGGAAAAGAAGGCCCAAAGATGGCCAAAAAGGTCCCCGGGAAATAACATGGCCACTGAGATAGAAAAGGTTGTGTATAATTTGGAAGAGGAGGAACCTGGGAGAAAAGAGGAATCCACCAGGAGATAAGACACCACCCTTAGGATAGGCGAAGTTCGAATCAAAACGCAGAGCAAGGGGTCTCCAAGACGTGAGAGTAGGCCCATAATTTGAAAAAAAAGACTCTAAAAGAGAAATGAGGGCCCTGCCGGATTCGAGAGGAGTCCCTCAAAAGGAGTGGGTCTCCAGGACTGAATGAGGCTCCGAAGACCGGAAAGATTTCCCAAGAAAATCAGAGGAGGCCCTTAAGATGGGAGTGGTAACAGGTATGAAGGGGAGTGAGGTTTCCAAACTTGAAGATCCCCTCAAGACTGGTAAGGCTTTGCCAAGATAAGGGCCAAAAGGTCTTCCTGCCCACGAGGCATGGCAGGAGGCCCATAATTTGACAGATAATGCCCCTGGTAAATACAATGCCATGGTAAATGGCCCCAGGATGTAAGAGAAGGCCTTTCAAGACGAGAGAGAAGGACATTGAACATAGCGGAGGGTAGGACATAAGACGTTGAAAACCGGTAAAGAGGCTCCAGGAAATGGGGCGAGATACTTATGACGCGAGATGAGGCCTATGCTTTGCAAGAAACACTTAAGAAATGGTAGAAATCGTGCCGAGGTGTTTCAAAATTACGATATGGACCCAACAAATCCGACGAGGGCCCCTGAACATCACCCTGAGAATGGGTGTACCAAAAATGTACTACCGTACCATGAAAATCAATATAGTGGCACGACGTACCGTACCATTCCACAACAGACTGATTGGGACCAAAACAAATGAAGCCGGAGCAACGAAAAGCACTCCGTACATGGGTCGAACTCTGAAAAACACTCACAAAAAACGCACAAAAAATCACTTCAAATCTGGGGCCCAACAATGACGCCAAAATCCTAAAACTTTTTAAACCCCAAATAAGTGTCGAGGCAGCTCGCGCTAGGGATCCAAGCAAATGACGTCGGGGCCAAAAAGGTCACATTCGGCTTCGTAAAAAATAGCGTAACAGCCCTTGAAAATCTCCCTGGGGGCCCAGAAGGGCGCCCCGGGACCATAAAGTTGCAGCTGCTCAAAAAATAAATTATTAACCGGAATGTCACTCTGGGACAAAATATACTCCTTCAGTGGCCGCAGTGGTGTAGCAAAGGGGCAAATGTCCCCTCTATCCTGAGAGGCATAAGCTCCAAAAAATCGTGTCCGGGCTCCAAAACTCGCCCTAGGGTCACCAAACCTCGCGTCGGTCCACCAGAATTCGCGCAGGTGTTTCCAAATAAGTACTTTGGGCCCCAGAAAACTCGTCCCGAGGCTCGAAATCTTGCAATAGGAACCGCCAAAATCTCGTTAGGGCAACAGCTAAGTAAAACGCTTCCCACAAACCCGAATCTGTCTCGCAAAATATCGCGCTCGGGACCCACAATTCCCATCGGTAGTACCGTCGAAACTCTACAAAATTGTCGAATCCCGTCGAAGCTCCACAGGGCCTTAACACATGCGTTGCAGCCATAAATAAACATACCTGGACCATTAAGAACATGCAAAAGAAGCTCTTAAGGCACACATAGGTCATAAGGACGCACCAGGGCCTGAAAAAAGAGGTCGGGGCCGCAATTGGCAAAATGGTTCCAAAACGAACAAAAGCACCGGTCGTTAAATGAAGATATCGTGATCTTCTAAAACGCCCTGACACGTAAAACATAATCGGTGCCCCAAAAAGCAACAGCCCACTAAAACGAGGAGGGGTTTCGAAAATCCATCAGCCCGCAGCGCAGAAAGAAAGTGCAACAAAGTGCACTGAGAAAGGGCTTCAGTTGGATAGCCATTCTGGGAGGATAGCAGCAAAGATATCAGGTACATCAAAACTGAGCGGAATCTGCATTTCAAAACAATCAGAAGATGTGGGAGGTAGGGAATCAACGATCAAATAGAATTACTCGACTTTTCGCAGCGAACGTCCATACTAGGCATTCCAGCGCGTCACATATGGCGCAGGTTTATCATGTGGTTGTAATTAGCAAAAGGCAGAGGACCTAGCAGAAACCGTAGCATCGCACAAAGTGTGGCGAATGCGCCGAATGCGCAAGATGAGTGCGCACGTGCACGGATGTTGTCGTCGTGGCGACCGGGTGATTTGAATTGGAATGCCTGATATTCGGAAATTTTACATTTTAAAGTGACGGGTAATATATCTTAAATTCAAGTTAGGGGTTTAATGCATTTTCTAAACTCCTGCTCGTTTTAGGGTTTTTTTCGCTTTTGAAGATCCCAATTTGCATATTTAGTTCCTGGTCCTTTTGTTCGATTTGAGACAATTTTGTCTTTTGTGGTTCCAGCCACTTTTTTCAGACCCTTGTGGGTTAGCATGGTCCCTGTGAGCCTTGGGAGCTTCCAGTGTATATTTTATAGAGCTCCATGTATGTTTATCTAGGACTGCAACGCATGTTCTAAGCCCCTGTCGCTTTTTGGAAGATTATGTGCTTTAGAACGTCAGTTGTATTTTCGCCCCCGTTATGCTCTTGGGGCCCCACTGTGTTTATTTGGGGCTTCTAAGGCACATTTGTGGGCCCTAATTCAGTTTTGGGTCTTCGGTGTGAATTTTCTGTGTCCCAGACTGACTTTTCGCTCCCAGGCGCGTGGTTTCGAATACCCTACGCCAGTTTTCTGGGCTCAATGCGATGTTTGTGAATCTTTTCTGATTTTTTCTTTCGAAAGTCCGAATTCCGGCCCGACATTTCGAGACCAAGACGCCGCCACTCAGGACATTTCCCACTCCCGCGGCCCACCGGCGAAACAGTGTGGGCGGCGCCATTAGCCGTGAATGTGCATAAAGTGTGTCGTGAACCAATCAATAAACAAATCAAACAAAACGAGACCAAGACGCCATGTATTTGTATCCCATCTCGATTTTTCTAGATTTGGTATGTTTTTCGGCGGCGTACACAATTTGTGAAGGCATCTGGTAATATGTTCTGAGCTCCTGAGCCATTTTACTGACCCTCACATTTAATTTTTCTTAGAATCCATCCTTATTTGGAGGGCTCCATCTTGACATTTTCGGATACCGATCCGGTTGTTGTGGTATAGGTGTAGTTTCAGCAGTGTGAGTTGATTTATCAAGGGATACCAAAATAAAACCGTAGAATTGGGTGGGGGAGTTAGGGTTGAAATCCGAGGAATCGGGAAAGATAGTGGTAGATTAGGTCCACAGGGGAATTCAGTCGATCACTAATCATTTCATATTCGATAGGTCCCCTTTGACAAAATGGCGGTCGAAATCCCAGGCGCGTGAATATATTCGCGAAGAATTTGTTATTTTAGCTTGTTTGACAGGCGCCTTGCAGCCAGCACCAAATGTTAGAAAAAATCGCAAATTCCTAAGATTCCGATCAGAAAACCAATGTAACCCACTTCTTGTTATCACCTTCGCGAAAGTATCACCCTAGGACCGAAAAATGTTCGCTTAAGCTTTGCTTAGGGCATCGAGCTGGTGGTAATAAATAACAGTAGTGATGAATCTAGCTATATTCAGTTATTCTTGGAGGACATAAAAGTGGGTTGATCAATGGGAGATATCTGTAAGATATGCTTAGCATCAGCCTCGCTGCAATCTAGGGGCCAGCGGGAAGATTCTTCTGTTCGAGAAAGCATTGAGACGTTGGTTGGTTTTGACACTTAGGTATTTATCCACATATTACTTATTTATACCTTGGTATGGTCTAGTTTTCAGCGAAATCAAATTATTATTGCCATTGCGTGTCGAGTAAATAATGAACCAAGCCAAGAACAAAGAGTACATTAACCCGTCCCATCTCGGGGGTCTTCAACCGCCCCCACCCCCTCAGGTTTTTCGCAGAAAGCGGATGAACGGCGCGCGGTAGCGCGCCCAAATTTGGCATACCTTTTCCCACATCAATTTCACATGCTGATTCAAAATATTTTGGTCAGGTCATTTAGGGTCAACGAGTTAGTCAAGGTCAAGTGAGGTCACCTCCAAAAATATTCAACCAGTCAAGCTTTAACGGATACAGATATTTTAATGAAACTTTCAGCGTTTCCTTATCTTTACTGATGCAATAAAACGTATGAGTTGAATGTTTAATTTTTGTTTTGTTTTTGACTATATATAAATTTGGCGTATTTGCCAACTTCCAGTTCAAAAACAGGATTCGGGCTAAAGTAAGCATTTTTTATTGGGGCAAGTTGACCTCCAACAGCGTTTCTCGGTCTGCTCTACCCATTGGAGAAGGAAAATTCAAGAAAACTTGAAAACTCAACATTCTGAAATTTAAAAAAATACAAATTGTTTTTTTTTGTTGGGGGGGGGGGAGGAATAAATTATCGTCATGGTCGTTTTCGGTGTCCTTTTCTCATTCCAAATTTTTTTTCTTCTTTTCATATATCCCCAAAATGAACTCTCCAGAGGCAAAAACATAATGTAAGTCGTGAAAGATCGTGAAAATCTGCCCCCATGGTGACGTCACTTTTTGGGGAGAAATTGATTTGGACGGTGGACCCGGACCCTCATTTCAGATTGATTCATTCAGAACCCTTTTCAGAAATGAACACCGGCGCTTGGGACCACCAGCTTTGTCTTGGCCCGAGTATACTTTCTTGCTCTAACATGGGACTCAATTGGGTGGGAACCACGAACCATGTTGGCCTCACTCCACGCACCACCACCAATATTTTTTCCAACTTCTTCACGCGTGGAGGAAAGAGTGCATTTAACCGTGCCTGGAACCGGGTTCGACTCTAGCGCTACTCACGACATTTCCAAATCCCGCGGTCCACCGGCGAAACAGTGTGGGCGGCGCCATTAGCCGTGAATGTGCATAAAGTGTGTCGTAAACAAACCAATAAACAAACAAACCGTGCCTGGAACGGCGCTTTCTCCAGTCAGAGATGCACCGCCTTTCGGAGCACTTTCCCCATGTGTACTTCCTTGGATCGGATCCTGATTTACATCCGCATTTACCATCACGTTGATGAGGAACGGCGTAGGGAATATAGTTACCACTTTATTTTCTTCTTTTCTTTATTGCCACGAGACACCGTGTGGGTGGATACAGAAAATGTTGGCACTGTGTGGCACACAATGGCGTCGCCATGAAATTATTCCAGGTGGAGGGGGCGCAAGATCTAAAGGGGGGCCTCCTGCTCCCCGAAAAGGGGCCTCCATTGAGTTAGGGCCTCATATTTTTTAGGCCCTTAGTATTGTTCGGGAATAGTAAACATGACTTCCTATTAATGTATTGTTTGTTCTTGGCATGGTGCATTATGTACTCAACACCCAAAAGCAATAATTTTGTTTTCGCTGAAAACTGGGACATACCAAAGTATAAATAAGGAACATGTGGATAAATACCTACGTGTCAAAACCAACCAACGTCTCAATGCTTTTTCGAACAGAACAATCTTCCCGCTGGCCTCTAGATTGCAGCGAGGCTGATGCTAAGCATATCTTTCAGACATCTCCCATTGATCAACCCACCGTTATGTACTCCAAGGATAACTGAATATAGCTAGATTCATCACTACTGTTATTTATTTCCACCAGCTTGATGCCCTAAGCAAAACTTAAGCGATCATTTCTCAGCCCTAGGACGATAATTTCGCGAAGGTGACAATAAGAAGTGTGTTACATTGGTTTCCTGATTGCAATCTTAGGAATTTGCGAATTTTTCTAACATTTGTTGTTGGTTGCAAGGCACCTCCCAATCAAGTTAAAATAACAAATTCTGCGCGAATTAATTCACGCGCATGGAATTTCGACCACAAATGTGTCAAAGGGGACCTATCGAAATGAAATGATTAGTGATCAACTAAATTCTCCTGTGGAGGGGCCTAATCTGCCATCATCTGTCCTGATTCGTCTGACTTCAACCCTAACTCCCCCACCCAATTCCACGGTTTTATTCTGGTATCCCTTGATAAATCAACTTACACTACTGAAATTACACCTATACCACAACAACCGGATCGTTATCCGAAAATGTCAAGCTGGAGCCCTAAAAAAGGAGGGATTCCCAAAAAATCAATGTCAGGGTCGGTGAAATGGCTCTGGAGCACAGAAAACATTACCAGATGCCTTCAAAAATTGTGTACGCCGCCGAAAAAAATACCGAATCTCGAAAAATCGAGATCGGATACAAATACATAACGCCAGGGCCTCGAAATGTCGGGCCGGAATTAGGATTTTTTTAGAAAGAAAAAATCAGAAAAGATCCACAAAAATAGCATTAAGCTCAGAAAACTGGCGTTGGGTAACCGGAACCACGCGCCTGGGAGCGATAAGTCCGGCTGGGACACATAAAAATCGCACCGAAGCCCCAAAATAGTACTAGGGCCCACAAATGTGCGTTAGAAGCCCCAAATAAACACAGCAGGACGCCAAGAGCATACCAGGGGCTGAAAATACCACTGATGCTCTGAAGCCCACAATCTCCCAAAAAGCGACAGGGCCTCAAACCATGCGCTTTAGCCTTAAATAAATATACAAGGAGCTCTAAAAAATACACTGGAAGGTCTCAAGGCACGCAGGGACCATGCTAACGCATAAGGGTCTGAAAAAGTGGCTGGAACCACAAAAGACAAAATGGTTCCAAATCGAACAAAAGGACCAGGGGTTAAATAAGCACATCGGGATTTTCGAAAACACCCTGACACGTAAAAATATTATCGGTGCATAAAAAGCAAGAAAACCCTAAGACGAGCAGGAGTTTAGAAAATGTATTAAACCCCTAACTTGAAATTAAAATGCATTACCCATCATTTTGAAATGTAAAATTTCCCAATTTCAGGCATTCCAGTTTATATCACCGGTCGCCACAACGCCAACGTCCGTGCACGTGCACACTCATTTTGCGCATTCGGCGCATTCGCAACACTTCGTACGATGCTGCGATTTCTGCTAGGCCTTGCGCCGTATTTGAGTATTTGACGTGCTGCAATGCGTAGTATGGTCGCTCGCTGTGAAAAGTCGAGTAATTAAATCCAATCATTAATTCCCTACCTCCCACATTTTCCGGTAGTTATCAAATGCACATTCCGTTCAGCTTTGACTGTCAATTGAGTTTGTGACTGAGCAATTGAGTTTGTGGGAAGCGTTGTACTTAGGGTGTTGCCCCAACGCGATTTTGGTGGTACCTATTGCAAGTTTTCGAGCCTCGCAACGAGTTTTCGGGGGGCACGAAGTACTTATTTGGAGACCCCTGCACGAAATCTGGTGGACCGACGCGAATTTTGGTGGCCCCAGCGCGAGTTTTGGAGCCCCGGCACGAGCTTATGTCTCTCAGGATACAGTGGGCATATGCCACTGTGGCCACTGAAGGAGTATATTTTTGTCCCAGTGTGACATTCCGGTTATGAATTGATATTTGGAGCAGCTGCAACTTTTGGGGCCCGGTGCGCCCTGCTGGGCCTCCAGGGTGATTTTCAAGGGCTGCGACGCGATTTTTTAAAAATATAGTCGAATGTGATCTTTTGGGCCCCGGCGTTATTTGCTTGGATCCCAACACTCGACACTTTTTTGGTCTAAAACGTTTTAAGTTTTTTGGCGTCATTGTTGGGCCCCAGAGTTGGAGTGTTTTTTTGTGAGTGTTTTTCAGAGTTGGACCCATGTCCGGAGTGTTTTTGTTGATCTGGCTTCATTTGTTTTGGTCCTAATGAGACTGTTGTGGATTGGTACGACCCGTCGTCCCACTATATACATATTTTCATGGTCCGGTCGTAACTTTTTGGTACACCCGGGCTCAGCGTGATTTTCAAGGTCCTCGGTCGGATTTTTTTGGTCCATGTCGTAAATTGGAAACACCCCGGCACGGCTTTTACCATCTCTTAGGGGTTTCTTGCAAATTATAGGCCTCATCTTGCGTCATAAGTATCTCGTCCCATTTCCTGGAGCTTCTTTACCGGTTTTCAACGTCTTATGTCCTACCCTCCTCCATATTCATTGCCCTCCTCTCTCGTCTTGAAAGACCTTCTCTTACATCCTGGGACCCTTTACCATGGCATGGGGCTTCCTCTCATGTGTCAGGGGCATTATCTGCCAAATTAGGGGCCTCATGCCACGCTTCGTGGGCTTCCTCATTTATCCTGGCAAAGCCTTACCAGTCTTGAGGGAATCTTCAATTTTGGAAACCTCACACCCCTCATACCCGTTACCACTCCCATCTTAAGGGCCTCCTCTCATTTCCTTGGCAATTTTTCCGGTCTTCGGGGCCTCATTCAGTCCTGTAGACCTACTCCTTTTTGAGGGACTCCTCTCGAGTCCGGCGGAGCCCTTATTTCTTTTCTACGGTCCTTTTTGTCAAATTATGGGCCTCCTGTCACGTCTTGGGGACCCCTTGCTCTGCGTTTTGATTCGAACTTCGCCTATCCTAAGGGTGGTATCTTATCTCCTGGTGGATTCCTCTTTTCTCCCAGGTTCCTCCTCTTCCAAATTATACACAACCTTTTCTATCTCAGTGGCTATATTATTTCCCGGGGACCTTTTTGGCCATCTTTGGGCCTTCTTTTCTGCCTGGGAGCTATCTATCGGGCCTGTGGCCTCCCCATCTGTGTTTGGAGCCTCATTATTCTCTTAGCAGGTTGCTTTTGCATCCCAGTCTTAAATCTTCTCTTCTAGGGTTCTCGTCTTCTAAAATGTGGGCCTCTGGCTGGTTTCAGTGGGCTTCTCTCCTTCCTAGGGGGATCTTCTTACCCATCTTGGGCCCCCTCTTGCCTCCGGATAAACATCTTTTGTCGTTTTTTTTTTCTACTGTAGGGTCCTTCCCTTCCATCTTGGGGGCCTCGTTTTCCAAATTAAGAATACCTTGCCACCCATCGGTAACCCTTCTCTTCGGTCTTTTCGTGTAACCTTGTGTGGCTTCTTGCTCGTCTCGGTAGCATGCTTTTCGTCCTGGAGGTCTCTTTTTCGTCCTGGGGGCCTCCTTTTCATCCTGGGGTCCTTCTCACAATCTCTGTTCTATGTGTCTTATAGGTACCTGATTATATTTCCTGAGGCCTCGTTATCAATCTTGGATCCACCTTGACATCATCATTTCCTGTCCCATCGGTCTCCTTGTTCACCTTTTTGTTTTATGCCTTTCCGGATTCCGGATGTATGCCTTATGTCTCCTCAAATTACAGGGGGGCTCCCCCAACCCGAAATCTCAAGGGGTGGAGACGATTGCCCCCGCTGTCCCCACCCCGGTAACGACGTCCCTGCTCCGAAACCTCATCTCATATCCACTGACTTTCTTTTCCGGCTTAGGGTTTCCTCTCATTTTATTGGACCTCCCTTTCCGTTGGGATCCTTTGCAATGTTGGGGGCCTCCGTGCCAATTTTTTTCTTCTCTTTTTCGTCTTGGATCTTTTTCGGCCTGGGGCCTTCGTTTCGTCCTGGGGGTCTCCCTTTCGTCCTGTGGGCACCCTTTTCGTCCTGGGGGCCTCCTTTTCGTCCTGGAGGGCCTCCTTTTCATCCTGGAGGGCATCCTTTTCGTCCTGGAGGGCGTAGTTTTCATCCTGGGGCCTCCTTTTTGTCCTGGAGGGCTTACTTTTCATCCTAGCGCCTCCTTTTCGTCCTGGGGCCCCCTTTTCGTCATGGGGCCTCCTTTTCGTCATGGGTCCTCCTTTTCGTCCTGGGGGCCTCCTTTTCGTCCTGGAGAGCCTCCTTTTCGTCCTGCGGGAAGACTCTTCGTTCTGTGGGCATCCTTTTCGTACTGGGGCCTCTTTTTTCGCCCTAGGGGCCTCATTTTCGTCCTGGGGGCCGCCTTTTAGTCCTGAGGGCCTCCTTTTCGTCCTAGAGAGCCTCCGTGTCAATATTTAGCACTCGCTTGATTTCTGGGGCCTCATACCCTCTCCTAGGTGACTTCTTTTTATAAATTATGGACCTCCTCCTGGAGGCCCCTAATTTGTAGAATCTCTTTGTCGTCTTAGGGCCTCCTTTTCGTCCTGGGGCCTCCTTTTCGTCCTGGGGGTGTCTTTTTCGTCCTGGAGGGCCTCATTTTCGTCCTGGAGGGCCTCCTTTTTCGTCCTGGGGGCCTCTTTCATCTGGGGCCTCCTTTTTGTCCTGGAGGGCCTCCCTTTTCGTCCTGGGGCCTCCTTTTCGTCCTGAAGGGCCTCCTTTTCGTCCTAGATGGTCTCCTTTTCGTCCTGGAGGGCTTCCTTTTTGTCCTGGTGTGCCTCCTTTTCGTCCTGGAGAGCCCTCCTTTCCGTCCTGGAGGGCCTTCTTTTCGTCTTGGGGGTCTCCTTTCCATCCTGGGCCTCCTTTCCATCCTGGGGTCCTCCTTTCCATCCTGGGGCCTCCTTCTCGTCCTCGAGGGCCTCCTTTTGTCCTAGAGGGCCTCCTTTTCGTCCTGGGGGCCTCCTCAAATTTCAGGGGGCTGCGCCCCCCAGTCTCACGGCAAGAGGGGAAATTTCCCCGCTGCCCCCCAGTGGCGACGCCACTGGTGGCACATGGCACAGGAAGCTTGATGATGACACACCATTAGGCAACTTAAAAAGTGGGAAGAAGACCTTGATCTATGAAGAAAACAAGGCATAGCAGAGCTACAGAATGGTTGCAAATTGTATTCTCGAAAAAGCATGCTGATCTGATAAGCCGCCATATAAGATGTGGCAGCCCCAGTAGGGAATTTACGATTGAATGCCTTTTTTGAAACAGCTGGCGTGATGTTTTTCTTTTTGCGGTCTATTCAATGTTTGTTTACATACAGGAGGGCGTTGGGGAACGGCGGCCGGCGGTGCGGGGCTCCGCGTAAAGTTTTATTTTTAGAATTGGGGTTACTAAGTAAGTAAAGAAGTAGGTGGTTAATTTGGTAGTTATTTTTTTTTAAATTTTTTTTTCCCTTTTTTTTTGAATTTGGATTTTTAACCTTTTATTATATATATATTTTTGGGGGAGTTTAAAGTTTGTAAAAAGTTAGGCAAGGAAGGAAGTAAGTTAGTTAGGGCCTACCTACCTACCTGCTTACCTGGCAAGTAGGTTCCTTTTTTTTTAATTAATTATTTATACATTTTTTCTATTCGAAAAGTTTTTTTGTTAAACTTTTTAATTTCTATAACCCTGTTTTTAATTTTGCCTTATTTTTTTCCCTACTTTTTCTTTTTGGTTTTTCCTGGAAACAGGGGACCAAAATTTTTTTCAAAGCTTAATTTTGTGGTTTGAGTTGTTTATATATGGAGAGGGAATTATTATAATTTTTTATTTTATTAGCGACACATCATATAAATCACCAGGGGGGTAATAAAATATTTTTTTTTCCAACACCCAAAATCATTATATTGACCAAAATTGGATGAAAAACAAATCCATTTTTTACCTCATCCCACATTTTATTTAAAGCCTTTTAACATCTAACAAATTAGTATTTTTTATAAACCAACAATATTTTAATGTTGCCAACTTTTTTTAAGTTTTTTTATTTTTATTTTTTTAAAAAGCTTCAAGTACATAAGTTTTTTAAGCTTCTATTTATTTATACCAAAAATATTTGTTATTATCTCCCCTTTGGGTCCAACCTTTATCAAAAATTTAAAAAAATACCTAAAAATTGCCCTTTTTTTCCCTTAATTCTAAAATTAAAGAAAAACCTTGAAGTTGTCTTGGTCCATTTCAGTTTGGATTTGAAAAAAACATTTAAAAAAAAATTTTGGACAAAAATTATTAAAAAATAAACATAAATTTAAAAAAATGAAGGGAAGAGTAATCCGGGAATTACCCTCCGCTACTTACCCGCCTCCAAGGCCCCCCAAAGTATGTAAATACCGGGTGTTGGCCTTGGGGCCACAACCTCCCTTTTTTTTTTTCCCCAAAATTTAACAACCCCGTTCAAAATTTTTTATTAAGTTTTCTTAGGTTTCCCAGTTATTCAATGTAAAGTGAGGTTCCAACTTTAAAATAAAGTCAACTATTGTCTTCTATTAATTTTAAAAAAATTTAAGGAAACTTCCAAAAAATTTTAACCTTTTGAAACACCCAAAAGTTTAAAGTTAATTTATTAAATTTTCTTTTTTTTTTTAATTTAAATTTATCCAATTAAAAAAATTTAAATTTAAAAAAAAATTTTTTTCATTAATAAATATTTTTATATTTTGAATATTTTTCTTAAAAAAATTTTAAGACTCTTTTTACCCATAGGAAAAAAAAAATTAAAGAAAAAATAAAACTCCAAAAATTAAACTTTCAAAAAATTAAAAAATTATAATGAAAGGGAAAAAAAAATTAAAACCCTAAAATTTGAACTTAAAAAAAATAAATATTTTTTAGTTTGAAAAAAAAAAAGAGTGAAAACTATAGGCCAGTATGTCTCACATCCATAGTCTGCAAGGTACTCAAATCAGTTATCAAGGAGAGAATAGTTAGTTATCTGGAAGGTAACAGATTGATTCAAGATATTCAAGATGGGTTTAGAAAAGGACAATCGTGACAATCTCTTGGACTTTTTTAACTTTGCCACAGAACAATTTGATCAGGGAAGTCATCTTAAAATGGATAGAGTTGTGGCTTTCAGATAGACAGCAAAGAGTGATGCTAGATGGTACAAAGTCATCATGACAAAATGTTCTTAGTGGAGTCCCCCAGGGGTCAGTACTCAGGCCACTACTGTTCATTATATTTGTAAATAACATTGAAAGTGGCCTAAGCAGTAAAGTTTTGAAATTTGCAGATTATTTGAAGGTCTTTAGGGTAATAACAGGTGAAAATGAATATATCTCGCTGCAAAAAACTTAGACGAACTTGTGAAGTGGTCCAAAGAATGGCAAGTGAAATTTAATTTTGATAAGTGCAAAATCATGCATGTAGGTAAGCAGCATCTGAAGGCTCCATACTTGATGGCTGGCCAAGTGCTATCGGTGACTCAACAGGAGAAGGATTTAGGTGTTATTCTAAACACAAAATTGGGGGCATCAGAACAGACCAAGGAAGCCAGGAAGAAGGCACTGAGAATGTTCAGGGCAATAAATAGGAATGTATCATACAGAAGTAAGGAAGTCATGAGGAAGCTTTACTGTGCATATGTCAGGCCACATTTGGAATACTGCATCGAAGCTTGGTCTCATGACAGCCCATGACCAGAAATATACAACTATCCCAACTCATATTGTTATTTTCATATTTTGCTATGCCTTGTTATGGATATCAATGATTGATGGATCATTTCTCCTTTATAATGTACTGTGCAGGCCTTAATGTATTGCATAAGGTAAATGTTGTGTTCATGTGGGATGTTGGTTGTATTAACTGAAACAGACTGTTCTGTTCTGCAGGCTATTAAATGTTTGAAATCACCAGCACAAAGCAAGACAATACATCAGCAAATGACAATTTAGCTGGTGCAGTTTTCCATTTACATACCATTTCAATAGATACTTACCACCATTCCCATTCAACCACTTGCTTTTATATTGATCACTACCCAGTCTTCTTCAGTTCTTTTTCACTCTTTCAGCTACCATTAGCTATGTTGGGATTAATCTCATACATATTCACTGCCTAAGAAGTTTCTCACTAAGTCACCATTTTACTCAATTATCCATCAGACCTCTGAGAGAAGATTACATTCTTGAATAAGATCATCTTTTTGTGTTCTGATTATCCTGTTCTGACACCAGACATATTTTTTGTACTTTCCGGTGTCTAGCATTTTTTTGTGTTCACAGATTAATTTATTAGTTCAGTCATTTCAGCTGTATCATCAATCTTTCAGCATGGAAACAGCTAATAATTTCCTAAGAGTGCAATGTTCTAGGTGGCAAGAATCCAGAACAAGGCAATTCTTTCCAATCCTGCTGGGAACCATACCTCTTGCTATATATATAAAGACTCCACACCAATCCTGTGGGACAAAATGACTAGAAGTCTCAACCAGTAATGACAGCAATGGCAACTCATGCCTTTTGTAATATGCAGAGTGCTTTGCTTACCTAGCATGTCTCCATGGTCAGCACTATGTGTTCATTTTTTGGCACTCCAAAATTGCTTTTGGAAGCTTTGTGCCATGTATGAACCATGTTTTCCATGGATGCCCCATGGCCATGACAGTAGGTGCTCCCTGAAGCCAGGGCAACTAACCAACAAACAAACCATATTTCCAGAACCATATTCAGCTTGTAAAATGCATTGCACGCTGGTCGTAGGGTCCCTGTAGATGTGCACAAGTACCCCAGCTGGGGTTCCCTCTCCACTTTCAGGTAGTGTGCTACGACTAGGCAGCACGCTGCGATGCGTATGTAAGACACGCCGGACAGCCCCTGGGGAGGCACGATGGCCGAGCACATTCAGCCGAGCACGTCTGGTCAGCCGACGGTTGGCGGCGCCCAGGCGGAGGAGGACCAGTTCTGCGCGCTGGGCCAGCCGGTGCTCATCACCGTGGACGGACCGGCCCGCACGGCGGACACTTCACCTCCGGCGGCGCAGTTCCTGCAAGGTGCGTGGCTGAGCGCTGGCTGAGGCGTGAGTTGAGACCCAGACCCGGTGGGTTGGGCTGGTCCCCCGCGCTCGACTCGGATCCGGCGCAAATTGGCCGTTGCTCCCGAGCTGCGAATTGTAAGCCTGGCCTGGTCCACTTGTTGGCCAGCTGGTAACTGAAACGTTGTGATGCGCTGAAAGAGCGCGAACACTTTTTGACGGTTCGCATCGCAGCTGTGGCTGCCGAAGTACCTCGGCATGTGCTTCTCTAACCACTATGTCCTCGCTAGGCATGCTTTCTTTGTTTTGTTTGTTTTTAGGACGAAGTCGAACTTTTATTAAAACAAAAGTTCTTCAACTACAATATAAATCAACCTGATCTGACCTACCAGCACGTTCCTGACGCTTTTGAGAGGCATGTAGTTTTACAGCGGCTGGCACTAAAACTACGAGACAATGAAAGGGTTTATGCAAAATCAGAGTCCTCCAATATCTCTAGTTTATTTTAATGTGTTGATGTTTCCCACCTTGAGCATTTGGCTAGAAAGATTGCTGCACAGCACCGTTTGTTATGGCGTAAGATATGCACTCTACGCCAAGTGTTTCATTGTCAGTTTTTGCTGTGATTTGTTATAATGAGGTAAAATATCCTCATTATATCAAATCACAGCAATGAGGTAAAATATAATAGAATATAATGAAGTAAAATATCCTTTCTTATCTGGGCTGCTTTAATCATACACCATACCATGATGCATGCCATTTACCTTTTGAATTATTGGAGCTGTTGTTGGTTGCGAAGCATTGGTAAGCTATTTGAAAGATACGAATAAGCAATTCAACCCTTCTAAACCTGAGCGCTCACTTCCAGCTTTGGTAATCGTCCTGACAATCACATGTTAGCCACCATCCTTGCATTTGACGCATGTCTAGTTACTTGAGATGTGATCTTTGCAGACTCCATTGGCCATCCATCCATCCATCCATCCATTATCTCAGTATGTGTACCAGGATTCCATTTGCCAGTCTATTCGCCGCTTAAATCCATTGACCCATGTGCACGACTTGTAAGTTGACATTGATCACCGAGCCACATACCAACCGGCGTATGGTCTGGCGTGACTCAAATGTCGCGGACTGGTTGGCATCTCCTTTTTATCCCGGAACTCCGGCTTAACCACCTTCAATTGATTTGTCCAGTTCGTTGTTCTTGCTGTTCAAGAGGGGTCGTATTAAAGTGCGACTGTTGGGTGCCACATTATCGTTTTTCAAGTTGATTGTAAATAACCCTGCGATGTATAACACGGACGAGCTCGTGAATATTGATGTCACGGCCTATGGTGGCAATCATTCCGTGGCAGCCCCCATCTCCTCTGGAAATACCGCATGTGTACGGTTGGCTGAACTTCGCACCCTCCCCCTCCCTCGAGACCAATGCGACGCTATTTCACGTGATCATAAAGCCGCTTTTCACTACCAAAGATACTTTAACTAGCATTGCCTGGAATGTTACGGATGTTTGCCACCCTCCAGGGGATACTCTTTCCTTTTGTCAAGATCCCAACCTAGCACTTGCCATCAACATCCGTCGTCATCTGTATTACCAACATGTCAACACCTGCGGGATGTGCACGTGTAAACTATCCGATGTAGCCGAGCTCGTATTGATGTGTGAGTCGGCGGAAGCTCCGACACCTGTCTGGTGACGAGCGTGGCCGGCCGCCGGTCAGGGTAACGTTTGCGCCGTGTGCGCAGTCTCCGGCGCCGACTGTTGATTCGGCGCGTGTGTCGTTGACGTGACGGTCGGGTCGATACGCGTCACGTCTGCCGACTGACTGTCGTCACGTGACGCCACCAGACCCGGCCGCCGTGCGCCGCCTGTTCGAGACGTGTGACGAGCCACGGCGCGGCCAGGTGCCCGCGCACGTGCTGCTGCAGCACATGGCTGCCTCGCCGGACATCCCCAGGTGAGGCTGCTGCCCAGCACCCTAACCCTCCCCCGGTCGCCACGCCGCCCACGGCGCATCGCGGTGTACGTGGTGGTGAGACGAGGCGAGCTTGTGCGAAATGTCAACATCAATGGGCGTGCCTCAGACAGCAGGTGTTCCATCGCATGACCCATGCCTCAGTTGTTCATCGCTACGTCTGAATCGACCTTGCGATACGTCCGAGCGTATCCCAAGAAGTGTCCAATGCCAACACTTGTCCCACATTTCCTGATGTAGTTGCAGCAATGTCCCTCTTGCCAGAAGCAGAACGAGTCCATTGTTCCGTATATTTAACGTGCATATAAGTTATGTGCTGAAGGATATCGCCCGAAGTAGACCGGAGAAGTGTTCTGTTTTCACAGATGGATGTCTAAACGTGACTCATCGAAGGTGTCTGAGGTCGCTGATGCGCGTTTGTCGCAACCCCCCGTTTTTTAGGTCAATGTCGACCGACAGTGAATTTTGAACAGTAGAGTTTCAGCACTGGCCTCGATGTCTGTCGAGCACTTGGCCTGTTGGACTCAGTGTCCCGGCCTGTGACAGCTCCGGTTGCATCCGATCGGTGAAGGTGTGTGCCACAGGGAGTGGATTCAGATGGCTGTCCGCGTGCCGCAGGTATGTCGCACAGGCAGAGAGTGCAGGCGATAGTGTATGTGCGCAGGAGTGAGCCAGGGGGCCGACAGTGGTGGTGCGTTTTGCGCTGTTAAGTGAGGGCAGTTGGTGGTGCTGTGTGAGTGTGCAGTGAGTGGGTACAAACGGTAGTGCTGTAGCATCGAGTTCGGGCAGTCGGTGGTACTGTGTGTGTGCGTACTGTGTGTGTGCGTTACAGTTAGTCAGGATGCACACAGTGTCTGATTGGGGGTGTGCTGTGGCCGTGTGACAGTGAGTGGACGCAGACGGTGGCCCAGGTGCTGGATCCGGTCGGCAACGGCTGCCTCGTTACCGAGCCGGTCCTGAACGACGCCATCGCTGCGGTCAACCAGGCGCGCTTCGAACTGCAGCACCCGTGAGTGTATGGCGCTGCAGCGGCAGCCGCGGGTGTGTGGTGACCACCACGTGAGTACATGGTGCAGCAGCCGCGGGTGTGTGGTGACCACCACGTGAGTACATGGTGCAGCAGCCGCGGGTGTGTGGTGACCACCACGTGAGTACATGGTGCAGCAGCCGCGGGTGTGTGGTGACCACCACGTGAGTGTATGGTGCAGCAGCCGCGGGTGTGTGGTGACCACCACGTGAGTGTATGGTGCAGCAGCCGCGGGTGTGTGGTGACCACCACGTGAGTGTATGGTGCAGCAGCTGCGGGTGTGTGGTGACCACCACGTGAGTACATGGTGCAGCAGCCGCGGGTGTGTGGTGACCACCACGTGAGTACATGGTGCAGCAGCCGCGGGTGTGTGGTGACCACCACGTGAGTACATGGTGCAGCAGCCGCGGGTGTGTGGTGACCACCACGTGAGTACATGGTGCAGCAGCCGCGGGTGTGTGGTGACCACCACGTGAGTACATGGTGCAGCAGCCGCGGGTGTGTGGTGACCACCTCGTGAGTGTATGGCGCAGCAGCAGCAGTAGCTGGTATTGTACAGCAGACCAGACCATGGCTAATCCCTTTGTCTGTTATAATGCTACAGGATGCTGGCGCATCACGATCCGTAATGCACGATGTTACGATGAGCACGATGTCGATGCTTCGTGGTGAAAGATGTAGATCCATCAGTGATCAGAAGCTGGTATATTCCACCCTATTGTGCCAATATTGTATCACGAGCGTAGTGACGTCTAAATTGCATAGTAACTCTGGAACCTCAACTAGTAGACTTCCGGCGTTTCTACTTTCTGCATTCTCCTCGTGTGGGTCTATTATGTATAATCGTCTCCATCCGTACTGCTTTCACCCTGCGACTCCGCTATCTTTCTCTGCGTGTCAGTTCGCGTCCCGTCCCGCAATGTGTGGTATGCTTATGACCAACCGTTGTACCTTGCTTTGTTCTCGTATCGGCAGTGTATGACCGTGCCTGACAGTACGCGTACCGGGCTCCACGTCATGGTTGTGCCCAGCCCAAGTTCCCCGGTCTCTGTGTGCCCACCAGACGTACGATACTTGAAACTCCGCCGTCGCCGCAGCCGACCAGTAAGGGGCTTCAGTCCCGCTACAGCATCGTCAGCAAAGTCTCCTCCATGGGCATACTCAACTCGTCCGACATGGACACTAGTCTCAGTAGCTTCGAGGGTGTGGGCCAACAGCTGTCTCCCATGTAAGTGGCAAGACTCTGAAAGTCTCAGTTGTCTTATGTGCAGTTGTTAATAGCACAAGATATAGCAGTTTCTAGTGCAAGTCACAATAGTGAGGGCAGCATTTTTTTCTCCGTGTGGGTGTCACAAATTTGCTGTTCGGAAAGGAATAACCCTAAGCCTAGGGTCATTTTTCATACTTTTACCTCATGCTTTCACTTTTCTCACCCAAGTTCATTTACACTCTCGCTGTGATGTGTGTCACTCTCCATTGTGTGCGAAAATTTAACAAGTGCAAAGAAAGCTTGCACCAATTAACCTGTCACCTTCTGGGGTGTGTGGTATTTACGCCCCATAAGGTTTTCCGAGGACAGTGGAAAAGCGACGAGCGGCAACGCGCCGTCATTTGACACACATTTTGCCACATGAATTTGGCATGTTGTGCGAAAATTTTGAGGTTAGGTCACCTACAATGAACAAGTTAGTTAGGTCAAGTGAGGTCACCTCCAAAAAAGTTATACTACTTTAACGCTGTAATATGTATATATATATATATATATATATATATATATATATATATATATATATATATATATATATATATATATATATATATATATATATATATATATATATATATATATATATATATATTATATGTATATATATATATCAACCAAAATTAACCTCCAAGAGTAGAAAACATTACGACAGTTGTGATCCCATAGACGTCTAGTGACGTCAGTTTTTGGAGGTTACAATTTTCTGGTAGTTTAGGGCCCTACTCGTTGAGTGTTTTCCGATGACACCACTCGTTTTCGTGTAACGCTTAGTTTGAAGGTTAGATAGATATTAAATGCCCCCCTCCAAGACGGAATGCGGGGATCTGACCTGAAAGACGACGCGGATTAAGAGCGTAGTAGTACTACAATAAAGTACAATTCAGCCTTGATGCTGCTTTGCTGATTAATATGTCGCCCAATAAAGTTGCGCTGTATCGTGTGGTGTATCTTGTCATTTTCAGAGTCCCGGACCGTCCTAGTTATAGTTACATAGTTGTAGAATGACGGACAGTGGTTCGTGTGTATTCATGTATGCGATAACTATATCTACTGTGTCTCCGTGGCAAGTATGAGCTGGGCGGTGTTACGTTAGAAAAGGTTCCATTCATTGCATTATTTTGCTGGGCAGCCACATTTTCCCGGCCCCACCGATGTAACAGCTAGACAGTTGTCGGTGAAGTTCGGCCAATAAAGGTCAGCATGACTTCTGACTTCCGAGAGTGTGGTCACGCCGGTGCGAACTATGAGAAAGCAGGGAAAATTGTATTGCGCAATCGGTGCCCCTCAGATCGCGACGCCGTGCTCAGTGAACAGTTCACGTGACCTTGAACAGTAACCCCCCCAGCGGGTCGTGGCCTCGCTGACCTTGAGAGCTGGTCCCACACGGCTGGGGTGAATCGATCGGCGCACTTGTCGGCGGCCATGGAGGACAGCGCAGGATGCCGCCAGTCGCGGCGGCCAGGGATGCGAGGTTGTCGCACACATTGAACTGCTGGCACAAATTGTGGCAAATCAGCAGTAACAATACGAATAACGGCAAGAGCAAAAACACACGGCTGCCATAGCAACAAGAGCAAGACACGCAAGAGTGTATATCAAACGCATATGAATATAGAAAAGAGCGTGCGCTGTCAGCTACTGCGCCCGTGATGCCTGCCACGTGCAGTAACGCCGCCATTGCCGGGCCGCAGCTGGATGCCGCCGGGCCCCGGGCGAGGCCCAGGCTGCCCGCGTGTGACACACCGACACCACAGCTCTCCTCTTCAACGTCGTCCGGCACCCACACTCTTAGTGTCCGGCACACCAACCAACCTTAACGCGGACCACAGCCTCTTCAACGTCGTCCGACCAAGCCTCTGACGTCGTCCGGCACACCGAGACCACAGTTCTCTTCACGTCGTCCGGCACACCGAGACCACACCTCTCCCCCCGGCACACCACACCATAGCTCTCCTCTACGTCGTCCGGCACACCGAGACCACAGTTCTCTTCGACGTCGTCCGGCACACCGAGACCACAGTCCTCTTCAACGTCGTCCGGCACACCGACACCATAGCTCTCCTCTTCAACGTCGTCCGGCACACCCACACCATAGCTCTCCTCTGACGTCGTCCGGCACACCGAGACCACAGTTCTCTTCGACGTCGTCCGGCACACCGAGACCACAGCTCTCATCTTCAACGTCGTCCGGCACACCGACACCATAGCTCTCCTCAACGTCGTTGAGGGATTTTGGAACTTGACGCAGCAAGTTTGCCGGCCACTGCCTGCTGACTGGTGTTCACCAGTGTCTGCCTACGTGGCAAAGAACTGCTGTATTCATTGTCGTGAACGACGACCAGGCTCGGGTGGTCCGGTTCGGCCTTCCGATTTCTGGGATTTTAATACTCGTATGGAAGAATCCAATAGGTCCGTGGAGAGGAGTGGACGCCCACCAGGGTGCTCGAGGCAGCGCTTGCCGTCTACTTCAGTTGGGTTGGATGGACATACCTGGTCTGCAGCGATAGGCTATCCGGCCGGGCGTTCGTATCCTACGTCTTTCGCACCTACGCACCACGCGGATAATAAACCCCTGAGGCGAGGCGAGGTAATGTAGATGTTTCTGTACTGCCTTGCATGTTGGGCGACCACATTTTCCCGCCCTTGCCAATGTGGTAGCTGCGCTGTTATGGATGCGGATTGACCAGCATGCCCTCCCGACTACCAGAAGTGTGACCACGCCGGTCCGGTCTGGGATAGGGAACCTAAAGCTGAGAACGTATCAGGCACTTGTCTCCTGTGTAGGCGTCAATAGTGTTATGGTTTATCAGCTGGTTTCTGGTGTGTCAGTATCTCCCAGTGGTAGCAGTTATCTTCCTTTTATCAGCTTCGGTAAAGGCTAGCTCGGTGTGAATTCCCGTGCATTGGCAGATCGACTGTGTCACATGCTAATTTAGTTGCAGTTCAACAATGCACTCTTCTGGGCGCTGCATGACCGATGCAGTCGAAGCGCTCCTAAACTCCAATAACCAACCAACAATGCACTCTTCAACATCTTCCGTAATGGCTTCTTATGTTGATCGATACCGCTTGATTCGTTATAGCTGCTGGCATATTTACACTTCTAATGCATTGCACTGCGTTTATCTGCCATCCAAAGGAAGAAAGGCGCAAGTTTCCTGTGCATTTATTGGAACGTGCGCCTGTATGCTCACGGTACATAGAGGTGGAAGTTAGCTAAAGCATGTTGTTCTTATCGCCTACGTTGAATCAAACAGGTCGAAAGAATAGAGACGAAGATTGGACTGGTCAAAACTGGGATATACGTGTTTCTTCCTTTGGACGGCAATATGAAGTGTTGTTCAAAGTGTTTGTTGTTGATAAAGTGTTGATAGTTTTTTTCGGTAGTTACTAAAGTGTTGAAACACACGTAGCTACTGGCTGTAAGCTCACTGTTGTTTGTTTCGGCGATAGAATCACATACCACCACTCTGAAAATCCTCGCAGCTGCGTACGACTAACTGTTCATATACGCACTGCCTTGCAAGACGCTCGTGGCCGGCTATGTGGAGTGTGCACACCACTGATGGATTCCGCTCCTGCAGTGACGTGCAGGCGATGGAGAACCGCATAGCTCAGTTGGAGCACTGTCGGCGCGCCCTGCAAGAGGAGCGTGACGAGGAGCAGCTGCAGCTGCAGCAGCTGGAGGAGGCCAACGTGCAGCTGTCGGCCGCCGTGAACAGACTCGGCAGCGAGAACGCCAGGTCAGTCGCGGTGTGGTGGCGTCACATGAAGTGGAAAGGGTGACCCGGTCGTCGCCGCGGGTACGCCACCGGGGTTAGCTCAGAAATTTTGGCCAAAATTTGGCGACACACAGCACGATGCGATGCTGTTGGATCATATCTTGGCATAAGCGAAGTAACTACAGCCTAGTACTATAACTATGCAATACTAACAATATATAAGAGCAATATATAGTAATTTCAACTATGCAATTCACGGCATGTACTTTTAAATTGAAGATTTTTGCAATGCTGCAGGAATTTTATGACTGGTATTATATTTCGGGTACAACCCACGGTCGCATACGTTAAAAGAAGTGACAATCACATCAGTCGTCAATATATGTATGTGTATATATATATATATATATATATATATATATATATAAGAAAATTATGCACGAAGCGTCCCATAGTACGGCGTACACCACACCTACAGAGTTTCAAAAGTATACCGTGTTTCCAAGTTGTGTCATAGGCTCCTTCAGCATCGCAAAGCACTGCACCTAGGTGCCTTTTTTCTTCTTAAAACTAGTGTGAATGACAGTGTCAAGTGTTATACGGTGGTCAACCGTGGACCTGCTTTTTTTCTTTAAATCCAGACTGAGCATTGGAAAAGTTTGTCTAAGAACCATGTGAGGCGCACATTAATCATCTTCTCCATAAGCTTGCAAAGACAGAACGTCAGAGAGACCAGTCAGTAGTGTATGGGCTCAGAGCCGGACTTGTTAATTTTCAGTATATTGGTGATAATAGCTTCTCGCCAGAAAAAGACAAACTCTCCACTCTCCAACAGAGAATTAAAGCGTGACAGAAATGCCTGGTGTGCGTTTGGTGGGAGATGCTTGAGCATTTCCTCGTGAACACCACCAGGTCCCTCAGATACGCAGCATAGAGTAGCGATTTTGGATGTGAGTTCGGTCATTGTGAATGGCTCATTGTAAGCGTGCTTTTCAGAGGTAGTAAAGTCGAGAGGTGAAACTTCACAGTTATCTCTGTGTTCCCTAGATCGAACGTTTCGATCGCAGCTCAGGCTTCGGTCAGCGAGAGCTCTTGCGATGGTGTTGGCAACGTCAAGAGGATCCGTGATTATGGCACCACCGACGTGCAGAATCGGAAGTGGCGTTGAGCGAGATCGTCCAGATATACGTTTTATCTGGGACGACGCGAATCTCGCAGGAGTGGAGCGGTTTAGCACACTCACGTACTGTCCCCATGACGTCCTCTTGCCCTCTCGTACTGTACACCATGCAGCCGCCCTAGCTTTTTGGAAAGAAATCAAATTAGCCGTTGTGATATCATGATCAAATTGGCGGACGGAGCATCGACGGGAGCGAATAACCTCTCAGCATTGTTCAGTCCACCACGGCACCGGGGCGCGCCGGGGCCTGCCTGAGATGCGCGAGATACTCTCTGTGGCACATTACAAAAGTAGGGATGTGAAATCCTCTAAAACACTGTAAGACTTATCATTTGCATTACACGTAGCTTGAAGTCGAGCTGCCAATTCCACCCAGTCGGCATTTCGTGATGGAATTCTTTTACGACAGATTTAACACGCGCCCTGGAGGGTCTCTAAAAATTAATAAAAATTAGGCAATGAACTCTATTGTGTGCAAATTTCATGACCCTAGGTCAATATCATTAATGCCAAATGAGGCCAGATATGTCAAAACTGTTTTGTTTTGCAAAATTGGCTTGCCATTGTTATGGATCGCTTCGATTGTATTTAAATGCTCTAAAATGGGCATAATTGATGTCTTGGACATTACTAATGATGCAATACAGATGCTAGACACGGCGTCTGACCTCAGGTCACCTATATAGCAAAACTGTATCCGGTCATTACCTGCTCCAGTTACCGGAATCGGGCCGCCGGCTCGGCTGCTCCGTCGGGTGGATCGGCGCATCAGCATCATCATCATCATCATCAATCGCATGGCAGTCTTTTGCGTTTATGACAACATTCCAGTTGACCAAGTCTGGTTCCATTAACCTATCAGGAACTTGACCTGACCTGACCTCGGTGACCTAACATGACTGAAACTATATAACATAACAATACACATCAAACAAGTCGCTAGTGTTGCCCAGAACACTTCCCTTTTGCCAACGTACGGGAAGGACATCAGCGCCGATTTTGGCGGTCTTGCGCTACGATAATTTTTTAACGGCCCCTAGGTTGAAACATTTTCCTCGCTGTATAACCAACGCAGTTGATGCACCCTAAAACCCAAATACCTAACTAGAAAATTTTCCGCCGATTTCCGTTTTTCTTGCCTTAAACAACGCGCCCGTCATTTCTAAGCAGGTACGCAAAAATAGCGTGTATCGTCCGGTAAAGTCTGGATCTATGTACGAAAAACCGTGTTTCACCTGGGCGGATTTCACCCCCCCTTCCAGCTCCAGGGCGCGTGTTAACCGATAGGCCATATAGCGTCGCCAACCTCTCACATCGATTGGTAGCGTGTGATCTCGGTAAATGCCCTTGGCTGTGAAATTCAAACCCACCATCCTGCGATCAATAGTCCAATGCTCTACCAACTGAGCTACTGCTGTTCCAGTCAGCATTTTGGATCGTCTATAAATGTTTTAAGCGTTTTTGCTGCTCCTAGCTTCGTGTTGGTTCTCACTGTTACCCAGGGGTGCCGTGAGCAGGGGGGTTGGGGGGGGGGGTCGCGACCCCCAAGCCGGCAGAGCTGGGGGGTTGACCCCACAGTTTTGAGACCTGCCAGGCCCACTTTCGAGACCTGTCGGTCCCCAGTCAATGGATTTTTCCGCATGCATAAATGAACCAGAATGAAGGAAAACACTTCTTCCAGCATATGGTAGCAAACCAACAGGGCCTGCCTCGTGAAGATAATCACCAGCCTCGTGTACCTGGGCAGACAGGGTCTGGCCCTCAGAGGGCATGAACAGGACCAGGACAACTTCATCGAGCTGCTGCAGCTGCGAGCCGCCGACTGCCCCGAGCTACAGCAGTGGCTGCAAAGAAGGGAGCGATTCACGCATTCAGACTGTCAGAATGAGCTGCTGCTGCTCGCCAGTCATCAGGTGCTGCGAGAGATCATCACGGAGATCCAAGACAGTGCGGCCCGCGACCTCTGCTACTCCGTGATTGTCGACGGTACCCAAAACCTCAGCGGCCACGAGCAGCAGTCGGTGTGCATCCGGTATTCAGACAAGGCCCTCCAATTCCACGAGGAGTTGGGTGGGGGTTCACGAGACGCCGTCGACGACGGGTGCTGCTCTGGCGCGCATCATCGAGGACTCGCTTCAGCACATGAACCTCCCCCTGGCTGACCTTCGCGACCTCACTTTCGATGGGGCCGCAAATATGGCGGGAGGTTTCCGCGGCGCCCAAGCCATCTTGCGCGGCAAACAGCCAGCAGCGCTCTTTGTCCACTGCGGCGCCCACTGCATCAACCTAGTGGCGAAGGAGAGCGCTGACGCCTCCCAGCTGATCCGCAACGCCCTCTGCACACTGAACGAGCTGGGGCGCCTCTTCGGCCAGTCCCTCACCTTCCGGGAGAAGTTCCGGCAGCTGTGCGTGGGCAAGGGGGAGGAGGTGCCAAGGAAGCTGCGGTCGCTCTGCCCCACGAGGTGGACAGTGCGGCTACAGGTAGTGGATGCTGCCATCAAGCAGTACAGCGAGGTACTGGCCACGGTGGCGGAGCTGGGCGCTGGTCGCAGCCACGTGGCGGCGAGAGCGGAGGGCCTTCACGCCCAGCTGCGCAAGTTGTCAACCCTGCTGGCGCTCCACCTGGCGCGTGCAGTGCTGTCGCCTTTGGACCGGCTTAACCGCAGCGTCCAGGGCTCCCGCTGCACTGTCTCCCAGCTTCTGCGTGGAGCCGAGTCCGCCAAGCAGCAGCTGCAGGTTCAGCGCGACGGGGCGGACGAAGCCATCCAGGAGTGCCTGCAGCAGATGAAGGGATCAGGCTGCGACGTGCCCATCGTGCTGCCGCGGGAGTAGCGCGCCTCAGCCAGCAACGCCGACGGCGACGGCGGTGAACCAGACGAGCCAGCTAACATCCAGCAGTACCTACGGCGAGAGTTGCTGCTGGCCATCGACACCGCCTGCATCCAGCTGAGTGACCGCCTGGACCGGGAAGGCGTCAAGCATCACGCCAAGGCGGAGCAGGCGCTGCTGGCTGACGGTGGCGCCGCAGGCCTCAGAGTTTCTGAGCAGCTCTCCCTGGTCAGCGGAGCTGTCAGCTGCTGACCTGGCGCCGCAGCTGCGCGTCCTGTTTAAAAACAGGCGGCCGGAAAGCCTCGAAGAAGCGGCAGATATAATCCGGAACCTGGATTCCCGGAGCACGCAAGATATAACACGCAAGATGTTCCCGGACGCAGTGAAGCTGACGCGCCTGTTCCTCACCCTGCCGGCCAGCTCCGCCACGGCTGAGCGCAGCTTCAGTGTGCTCCGCCGGCTGAACACATGGCTGCGCACCACAATGGGGCAGGCGCGCCTCAACGCGGTAGCTGTGTGCCACGTCCACCGTGACCGCCTGACTCGCGTGGATGTCGACCAGGTCGCGGCTGCCTTCATCCGTCAGAACCCTGGGCGAGAGCGGGTCTTCGGACTCGCGTAAAGGACTGGCGAGAGGCGCGCGTGTGTCACGGCGGCAGCGGGAGCCCCAGTTTATTTATGAGCCCTCTAATTCCAGATTGCTTGATTGAACTGCCGACGTGTCGCGGTACATTACCTGATTTTGTGCTTTGCCTGGGACGGGAGCGCCAATTTTTTTTCGAAGAACGTAGCATTTTGCTTTCATTCCTCACGAACAGTTGTTGTATGTTTGTAGGTATGAATTCCTCGTGGCAGTTGATGAATTTATCTAGTCCGCATCGGTGCCGCTGATGCAGTCGATGATGTACGAGTCAAGTCTACGCTTCTGAATGCTGAAAATGTTGCCTTAGTCGGGGAATGTTACGCTTGTCGCGGAATCCGGGGCAATGGTAGAAAAGTTGCTATGATTACGCTGGTCTGCGTGATTTATAGGGTCAAGGGTGTCTCAGCTGTTTTAGGTCAGTTTTTCATGCTGATTCCGAAAATGAATCCGTTTTGCTCGATTAGCTCGATTTTTTAAATATGTTATTTCACTCATATGAACCAAAACATTGCTCTGACTGGTTT
Organism: Imbricaverruca yamaguchii; assembly: GCA_034440575.1. Classification (NCBI taxonomy): domain Eukaryota; kingdom Metazoa; phylum Arthropoda; class Thecostraca; family Neoverrucidae; genus Imbricaverruca; species Imbricaverruca yamaguchii. The sequence goes on from JAOTOL010001538.1 coordinate 308,945, forward strand.
ACTAGTGAATCCGACAGAAGCATAAATAAAGCTTTAAACTCCAAACAGATGGACCATAAGTGTATTCAGAGCGCATCCCAACAGTACACACTACTGCGGAATAAATGGCCTTTTCAGGGACTTCCGACTGTGTTGAGCAGATGGGACATCCCTCTTCAGGCACCAACAACAGTCCGCCAGAAAGTTCACATCCCACCGACCTTGGTAGCGTTCTTCCATCACCCGTATGTCTTTGTGGAAGCGTTCTCCCTGCTTTTCACTGTAATCTCCACAGTTATCTGGGAAATAATTTAGATGGGACCTAAGGAAGTGCATTTTTACTGACATTCGAGCACCAAGTTGCTGAAAACTGTCCATCAACTCATCGACGACCTTCACGTATTCCGCACTTCTGTGATTACCAAGGAAGTTTGTGATGATCGACTTCAAGGCTAGCCATGCAGAGAGCTCAGACTGTTCCAGACATTCTTCGATTCTTCGAATCGAATCATTCTTCGAATCGAATCATTCTTCATGAGCTCCCTTATCTGAGGACCGTCGAATACACCAGCCTCCAGCTTCTCTCTGCTCACATGAGGACATTTCTGTCCCAAAAATGCAAATCCTCGTCCTTTATCCAGTGCTTTCACACAATTTTTCATCAAACCGAGTTCGATATGGAGTGGTGGAAGTAGGATTTTCTGTGGTTCAACCAGGGGGCGTGACTGCACGTCGTGGGAGCCAGGTTCAATTGCATGCCTGGATGGCCAGTCGCGTTGTACATAGTGCTGTTTGTCAGCCCGACTGTCCCAGAGGTATAGAAAGCATGGATATTTCGTGTAGCCGCCCTGCAGCCCAAGGACGAGACCTACTACCTTGAGGTCACCACAGATCAGCCAGCCATGCTCTTCATAGTTCAAAGCAGACAACAAAAGTTCCATGCTGTTATGCGTTTCCCTCAGTTGCACGGAGTGTCCAACAGGAATCGACGCGAACTTATTGCCGTTGTTCAGAAGAACTGCCTTCAGGCTCCTACTCGAGGAGTCTATGAACAGCCTCCATTCTGCCAGGTTGTACTCTGTGCCCATTGCTTCTACTAGGCCCGCGATGTTGTTGCAGTAGACTAGAGGATGTTCTTCGTCGAAGGTAAAGTATTCTCTGATTTCTTAAAGTATCCGTAAACTATTCTCAGTTGGCAGTAGTTTCATTGAGGTAGTTTACCAAAATTTACTTACATTTACTCAAATAAAATGACTTATTGTGATATGACTGGTTAATTACAAGTAAACTACATGTAACATTACAATTGGACAGGCTGGGAGAATTGGGACGCTTGTCCCAATTCTCCCACCATCACCATTTTCCGTCAATCAGGTCCGTATGTCGAACACACACGAGCAAATAGTAAAAACACTTGTCAAATGTTACAAAATTCCATATGTTAGTAATATGTTCGTAATTGAACAAAATATTTGATGATACCATCCCAAGGAACGAGTTATTGACGCCCCAAAATAAGAACCTTTTCCACTCACTGTTCACACAGCCACGTTGCGCATCGAAAAGGAAGACGGCGCTGCTTGCCAACGCTGGCGCTTGTTAATAAAAAATATTACATAATAAAAAAGCAGCGTTGGACTTGTACTTTAAAAGATAATGCTTTGTCTCTTTTCTCCCGCGTCCCAATTCTCATTTCTCTCCGCTACTGATATATCATACTGCAGTATGCATACTGATATATCAATGTGTGAGTTGTTATCTTAAACAGTTTTGAAACGCAGTCCAGTGTTATCAATGCAGAGTTGCCGTTCATGGATAAAGCATGAAGTGTTCCCAGTTTATTGTTTTTGACTGGTTGGCTGTACACACCCAGCTTTGCTCTCTCCATCCCCCCCCCCCGCTCACCGGACATTGGACCCCATAGGCCGTTGCTGAACTGTGGAGCCTGACCCCCCAGCCAAAAATTCGTGGCGGCGCCCCTGCTGTTACCATACAGATCATGCTCTCGTTGATGAATAGCTTCAAGGCCGCGAGAGTCGAGAATCCTTTACGTTCGGCTGAGCTGGGTGGCAGCTGCTGACATCAGCTTCCGCCAGCCTGCGTTGTGACCGAGTCAGGTCAGCCAGGCCCGCGGCGGCTTGTCATCAGACTGGTCTGGGTAGGCGCGCTGGCCCGACTCGTTGGCCGGTCCGATGGAGCAGGCTCGCTGAACTCGGCAGACTCGCCGACGAATTGGAAGGTGACGTCTTCTTCGCTGGCCTTGCCGTCGGAGAGCTGGTCGCCTTCGCTGTCGTCCGACAAATTGTACAGCAGTACGGCCGGTTCTGATTGGGCCAGAGCTGTCACGCGGCGGGACATCACGGCTGCACGTGTTAACGGCGGTCGTCTGAATTACTGGGGCTTCGTCAAATTATCTTATCTAAAAATTGAGATGGCCTACATTTACTAGGTGTTGACACTGAACATCGGGTGTTATCTTATCTCGGCAACCATAAACAAGTGGGAGCTTCACCCCTTGTTTTCGACAGTTCAGTCGTGCCGCCAGCTCCTCCGGCAAATAGGTGTCCCTTTGTCACCGCCGCTCAGCCACCAGTAATATGCATGTGGAGCTGATAAGCGACCGTCCCGAGGAAGCCGCCCCGCCAGCACGCCGCCCTGACGCCCTGACGCCATGTCGCCCTGACGCCCTGCCGCCCTGCCGCCCTGCCGCCCTGCCGCCCTGCCGCCCTGCCGCCCTGACGCCCTGACGCCCTGACGCCCTGCCGCCCTGACGCCCTGACGCCCTGCCGCCCGGCCGCCCTGACGCCCTGCCGCCCCGCCGCCCTGCCGCCCTGCCGCCCTGCCGCCCTGCTGCCCTGCCGCCCTGTCGCCCTGCCGACCGGCCGCCCTGACGCCCTGACGCTCTGCCGCCCTGCCGCCCTGCCGCCCTGACGTCCTGCCGCCCTGTCGCCATGTCGCCCTGCCGCCGAACAGCCCCGCCCTCCAACAACCCCGTCGAGTTGCCGCCTTGCCGCCCCGACGCCACGCCGCTCCACCGCCCTGCCGCCCAACAACCCGCCACCCTGCCGCCCTGCCGCCCTGCCGCCCTGCCGCCGTGCCGCCCCGCCACCCAACAACCCCGCCACCCAACAACCCCGCCACGCCACAACCCCGTCGACCTGCCGCCTTGACGCCCTACCGCCCCACCATCCTGCCGCCCCACCGCCATGCCGCCCCACCGCCCTGTCGCCCTGCCGCGCCGACACGGTATGCGCGGCGGTATATTTCAGGCCATAACTTATTCATTTGATTGATAATCGCTTGCAATTTGGAATAGGAATTTTTCATAATCGTGTCTTGGACAGTTTGTTTTCTTTTATTTCGTCGAAAGTTCGAATTGGAGGATAAAAATTTAGAGTGTTTTTCTAGCAATGGTTTTTTTGCTCTCGCATTCCGACATTTCAAAATGAAGACTTTAACAAAACAACGACACAACATGCTACTTATCTACTCATTGCCTCTAGCTTCCCGTTTACGTACATGCAAGATTTTCATTCGTTCGGTTTCGATGTCAGTTTGTGTGCAACATTTTTTGTCAAAAGTCGGCAAACGTGACTTTACTCTGACATTTCTCACGTCTGACCCATTATGACCTTATAGTTTAGCTTTGACAAGAAGGGCATAATTAATCAAATAACAGCTGTTAACAATTCCGTGGAGATGTCGCGACCCGTTTTCAAGCCATCGCGAATATTCGACAGGCGGGAGGGGGGAGGGCAAACATACTCCCCCGGTCAATGCCGGGTTAAACCGCAGGCGAACTGAGGGAGCTGTGTCGCCAGTATAGCTGACTTGTTGGCCGTTAGTGCGAATATTGCAGGAAAGGTTATTCACTAACCAATCGATACCGCTACCACTGACTACACCAGCCGTGCCAAACACGTCACCATCACAGCCACCATCATTGTCACCGGTCCCGCCGCTTCCTGCATAGAACTTCCTACATAGATCTGCATAGAACTGCCACAGTCGAACGTGGAAAGACCATTCTTTTATTGTTTAGAAAATATGATGTTTATATTTGATCAACGACACTCCAAGCAACGATTGGAAATAGCAGTGAACATCAAGGTGGCGCCACCTGTTGCCATAATTTGCATGCACAGGTTTGGGCAAACAGCGATAGGCAGTACTACGATCAGGCCAGATCTCTGCTGCCGCTTCAGCGGTGCCGCCACATCCATATCGAGCATGGAAAACACCCGCGTGGGACCTCTAAGCTGCATCATTCGCTTCAAGATTGGAACGAGAAGCTCTCCGCCCAACCAATCGACCGTATGGCTGTCGAAAATCGAAGTGATTGAGAAGGGCGGGCAGAACATCTCGAGACAGATAGAGCAAGACAGATGGATTTATAACACTACCATACATCAACGAAGAACTCAGCAAAATATACTCAGTCACCAGCAGTTCAAATTTAAACGTACGTGTCGCCTGTACTAGCCCCACAACTAAAAAGTGTGCTGGTCAGATCAGGCATCTGCGAGCATCACTACCGTGCGGAAGCCTGGCGGTGCTGCGGTAAGTCATTCGGAGTGGCTGACAAGTGTCGCCTATCCGGGCTGGTGTGCATGATTGGCTGCAGTGTTTGCACCAACGGCTACCAGCAAATCAATTATATCGGCGGGACAGGTCGCCCTGTTTGTCTGCGGTTTAGCGAACACTCATGAGGTACAAGACACGGGACATCGGACACACCGAAGGGAAACCATCTTAGAGAAGCCCACAGCAGTATCATTGTTGCTCTTGCCGTCGTATCCCTCCGCTTAGAGCTCAGGACAAATAAAGCCTACCCGTAGTATTAAATTACTAAGTGCATGTGCATTCGCGAATTGAGGCTCAAGTTGAGTAGCAACTTCTCATACTAGCGTTTGATAAAGTGAACGAGTGTATTGTCATGACTGGAGATCCCGTGTGGGTTGAGGGGTCTGCACCCCACTTGTTTGGTATCTTGCTGATGTAATTTTCGTTATGCATTCTGAAATATGTCATGAAAATATGAACTGTACCTCCCTGGCTTCGTAAGCCCTGATTGCCACATTCAAATGGGTTTTTGTTAGCTTTTGCTATTCGTGGTAGCGCTGTTGTGTAAGCTTCACGGATGTGTAAATGTACCCTGACTTTTTCACTGCCAGGTGAATTCACGCACCGCCTGGTGGCTATGCAGTATACACACTGCCAAGTGGATGCACGCACCGCCTAGTGGCTATGCAGTATACACACTGCCAAGTGGATGCACGCACCGCCTAGTGGCTATGCAGTATACACACTGCCAAGTGGATGCACGCACCGCCTGGTGGCTATGCAGTATACACACTGCCAAGTGGATGCACGCACCGCCTAGTGGCTATGCAAGCCTGCGTGATGGTTCCTGTGGTACCGTGCGATGCAGTATGGTCGGATGGTTGGTGACCACCACACCCCACCGGATACGACGCACGTGTGATGGTTCCTGTGGTGTCGTGCGGTGCAGCATGGACGGTTGGTTGGTGACCACCACACCCCACCGGATACGACGCACGTGTGATGGTTCCTGTGGTGTCGTGCGGTGCAGTATGGGCGGTTGGTTGGTGACCACCACACCCCACCGGATACGACGCACGTGTGATGGTTCCTGTGGTGTCGTGCGGTGCAGTATGGGCGGTTGGTTGGTGACCACCACACCCCACCGGATACGACGCACGTGTGATGGTTCCTGTGGTGTCGTGCGGTACAGTATGGGCGGATGGTTGGTGACCACCACACCCTACCGGATACGACGCACGTGTGATGGTTCCTGTGATGTCGTGCGGTGCAGTATGGTCGGATGGTTGGTGACCACCACACCCCACCGGACATGACGCACGTGTGATGGTTCCTGTGGTGTCGTGCGGTGCAGTATGGGCGGATGGTTGGTGACCACCACACCCCACCGGATACGACGCACGTGTGATGGTTCCTGTGGTGTCGTGCGGTGCAGTATGGGCGGTTGGTTGGTGACCACCACACCCCACCGGATACGACGCACGTGTGATGGTTCCTGTGGTGTCGTGCGGTGCAGCATGGGCGGTTGGTTGGTGACCACCACACCCCACCGGATACGACACACGTGTGATGGTTCCTGTGATGTCGTGCGGTACAGTATGGGCGGATGGTTGGTGACCACCACACCCCACCGGACATGACGCACGTGTGATGGTTCCTGTGGTGTCGTGCGGTACAGTATGGGCGGTTGGTTGGTGACCACCACACCCCACCGGATACGACGCACGTGTGATGGTTCCTGTGATGTCGTGCGGTGCAGTATGGGCGGTTGGTTGGTGACCACCACACCCCACCGGATACGACGCACGTGTGATGCTTATTGTGCGTCATGATGCTGGATAGTTGCGGACAGTGGCCAGTTTCTGTGTCAAGTTTGCCTGCGTTCGAGTCAAACGAGATAGGCCTAGAAAGCACTTGCGTGTAGGTACTCATGTGCCGACCGCAAACGAAAAGCAGCGAAATATGGCAGCACCATAGCATGGCGTGACTGACGGCTACGAGCAGATATGAGTATTATGAGCAGAGCATTGTGATTAGCTGTGGTTTAAGACAGTTTTATATCCTTGCGTTCAAAATTAGTGTTCCTAGCATGCAATTTCGTGTCCTGTTACCTCCTGAGGTGCTTGGTGAAAAACCATAACTTTGGTCCTATTAAGGAAACTATTTTTATCTGGCACCGAAATCACTTCCGTGCTGGCAGTACTATGTTCTCCATGGATTTCTTGAAAGGTTTACCGTTCGGGTCTAGTTTGCATGCAGCACGGCGAAGTTACATCAGCGCTGCGTGACCGACGCAGTCGACGCGCCCCTAAATTGCAATTCCAATTCCGAAGTTACATCAGCACAACTGTATGTATAAAATATATGTCGCCTGTCATACTGTGAGAGTGAGCTAAACTTTCATCTGATATCCCTTGCATATTAGGGCATGAATTTCGACATGCACTGTCACCTAATAATCAAATTCTGGGATATTCTGCAGCGTGGCGAAACGTAGCATATTCGAACTGTGTAACGACAATTTTTCGAATCGATCATCTACTGCGTGCAGCCGATCAGGTGTCACAATCAATCCAGCGTGTCAGGTGCATGCTGTCTAGTGGTAAAGTCACGCCATTTGACCTGTCCTTCGGTGAAAGATATGTCACTAGTCGTGAGTTCGGGTGCAAACATCTTTAACACACTCGCCTTGATAGTTATAGCGTCAGGGTTCATGGTTTTCCGGGATGGCTATCGGCGATATCGGCGATAAACAGCCCTCATCCATCCACAGCATGCTACCGTTTTGACTAGACTCAGAGTGCGGAAGCAGTGCTTCAGTTACGTTAGATGCATCCCATTTATGTTTTCACACATTCACCAAGATTCTTTGGTTGTTTACGTTGCGCCATGCATACTGCCTTAGAGTGGCATGGCGTGGGAAGTGCTACCGCAAAACATTTCACTTCCACCAAGATTGAAGTACTTGTTACGGAATACTGTTATCAAGAAGAAGAGCCTTGGGTTGTTTTACGAAGCATTAGACGGCCAGGTCGTCTAGTGGTGCCACCCTGTCACGCCGATTGGTTAGCAGTGGACTTGGTAATCCTGTCAGTTACAGGATTCGAACCCGCGATTTTACCATTAGGAGCCGAAGGCTCTACTGACTGAGCTACCGCGACTAGAGTTATTTTCTGATGCAGTCAGGAAAAATAAGGACAGATCTAGTTATATGCCAAGGAAGAAAAGCTTCAAACGTTGCTTCAAAAGATTAAGCTCTCAAAAGCATGATGATCGCTTCTGGGTACGTCGGGTTGTTCATGTGACATTTCGCGAATGATCAAAACTGGTCGAAGCGCCCTAAAGCCCCATGTGACATTTCCTCCATATGTACAAGACAGTAGACTCGTTATTAGTTATTAATTGCACAAGCAAAATACAGATTGCAATGGCACAAAATGATATCTTCCGAAAAAAGGTACATCAACGCTTCAGCTTTATGCCTTCATCAGGGTCACGAAGGCATAAAGCCGGTCTTCACGGTCACCCTGATGAAGGCATAAAGCCGAAACGTTGGTGTACCGTTTTTTTTTCTCGAATTTATACTTTTGTGCCATTGTAATCTGTATTTTACAGCTGACTTACTTGGGCCCTCACCAGTAATCAGTACTGTAATCATGTGGGTCGGGGAAGCTTATCTGCGTCATTTAAACGTACCTTTGTCGCGAAAAAATTGGCTGTTCTAACCTTGCGGGAGAACTAAGGTATGCGCCTCTGGTTACATGGATGAAAACGTGGTGCAGAGTCATGCAAGTGGTGGGTACGATGGTCCCCTAACGTACTGTGGCGTATTCACAGCCCTATGTGGTGACATTATTCATGCTACGGCTCTGCGGCCACCAACCTCTCGGGTGGTGGGCTGTCGGCCGTCATTTCCACGTATCTGCATCATGATAGGACTTTATTGTTTCATCAGCCGTGGTTCATTTGTGAAACCGGGTGGTCTGCAGACCAGTAGCTGGCATCGTACCGCTGGTACCCTTCACCTGCTGTATTTATCGGTCATCCGAAACATTGCCACTGGCGGAAATTATTGCATCAACCAACGTAATGGGCCGTAGCCATATCATTGTTTAATACAACATAGAATGGCTCTTAAGTGCTCCTGGGTTTTAGACATTGCGTGAGAAGAAATGTACGACCTTCAATATACCAGGAGGTGCGGAGTTTACATCAAAAGTAACGTTCGGGGTTATGCTATATTACTCAACGTTTCGGCCAGGGTCCATCGTACGTTGAGTAATATAGCATAATCCCTAACGTTACTTTTGATGTAAACTCAGCACCTCCTGGTATATTGAAGGTCGTACATTTCTTCTCACGCAGTGGCCATATTAGACTGAAGGATGTCCAAGGCTATTTTTAGATAGCGCCGCAATAATTTAGATAGGTGATTTTCAGGGCTAATGCGTCATGTCAATACGTGGACTACCATGATCGGTTTTGGTGCGTCACATCCGATTTAATTAAGCAAATCTGACCTGTCCATGGCGTGACGAGGCGAATTCTGGTTCGGTGTATGTACAAATGTAGTGAATGTGACAGTAGTTGTAAGGAAGAGTGCTTTAATTACGTTCTGATGTCCCTCCATAGAGTGGATTGCGAACTATCGGTATCATTTTTCGTTCAAAGTAGAATCGAAAAATGTAGTACGAGACCTCATCAGCTATATTTCAAACTGAGCTCATGACCTAATATGGCCTGCTATGGCTCGAGATATACTACCTGAAGTTTTCACCGCCTTAAATGCGAAGTTTGTTTGACGTGTGTTATTGCCTGATATGACCGTTACCGATTGGCATGATTCACGGACATTGACTCATGTAAATCGTTGTGACTGCTGATGATGGAGTAGGTCGCAGTCCGACTGCCGTTAGTGGTCTGACCCGCAGTCCGACTTTCGCTCATGGTCTGACTCGCCGTCCGGCTGAAGTTAACACGCGCGCTGGAGGGCCTCTGAAAATTACGCGCACTGGGGGCGTGTCGGATTCCGCCCCCAAGACCTCGCCTCCTATCAAAGCTTGAGCAACGAGATTTGCAAGGTGTATGAGTACGGTAGTGGACTCGATTTTGTGCAAATTTCATGACTAGGTTTTGCATGGCTTGGCTTGTCATTGTTATGGATCGATGTGATTGTGTTTAAATGCTCCAAAATGGACATAAATGATGTTTCGGACATTACTAATGATGCAATACATATGTTAGACCCGACATTTAACATCAGGTCACCTATATAACAGCACGTTATCAGGTCATTACCTGCTCCAGTTGCCGAAACCGGGCCGCCCGCCCGACTACTCCGACAACAATGACAAACAGTAGTTTTATGAGGTGTAGGGAGTAACATGTAAGGTGACATCAATCGCATGACAGTCATTTGCATTTATGACATTCCAGTTGACCAAGTTTGGTTCCATTAATCTACCATGAACTTGACCTGAGTTGATCTTGACTTTGAAGTGACCTAACATCACTTTGAAGCTATGAAGCATAACAATATACATCAAACAAGTCGCTAATATTGCCAAGAACACTTCCCTTTTGCCAATATATGGGATGCGCATCAGCGCCTTTTGCATATGGGAAGCGCATTTTTGTGGTCTGACACTTAATTTTTTTACTTTGACGACCCCTAACTCGAAAAATGTTTGGCCGATTTTCGTTTTTCTTGCTTTAAGCAACGCGCCGTTCATTTCTAAGCAGGTACGCAAACAATGGCATATATCGCCCGGTAAAATCTGGAGTTATGTACGAAAAACCGGATGGGTAGGCGGATTTCGCCCCACCCCCTCCAGGGCGCGTGTTAATGGTCTGGCTTGCAGCCTTCTTGTCACTGATGGTCTGATTCTGCCGCGTACTTGCATATCTTGTATCTTGCAGTCTGATTTTCACGCGTGACATGGTTCACAGTCTGACCCGGTTCGCCGCCTGTGGCCCGGTTCGCAGTTTGACACTCGCGTATTGCCTGATACGCAGTCTGACTGTCACACGTCGCTTGGCTCGCAGTCTGACTGTCGTTTGTAAGGTTCGCAGTCTGACTGTCCCCCGTGACCTGGTCGGCAGTCTGACTGTCCCCCGTGACCTGGTCGGCAGTCTGACTGTCCCCCGTGGCCTGGTCGGCAGTCTGACTGTCCCCCGTGGCCTGGTCGGCAGTCTGACTGTCCCCCGTGGCCTGGTTCGCAGTCTCACCGGAGAACACAAGCGGGTTGTCGCGCTGCGGGCCGAGTGTGAGCGGCTGCAGCAAACAGTGGAGGCGGAGACACAGGAGAAGGCAGCTCTGGTGGAGCAGGCGACACTCTCCGAGAGACTGCTCACCGCTCAGCAGCAGGAAATCGATCAGCTCTCTCAGAAGGTATGGCATTACCAGACCCAGACCAACAAAGGCGATCATAATTATTTTGGGGAGAATAGCATGATAAGCTCACTACGATAAATACACAGGGAACCATTGCCAATCGTTTAGCTCGTATTCCTGCTCATTTGTTTATGTTTTTGTTTGATGTATTTTCATATCATACGTCGTATAAAGTATTTGGCGGATTGTTTCGTGCACCTAGATTCACTGGGAATGTCTTTTATGCAGAAAACTTCGACCGTTGTCCTGGTGTGTGAAATATGTACAATACGCCGTGTTTTCCGTTTATTTAACACTGCTGGTTCCCTGCATGTGTTTCCTTTATAGTTAATTATGTCTTCCCACAACTGCATTTGGACTAAGTTAGGGTGCTAAACAGCAGCTTAGGCCAGTAAAACTTGTTAAGAGCAACATAAGTTGATTAGTTTTTTTTTAGTGACGAGTTTCACCCGTGGTCAGCTGTATCATGGCTCAGTGACAGGTATCTCCCGTGGTTAGCTGTAGCATGGCTCAGTGACAGGTATCTCCCGTGGTTAGCTGTAGCATGGCTCAGTGACAGGTATCTCCCGTGGTTAGCTGTAGCATGGCTCAGTAACAGGTATCTCCCGTGGTTAGCTGTAGCATGGCTCAGTGACAGGTATCTCCCGTGGTTAGCTGTAGTGTGGGTCATTGACAGGTATCTCCCGTGGTTATCTGTAGTGTGGGTCAGTGGCAGGTATCTCCCGTGAGTGATCAGCTGTATCATGGCTCAGTGACAGGTATCTCCCGTGGTTAGCTGTAGTGTGGGTCAATGACAGGTATCTCCCGTGGTTAGCTGTAGTGTGGGTCAGTGACAGGTATCTCCCGTGAGTGATCAGCTGTAGCATGGCTCAGTGACAGGTATCTCCCGTGATCAGCTGTAGTGTGAGTCAGTGACAGGTATCTCCCGTGATCAGCTGTAGTGTGGCTCAGTGACAGATATCTCCCGTGATCAGCTGTAGTGTGCATCAGTGACAGGTATCTTCCGTGAGTGATCAGCTGTAGTGTGGGTCAGTGACAGGTATCTCCCGTGGTCAGCTGTAGTGTGGATGAGTGACGTATATCTCCTGACATCAGCTGTTGTGTGAATAGTGGCGTTCGCTTCACGTTGCCAGCTGCTGGCGGCGCACACAGACGCGCGAGACGCCCTGGAGCAGAAGCGGAGCCTGCTCCACACGGTTGATGAGCTGCGGAAGGAGTGTTGCTGGCTGCGTCAGGACCTGGACGACCGCGACGACAAGGAGTCCATTTCCCAGCGCACCATCGCGTCCCTCCACGGCACCATCCGGGAGATGCGGGACACTTCACTGGTATGTGAGGCGGCACCTCGCCCTGCTGGTCGCTGTCCCGTCAGTGCCACACTACTGCGCACACGCGCACGCACGCACGCACGCACGCACGCACGCACGCACGCACGCACGCACGCACGCACGCACGCACGCACGCACTTGGAGCAGGTTGTTCAACAAAGCACTTGAACACAAATTGTCTTTAAGCTACATTTTAAGTGCAGAACTTAGCTTTTCCAGAGCATGATATTTCAGTTTCAAAACTTGTCCATGCGTGATATTTTGCACTGTTCTCAATAGAAGGGATTGTTGAGAACCTCCCCCAGATGCTTTCAATCGAAACGTGATAAAGACATAAAACACAATTAGGACGAGTGTGTTGGTTGTGACGGGGTCTGCTGGTGATAGTCGATTGTATTTCATCAGCTAGTAATTATAGTGACATCTACACACAAGTAGTGCAGTATGGAATAGTATGGAAGCTGCGAATGAATTTATTCGTACACTACAGTAATGCAGATAATTAATCCAAATCATATACAAGTATGCCACTAAACAAATGTACAACGCACTCAAACTAGGAAATTCCAGTGACATGGTCACCCGGTGTGAGAACCAGTGCTGCTGACATATCTAAGGACATCAGGTCTGGAAAATCCAACAAGACAGAAAAAGATAGTGAACCGGACTTCCTGAGGGAAGCGGTCACATAGTTGCGACAGGCGAGGCACAAATCCGTTATTCACAGTTTTCACAAGTCATATGACTTGTAAAACAAGCCGGCACGTCATGTCTGTCTCGCAGGTGTGGACAATTTGAACAATGCCTGTGTTGCCGGCCACCGGCGGTAGTTCCCTGCCACTGACGACACGTATCCGTCTGCGGTGGCGGGAGGCCACTGCGCGGCCAGTCGACCCTCTCTGTGTGTGCAGTCACCACCTCCCCGATGTTCACAGACGCTGCAGGAGGAGAAGGTGCGCTACACCAGCGAGTTGAGCAGCGTCAAGAAGCAGCTGAAGTCGTTGCGCGACACGCCACGCGACAGTTTGCAGCGGGATTTGGCCCTGTCGGGCGGCTCCATACATGATGAGATTATCAGCACGGTCAGTAGCGACCCGAACCCGGAACCGATGGGATTGTCAGCATGGTCAGTAGCGACCCGAACCTGAAGCCGATGGGGTTTCCAGCATGGTTGATAGCAGTCCGAACCCGGAACCGATGGGATTATCAACACGGTCGGTGGCGGCCCGAACACCGAACCGCTCGTGGCCTGCTCACCGGCCAGGTCGTGCGACACCACATACCGACACCATCCGAGTGTGGCCGCTGATTTGACGACTGTGTGATGCCCGTGATATCGTCTCATGCGAACGACGTACTGGGTTATTAGCTCTCCTACGCATATAAATGACAAAGCCCATCACGTCAAGGTTTTCACTGAGTGGAAATGTTCGGGAGAGCCGTTTTTGCATTACATTTCTACTTTCGTTTCTACTTCTGTTTGGTTTTGCATTTGCACGACAGAGCTGGTCTGATCACTGGACGGCTGGAATGTGCTATTCATCACTCAGATGATCGAAGATGTTGAATTAGGGCTATCGTTCGATGTGCTATCGTCTTATCGATAGCACATCTTATCTATCTGGTATTCGATAGCACATCTTATGCTATCGTCTTATCTATCTGGTATTATATATATTCCATCATAATGTATGCAGAATAGGAAGTTTTCCGCCATAATATTTTTGTTGTCATTTTTACTTAAATATTTAGAGTTCTTTCGAAGCCGGAATTTAGCGTGATGCACCGGCAAATCACTTACCAAAATGCAAAGGTAAAATATACTACATACTTGTAAAATTTCAAGTGATGCCATAATTAATAAATAGCATGAATATTTGATGTCACAGCCACCATGGAATCTCTTTTTATAGTCCTTACCTTCTCCATCTCTCTCCCCCTCTCACACTCCCTCCTGCTCTCCCTTATTCCATCTCATTCCCTCCCACTCTCTCACACCCTCTCACTTTCACTGCATCTCACTCTATCAGTTCCTCATCCCTTTTTCTTTTGTTCTATCTCTATATTCTTGTCTCTCGTCATTCCGCTCTGTTTCTTGTTCCATATTTATCCGCTCTGATGCCCTTTCATTCACCCCGGAAGGTATCAGTATGAGCATGCACGCATTTGTTTAGGTTGGTAGCTTGCCATGGATGTACAGCTCTTAGCCACATGCTTCACACGTACCCACATGGCAAGCTGAGTGTCCTCACCACACCTGGTGTCGACAGATCCAGACTACGAGCGATGGCGACCCGGTGTTGCCCCTGTCTGGCATCGCGTCTCCTGAGCTCGTGCAGGCTATCTTTTCTAGCCCTCTCAACCTGAACTTCAAGGTTAGTGGGTCACAGATGCGCTCAAACTCATCTTATGGTTTGTGGGTCTCAGATGCCCTCAACCTGAGCTTTGAGGCTTGTGGGTCTCAGATGCGGTCGACCTCAATTTCATGGATTGTGGGTCTCAGATGCGCTCAACCTGAACTTCAAGTTTAGTAAGTTTGATATGTTTATGCTCAACGTTGATGGATGTATGAAGTCCTCTCAAGCTCAACTTCAATAGCAGCGGGTTCCTGATCGGATCTTTCACCCGCTAACTTCAATGTTCAATGCTCTTCAATTGTAGCTTCAGTGTTATTCAGTCTGATTCGCTAGACCTCATCTTCGACTCATCTAGCGGGCGCGATCCATTCATCCTCCACTTCAGGATGATTCCCCGATCTGCCCAGCCTCCACTGCGGGGATGCATGCAGTGCGAACCACCTACTATTTACCTACTGTTTCAGCAGAGCGAATTTTATAATCTGGAGCTCGCTAAATTGGATGCAAGCGTACGTAGGCTTCCCAGTTTGCCTAACGATGAATCCAATCATGTTACAGTAACACTCACAATTTCATTTGACGCACGTACTGGAAGTACTTAGATGGCAGCGCACATGGAAAGTATTCCACCCTTACTCTTTGGTTTCGGAAACTGCGCGGTTCAGCTAGGCGAAGCGTCGGCGTAGACGGTGGACATGGGAGTCCTAAGCTACTGTATGCAATGTGACCGGTCGAGATCATGGTAGGTCAATCAAGCAAGGGCGATGTTTCAAATTTGGGAGTGGGGGAACATACGCACGACCCGTCCGGGCTTTACCAGGCATTGTTACAAATATGACATTGGAATACTTTGATCATTCTGCTGGTGTTTTCCGGAGGATGGACCATATCTCCCTAATGTTGTTTCCCAGAGGATGGACCGTCTCCCTCTGCTGGTGTTCTTCAGATGGTGACTCGTCTCCATCTGGCAGTGTTCTTCAGAGAATGCTACGCCCGCCTCTGACGGCCGTGCTGGTGTTCCCCAGACGACGCCCGCCTCTGACGGCCGTGCTGGTGTTCCCCAGACGACGCCCGCCTCTGACGGCCGTGCTGGTGTTCCCCAGACGACGCCCGCCTCTGACGGCCGTGCTGGTGTTCCCCAGACGACGCCTGCCTCTGACGGCCGTGCTGGTGTTCCCCAGACGACGCCCGCCTCTGACGGCCGTGCTGGTGTTCCCCAGACGACGCCTGCCTCTGACGGCCGTGCTGGTGTTCCCCAGACGACGCCCGCCTCTGACGGCCGTGCTGGTGTTCCCCAGACGACGCCCGCCTCTGACGGCCGTGCTGGTGTTCCCCAGACGACGCCCGCCTCTGACGGCCGTGCTGGTGTTCCCCAGACGACGCCCGCCTCTGACAGCCGTGCTGGTGTTCCCCAGACGACGCCCGCCTCTGACGGCCGTGCTGGTGTTCCCCAGACGACGCCCGCCTCTGACGGCCGTGCTGGTGTTCCACAGACGACGCCTACCTCTGACGGCCGTGCTGGTGTTCCCCAGACGACGCCCGCCTCTGACGGCCGTGCTGGTGTTCCCCAGACGACGCCCGCCTCTGACGGCCTGTGTGTTCCCAGACGACGCCCGCCTCTGACGGCCGTGCTGGTGTTCCCCAGACGACGCCCGCCTCTGACGGCCGTGCTGGTGTTCCCCAGACGAGCGCTTGACGGCCGTGCTGGTGTTCCCAGACCCTGCCTCTGACGGCCGTGCTGGTGTTCCCCAGACGACGCCCGCCTCTGACGGCCGTGCTGGTGTTCCCCAGACGACGCCCCGCCGTCTGGTGCTCTCCAGCACGCCGGCCACGCTGCCGGCTGATGACGAATCAACAGAGTCAGCCGAGCCGGAGGAGTGCTACTCGTCTGCCGCCTCAAACTCGTTAGGTGTGTGGGTGTGTGTCTGTCTGTGTCTGTCTGTCTGTCTGTGTGTCTGTCTGTGTGTCTGTCTGTCTGTGTGTCTGCCTGTGTGTCTGTTTGTCTGTGTGTCTGTCTGTCTGTCTGTCTGTCTGTCTGTCTGTCTGTCTGTCTGTCTGTCTGTCTGTCTGTCTGTCTGTCTGTCTGTCTGTCTGTCTGTCTGTCTGTCTGTCTGTCTGTCTGTCTGTCTGTCTGTCTGTCTGTCTGTCTGTCTGTCTGTCTGTCTGTCTGTCTGTCTGTCTGTCTGTCTGTATGTCTGTCTGTCTGTCTGTCTGTCTGTCTGTGTCTGTCTGTCTGTGTGTCTGTCTGTCTGTGTCTGTCTGTCTGTGTGTCTGTCTGCGTGTATGTGTGTCTGTCTGTGTCTGTCTGTGTGTATGTGTGTCTGTGTGTCTGTCTGTGTGTATGTCTGTCTGTCTGTCTGTGTGTATGTGTATGTCTGTTTGTCTGTCTGTCTGTCTGTCTGTTTGTGTGTCTGTGTGTCTGTCTGTCTGTGTGTCTGTCTGTGTGTCTCTGTCTGTGTGTCTGTGTGTCTGTGTGGGTGGGTGCGTGGGTGGATGTGTGCGGTCATCAGTCTCGGACAGGTGTTACTGGTCGGAGGGTAGCTGGCTGGTGCTCCCAAACACAGCAGCACGTCATGCTTCGGCTTTCTGTGGCTGCTGTCATGATATGTAGCATCTTCCATGAAGTCATATGTATCGCGTGATGTGGTAATTAGTTTCTTGGCTTGCCGATGCTTTTGTTACTCTAGGTGGGGTACGTCCAATAAATAGTGTGTATATCTTCCGGTTCGTTGGACTTAATGCCAACTGTTGTTTGTGATTGGCTTTTGGTTGAGTCGTTTTTTTCTTCGATGCTACCAGTGTCGCTCCATGAGTGTCGTTTCGTTTGCATGTCCTAAGCCCGCACCCGTCTTCCCCAGAGTCGTCCGAATTCATATCGCGTCACAGCACTCCAGCAGATAACGTCGTCCAGCGCCAGAGTCTGCGGGGTGACCAGACCTATCAAGGCCGAAGCACTCGTGATCAGAGCATTGGAACTGACCGGGACACCCAGACAGACGGGGAGCCGGACGGTCATCATGGCGCGCGGGCAGACCAGGACACTCAGACGGACCATAGCACGTGGACGGACCACGACACTCAGACGGAAGTGGACGTTGGCTCATACCAAGGCAATCAGGCGGATCGAGATGCTCGGACTTGGAACTGCCGAGACCAGGGCACGCAGACTGTCTGGGACATTCCGACAAGGAACATTCAGGCATGCCGGGACACTCCGGCAGACCAGGGAACTCAGACTGACTGGGACACTCTGACACATCGGTGCACCCAGACTGACGGGGACATCCCAACAGACCACGACACTCACACTCAGAACACATCAGAACACATCAGGACACATCAGAACACTCAAACTGACTGGAATCCACTGACAGACGAGGACACTCCGACCGATGAGGAGCTGCTCCCCCAGTGGACCGCTCCGTCAGAGCAGGGCGCCTTGACAGACCAGGACGTCTCGTCAGAGCAGACGTTTCAGACGTTCCGGAACCTGGGCGTGGGCGGCGACTCGGAGGCGCTGTCACTGCTGTTGTGGCAGCTGAACAGGTGGGTGCTGAACGTGCCGGCGTGCCACCATGCTAGTCTGTGGCCGGACGCTCGGGGTGTGGTCGGAGTCGCGTTGGAGCGGAGTCGGCCACCACGCTGCAGATGGGTGACCTGCCGCTCGGTGCAGTCCGTGTTGGCGGTGGGCCGGCTCCGTCTCGGCGCTGCCCGCGTCGTGGCTGCATGTACGCCTGCGGCGGCAGCGCTACCACTCGGTGATGTACCCCTCAGACGGGTGGAGGCGAGGGCGGACACCCGTCGGCAGAATGGGCTCTCGGTTCGGTCGATGTTTGTCAGGTCAGGGGTGTGTCACGGTGTTGTGATATGGGCTGGCGGTGGGGTGTTCAGGCCAGCCTGGCCAATCCGCCAGCCCCGGCTTGTCAGGTCAGGGGTGTGCTACGGTGTTGTGATATGGGCTGGCGGTGGGGTGTTCAAGCTAGCCTGGCCAATCCGCCAGCTCCGGCTTGTCATGTCAGGGGTGTGCTACGGTGTTGTGATGTGGGCTGGCGGTGGGGTGTTCAGGCTAGCCTGGCCAACCCACCAGTTCCGGTTTCAAGCCGACGATGCGCTGCTATTTTCTGTGCCGGTCTGTGACTCAAAATTAACACATGGCTGCCCTCCTATCCCCTTCCTTCTTATTGGTACAGCCAGTGACGTGGCCGAAAAACGCTGGCTCGCTGTTCGCTGCTCCCAATGAACTCGCCCTTCAGTTTAGCCTGGTTAAGTTCACATGAATCTATGCTTTGCTTGGTGGACGGTAGGTTGGATGTGCTTGCCGTTGGTGGGCTAAGTATCTGTGACGGGATCACGCTTCCGTTACGGGGCCCCGCGACTCGGGTGGGTCTCACGGTGTGTGTTCAAATTCGCAATGTTAGGTGTCCAGGCAAGGATAGAAATGCGATTTGCAATAGTTTCCAAATCTTGAGGAATATAGTCATCAAAATCTGAATTTGGGGTTATTTCGCGAGATGGAATCAGATGAATGCAGTTCCATTTCCACTCTCTATCACAGCTTCTTCAGGTAGAATGTTTTTTATGTTCATGTCTTGATGTCTAGCTAGGCGAATTTGGGCGCACCGGGCACACACAGCCGCCCACATTTGGCGGATAACGCCTGGGTTGTTTAGCCAACAGCTAATCAGCAGGCGCGGTTGCGGCTGCTTGCCACCACACACAAGCCGACACACGGGATCTAATGGAGCGGGCTGTCACTGCACGCTGGTCGACAGCAGAGTGTACCCTTATGGCTGTCCGAATGTCATGCATCGTGCCCCGCACCCGCCGTCGCATGCTGGCAGCGCATGCGTGCTGTTCACCCCGTCCGCACGGGCCGTGCTTGAGTCTTGTGCCGGCGTCTGCTCCCGCAGAATGGCCCAGGGTCTGTGCTCGGACGTCACTTACATCGACATCTACCGAGGAGAACAGGTACTAATACTGCCGCTGGCCTTGCGAGCTGCTGTCGCTTTCAAATGGATGGCTGTGGAGTTGTCAGGCGACGCTTTGCATGCTGTTTGCGCGGTATTATCAGCTTTGTCTCTCGTACAAGCTTTCGAGAATGCTACTGCGTGCCAGTGCGCACATTGTGTCATAATGGAGGGGAGAGGGGATGCTGTTGATCTGTCATTGTCCTGTGACATTTGTTGGGAGATTTATTTTTAGAGGCGTGCCGGACCATAAAGGTCCTTTGCGCCGCATTACCTTTCTTTGGGTGTGATGTTCCTTTATACTCGTAGGAATTGTTTTTTATTTGCTGTCGTAATGTGAGAACGACGCTTGCTGCTTGTCTGGACGCTTGGACCCGTTTCATCTCGCGTGTGTTTTCCTGGTAAGATGATCTCATCGTCCAGCTATTTGATGTTAGATACCTCTGGTATCAACTACATACTACTGGTTGTATCGGAATCTCAAACAATAAATGATGGACAATCCCACAATTAAGTTGCTTATTGGTGGACCAAAAAATGATCCCGAACTGCCAATCGGAAGGCAATCATCGGTGTAGCTTATGATCTCGATAGACGGGTTTGTATGCCATTGAGCCTCTCAGTGCCAGTATGACTGCTTGTCACGTGCGACTTCATCCGTTCGCTGCGTGCTTTGATATACGACCCGTTGTGGTTGGCTGCATGGCTGCGCTGGCCAACAGTTGTGACTGGTTTCTGTTGGCTGGGAAACGCCGGTCCGCCCTTGCCGCGTTTTCCCTGGATTCGCTGCCTGCCGATTTGCACAGAATTCAGTCCGCGTCCAGTGGTCGGGCCGCGATGTCAGACACATCGGCTTCTGGGAAGACTCGCTCAGCTGGCCGGCCGTCTGACGGCTGTTTATGGGCCGGGCGAGCGGCGCTAAGCTCGCCTGCGATCCCGCCGCCGACTGTCCAGTCGGCGGCGCCGTGTGATCCGCTCGCAGTCGCCGCGGCCGCGTCACGTGACCACACGTGTCGTGTCCCTGCAGAACAACAACACGGCCAAGCAGTGGCCGTCGACGCCGCCGCAGATCCTGCCGCCGCTGACCACCGCGCTGGCCGTCGACTACGGTGCGTTGGTGTGCTGGTGTGACCCGGGGCGCATATTTAAAGGTGGCGTGCCGGTTGTATGTGCTAGTCTGATGGGGGTACGGGTATCTGGGGGGTGTTGTGCTACGCTGGGTGGTGTGTGCCAGTCTGACGAGGAGCGGGTGTCGGGGGGTGGGTGGGGGAGATGGGATCCTGCCGGTTTTGTCCCTAGATGGCGCGTTTATTTAAAGATTGCTTTCCCATTGCAGGCTGTGTTATGCAGTTGATATGCTATGAAGAAGCTGTGTGGCCTGATTATTCACTGTTTTCACAATCGCAAGATTTCATTTTATTCGAGGATGTACCCTGCCCTATTCGGTGTGTTTCACCACAGACTGTGTCTTGTATTAGATGATGCTGCCGTAACAAGATGCTCGTCTTCCACTTTCAGCTTTTTGTTTGCTACCGTGTGCATTAAAGAACAAAAGATATTCTTTACAATTAATGCGTTTTCAAGGACTTCCACCATGCGTGTATGTCTTTGATCTCCCACCATGCATGTGTCTTTGGTCTTCCACCAAACGTGTGTTTCTGGTCTCTTACCATGCGAGGGGACAAGTAGTCTAAGGGTAATTTGCCCGTCTCACAATCGAAAGATCGTGGGTTCGAGTCTGACCTGTCGCTACTCTTCGCCCGCGACCAATCGGCGTGAGAGATTGGCGACGCTATATGACTCAACGGTCGACGTAAAAACAAGTAACCATCACCATCCCACCATGCGTGTGTGCCCGGCCCACCATCATGCGTGTGTGTCTTTCGTTGCTCACCATGCATGTGTGCCTTTGCTCCCCAACCATGTGTGTGTGTATCTTTTGCTAAGTTTATTGTGATGCATTTTTATCCCAGGAATGCTATTTATAAGATGTATCACGCTGGAGTGTCATAATTATTTGCTCTTATTTCAAGTGGTTGATATTATTATTATTATTATTATTATTAGTATTATTATTATTATTATTATTATTATTATTATTATTATTATTATTTTCATTATTATTCTTGTTATTATTATTATTGCTATTATTATTATTATTGTTATTAGTAGTATTAGTATTATTATGATTATTGCTATTATTATTATTATTATTATTATTATTATTATTATTATTCTTGGTAGCAGTAGTAGTGGTATTGAGATTAAGCGTTGCGTAATTTTCTGATATGTCTCCAGAGGCGCATACCTGACTAGATTTCTGACTGTTTCTGACAAACAACGCCTTCAAAACAAGGCATATATTTGTCAGTGGTTGTCGACAGATGATGTCCCTTGGAGGTTAAGCAGCATCGCAGGATGCATCTAATAGTATCACATGGATCTTGCTCAGAGAAGATATATATATATATATATATATATATATATATATATATATATATATATATATATATATATATATATATATCCCATGTCTCCGAAGCGTTCGCTCCCTAATTCGATTCACATGGGTCGTCAATTCACATTCACAACCGCTCTAGAATGTTACCGGCATGGCCCTTATGTGGCTCTCGACACGAATCTGCTCGGGAAGCTGGATAGCTCAGCACGATGCAAAGATGCTTATCTGTAATTCAAGAGATTGCTGGCTCGATTCCAGCGAACGGCCATGTCCGGTTGGTTTTCCGCGAAGGCTCCCTTCTCTATATCGGCCTGATGTTAGGCGTGTTGATGTTAGGCCTGATGTTAGGCATTTCGGGCTCGGAAGATAGTTGTGATAATCGGATGAAGCATGTACGTGATAGACACGTTCGGAAATATTGTTATTCAACAAAATGTGTGACATGTTGAGGTGGCCATCAAGCCACAGCCTGTACCTCTGTAAAGGATGAAGGATTGCTTTGCAAGAAGGCTGGCTTTACCTGTCCATACTTTTCTCCAGTAGCCTCCCATCCAGGTGTGGGCGTTAAAGCTGCTTCAGATCTCGTCCAGGTCTTAATCTCCTCATTCCCTCACCCCGGCTGTCGCTGGAAGAGCCCATACTGTTGAGTTTTACTGTTGGACCATTGACCTCGATATATAACTAAGCAGACAACTCGACTTTTAAAACAAGTTCCCGACGACGGTGCCGCATATGGGCAAAACATCGGCGCTGGTAGGCGCTGAGCAATATGTTGTGGACGTAAAGAGGTACTGCTGGGACGGTCTTGATGGTGAAAATGCCTGTATATTTTTTCAAATGATATAATAATATATGAGCAAACATTTTTGCTTGGTATATATTCAAATATCAAGCAAAGACCATACCATTTATACCCCATTAAGCTTGTACTGTACGGGGCCCTTCTGGACACCCTGAAACATAACAATAGCAGAGTCATTGCGACTGCTATTTTGCCTAGGGCTGGAGTCCCTCCTGAGTGGAGCTCTAGCGCACTGGCAGCCAATGCCAGGGTAGGTAAGACTCTGAGTCAGGGCTCACCTTTGTTGACCAGTGATGTACGTTATGGCTCATGTGACCACTATCAGAGGGATGGCCTGCACTTCTCCAAGAAGGGGGTGCATGCGTTAAGCAAAGTATAGGAGGATGTCATTCAGGGAGCCCAGGCAATGTGATGGGGAGGGATGAAGTGGCATTGCCATCTCAGGGATATGCCAATATTCACAGCCAAGGAAATGTAACCCCAAAGTCAGCAAATATGGTTAGCAGTAGTTCAAGGCGGCAGAGTTGTAGCTCATCCAACGAAGAAAGAGCTACTCAACATGAAAAAGCTAAAGCTGGTTATGGAACATACGTTAAGTGTATGATGCTTAATGCTCAGAGTATTTGATCCAAATTTTGTGAGTTCAAGTGTTACGTTGCTGATGAGGAACCATATTTTGTTTGCATTACTGAGGCATGGGTCAGTGAGGGGTATTTTGGGGATAACTTGCAGGACTATGAGATCCAGGGATGCAATATGTTTTCGTGCAATAGGAGTCCAGCAGTGAAATGGAGTGGTGCAATGCTCTATGTGAATAGCTTATATAGTTATAAAAAATAGCAGATGGGGTAAAAGTGTGTATGTGGAGTTCATTTGGGTTGATATCGCTGTGGGAGAAGGGAACAGCAATAAGCTGGGGATAGGAGCTTTGCACCGATCAGGAACCCTGCCACATTCTCAGCAACTGGAGCTCGACAAGGTGATTTGCGAGGAAGTCAGTAGAAACTTTCCGAGGAAATGCCTTATTCCTGGTGACTAATCTAAAAGGGTATGAAAATGTTGGTGTTGGGTCCCCATCATGCAATTTTTTTAAAGGAAATGCCTCGAAGTGGACCTGTTCTTACACACGTTTGTTACGGAACCAACTAGGCAGGGCTCATTCTTGGACCTTGTCTTCTCGGATTTAAGTGGCTTAGTTCAAGACTTGACTGTAGAAGAAACTCTGGGAAGAAGTGACCATCACATAGTTAGATTTGAGGCACTTGTAGATGGAGCCTTCAAGGATAGTTTGGTAAAGGCTCCTAATTTCAACAGAGCAGACTTTGACGGCATGAGAGCGGCTTTATGTGTCATAAGATCGGAAGAAGAATTCTCCAATTTAAATGCTTGTGAAATGTGGGAAAAGTTCAAATTCTATTTCAAGGAAATTCAGATTAGACATGTCCCCTAAAAGCGAAGGCGCAAGAGAAGGTTAAGAGTGCCCGCATGGCTTATGCCCGATTTTATAAAAGCAATTAAGGCTAAGAAAGCTGCATTTAGAGTGTTTAATGAAGCTTCAAATATCGTAAATCTAAGGTCGTATCAAAAAGCTAGAGACTGTGAAGCAGAAAACCAGAGCAGCGAAGCGAGCAAATTAATTGGATTTGGCAAGGAGCTGTAATGGGGACAGCAAAGAGGTTTTTAGTTTCTACACGCTCAGTAAAGTTTCTAGCACAATTGGTCCACTGAAAGTAATTGGAACTATATGGAGAGAGGATAGTGAGATGGTTGATGAGCTGAGCAAGCATTTTAAGTCAGTGTTCACATTGGAGGATATGACTAATCTGCCAACCGTACACCACAGTTCAGTGGCATGTGATCGGATAAACAATGTTGTTTTCATTGATAGTGATGTTGTTTTCAATCATGTCAGGAAAATAAAGTCACACAAGGCAGCAGGACCTGATGAAATGTATCCTGGTGTATTGCGGGAAGCTGAAAAGGAACTGGCATTTCCACTTAGTGCAATATTTTGTAGATCGGTCTCACGAATTGAAATTCCAACAGGTTGAAAAAGGGCAAATGTAGCTCCTATTTTCAAGAAAGGAGAAAGAGGGAAAGTTGAAAACGATAGGCCAGTAAGTCTCACATCCCTAGTCTGGAAGGTACTCGAATCAGTTATCAAGGATAGAATAGTTAGTTATTTGGAAGGAAGCAGATTGATTCAAGATACTCAACATGGGTTTAGAAAAGACCGATCGTGTCTCGCAAATATCTTTGACTCTTTGAATTTCGCTACAGAACAATTCGATCAGGGAAATCAGGTTGATGTAGCATATCTTGTCTTTAGTAAGGCCTTTGGCAAGATACCCCATAAACGGCTATTGATGGAGCTTCAGGTCCATGATATTGCAGGTAGCGTCCTAAAATGGATCGAGTTGTGGCTTTCGGATAGACAGCAGAGAGTGATGCTAAGTGGTACAAAATAATCATGGCAAAATGTTCTTAGTGGAGTCCCCCAGGGGTCAGTACTTGGGCCACCACTGTTCAGTATATTTATAAATACCACTGAAAGTGGCCTAAGCTTTCTTTTGAAATTTGCAGATGATTTGAAGGTCTCTAGGGAAATATCAGGACATAATGAGCATATCCAGCTGCAGAAAGACTTAGACGAAGTTGTGAAGCAGTCCGAAGAATGGCAAATGAAATTTAATTTTGATAGGTGCAAAATCATTCATGTAGGTAGGCAGCATATGAAGGCTCCATACTTGATGGGTGGCCAAGTACTATCGGTGACTCAGCAGGAGAAGGTCTTAGGTGTTACTTTGAACACAAAATTGGGTGCATCAGAACAGACCAAAGAAGCCTTGAAGAAGGCACTGAGAAAGCTTGCGGAAATTAATAGGAATGTATCATACAGACGTGATGAAGTCATCAGGAAACTTTATTGCAGGCCACATTTGGAACACTGTGTCCAAGCTTGGCCTCCTAGCTATGAACAAGATTGTTGGCTTTTAGAGAGAGAGAGAGAGAGCACAAAAGAGGGCTTTACACCTGGGTAATGGTATAAGCAATCTGGCATATGAAAGAAAGATTTAAGAAGTTGAATATGTTTTCAGACATAGAAGGGTGAGAGGAGATCTCATCGAGGTCTTTGCATTTGTTCATGGTTAGGAGAAGGGATATCTCAGGGGTGTGTTTGAATTTAACAGAAATGATGCAATTAGAGGTCATCAATTCAAAATTAAAGTTAACCACAGCAGGACAAGGTCTTTCTTCACCAACGTGGTGATAGAACACTGTGACCAGCTGCCAGAAACCATTGTCAGTAGCAGCACATTAAACATCTTTAAAAACAGCATAGACAATCAGTATAAGAATGGAGGGTGTTCCAGGGAGGGCTGATCGACGGTCTTGGTGGGCAACTGGTTGAGTGTCGAGAGTGCAACTAAGAAGGGCCCTTGTGGCTCATAGTTGCACTGGTCTGTTATGTCTTTATGTCTGTATGTACTCCGAACTGTCGCGACTCTGCCGTTTATCCCCTTGCAGAGACGGATACACAGGTCACATGGGTCATGTGCCCGCTCATGGCTAGGTAACTCCAGGTAAAGTGGCGTGAATCTCAAGTGCACCCTTTCTAATTTTCCAGCTAAAGGCACCCCTCGAAATGAAAATGTGCCCCTTATAGATTAGAATCATTGAGCGCGCCCCTCTCGAAATTTTCGGCTGAAGGCGCCCCTGAGGACTCATCCAGTGCCTCCAGACATGTCCTCCTTCCATGAAAAAATAATCCTGGATCCGCATCTGTCCTCTTGTCTACGCCCTTGGAAGGGACCCCTGGCTGACAGAATCAACTACAATTAAAGGCGAAGTTCTGAGCGCACTGTTCATAACCGAAGATTGTTGGGGCGGGGGCAAAGTACATGAAGGCAGTGGAAGGAACGAATCAATTTGGGGAGAGCACTCCATAGGGTCATAGGGTCCAATGTTGGCGCTTGAAATTAATGGTTGGGGGGGGGACAAAGCCAACATTGATGGCGCACTTCCCCTCAAAAGTATAAGCAACTACATCCCTCACTGAGCGTCAACCCGTGCTCTACAGGATGGTTGTGCCGCAAGCGGATTCAGGGATATGTGCCCCATGCAATTTGAAACCAGCGCTCCTGGAAATCTGGGTTGCTGCCCTCATATTGTTCAGCCAGAAGCACCCCTTCAGTGTGCTCAAGCGCATGCTCCGCTAAACGTTTTTCGGCTGAAGGCGCCCATTCAGATATTTTCATAGGGTGTGCCCACTGAGAACTTTCGCCCGTAGACAAATACCCCTCGTCATGACAATTCGTAGGTCCGCCTCTAATTATGATATAGGATGCACACACAGTACACATATGCCTTCAGCTACAAACATCTCCATAGCCACTTCGCTAGCGTTTCTATAGTATACAGTATTCTAATTTCATGGGGTGCACATGCTGAATACCGCATAAAATTGGCAAAACGATGATACAAGTTAACACCTCAAAAGCACAATTATCTTTTGCCTATATACTGCTGCTCGACCGCATCCAGCCTGGAATGGCTGGAATAGGGCGCGGAACGTGCTGCGGGCGGCGAGTCGGCCGTCTTGTTATTGGAGATGCCAATATGTTAAACATACATACGGTACCGCGTTGCATTATTGCTAGGCATACACATAATGTTTGGACATATATTGAGTATTGTTGGACGGCGCAGTGGGCCCACAGTGCATCGACAGTATCCTCCTGCAACGCAAACGTCGCATGGTGTAATGTGGCTGTTCTAGATCAACGCACCCTAACCTTGTTAGTCACCGAATACAACATGCAGTGCACATTGCGCCCCTGTGTATCACTTTCCTCTCCTCAATTTCATTCCTTATCCTCCTTGAGCATCATCTTTCATTGCGTCATCCCCTTTCTTTGTGCATCAAATCCCCAGGAGAACTACTCGGGCTGAAAGCTTCAGTTCTAGACAACGGGCAGTTCAGATGGATGGTGCCGTATTTCGGCCAGTGGTGTGAGTCATGAAGGGGATAGCGAACAGAAGGGGCCGTGCGTAGCGGACAGTGCATGCATGAAGTTTACATACAAAGAGCCATTGTCTGAGTGCACATAGTTGCACGTTGGTAGGGCGTTCATATACATTGTTTTGTTCCGAACATCATGCAATGCTTTCAAATTGATAGCGTAACAATATTTAAACATGCTGCCGAGGGGTTCGACCTTGCAAAATTGTTCGCCAATAATAGTACCCTACAGTCATTTTGATTCATCTCATAGCGGTGACCGTAATGCCAAATCAATTTCCATATGGCATGATCAATTTGCAGCAGCCTGCTCCCTTTGTCCCGTGCTAGACTACACACGTGAGCCTGCTAGACTCACGTGAGCCTGCTAGACTACACACGTGAGCCTGCTAGACTACACACGTGAGCCTGCTAGACTACACACGTGAGCCTGCTAGACTCACGTGAGCCTGCTAGACTACACACGTGAGCCTGCTAGACTCACGTGAGCCTGCTAGACTACACACGTGAGCCTGCTAGACTCACGTGTGTAGTCTAGCAGGCTGCTTGCGGGAGTGCAATTGTACCGGGACCGACATCCGTCGACAAAGATGTCAAGGTTGTAGTCTCGGCTCCAGCGATACCGATCACATTGATATCGCCGGCTATGACGCAGCCGAATACATCAATCAGTGCTTAAGCA